>CM042687.1:274139665-274556846 GCA_023614405.1 Avena insularis
TTATGATGCAATAAATCATTGGATACTAATCAAAATTATTTTTTCTGATATACAGAGATATGGCACCAAAGTTTCCAAAACAGACTTTGGTAAGGAAAGAGGAGACTCTTGATGATTATCAAGGATCATTCACAGACCAACTTCGTCAACTTTTAAAGCTCTTTAGTTGTCCAACTAGAATTCGAGTGAACACTATCACTTACCTTGATGGCCGGATGTTATCCAAGTTTCGTGTGAGTATCCAACTTCCAGAGAAGCTTGGATTATATCACGATCTACCTATAGGGGAAGGTAGGAGTCATTTAGCAGCATATCATGTTGCTTTTGTGGAGGCGATAGCTAATATCCGAGAGCAGAAAACCAAGGAGCTAGAAGGTAGCACATTCTCTGTGATACCTCATGATTCTATAGACTCGGAGCCTATACCGGATCATCTTACTTTGGTTAAGAAGCATCCTAAGTTAGCTTCCAAGTTTATGGACATATATCGAACACTCGTTGCGTCTTTTTATAAGACACATCAAGTGATTGTCGAAGATAAAAATGATATGTTAGAGGATTTAACTGACCCGGAAGGAGGAAGCAGTTAGCATTACAGTTAGAGAAGGAAGCAAGTAGTTGTGCAACACCTATATTTAAGGATATACCTATAGATCCTGAATCTTTTATACCATATCCTTATTCACCAAGACCTGAACCTATACATGATCCTACTATGGATATGAGGTATGTAGTACCACAAGGCTCAAAGGATGGTTCTGACTCAGAACTTCCTATTGAGAATTCGGATGGTTGGAGAATGGGATCATATAATGGATCTCATGAACACCAGATGTCCACAGATGGTTCCGACAGGAATGTTGGACAATCTAGTTGGATGGGTGCAAGAATGAACCCTAATAATAGTAGTAGAAATACCATGTCAATAGATAGTCAGGATAAAGAAGAAGATCCGGAGGAGAGAGTGTTTAAATCATCAACATCTTCTCAAAACCTAGGGAATATACATTATCCAGTGTTTAATTACCTTGCCCAAGAGAGCACCTGGGAAGCAGCAGGATCTGCGTATCCTGTTGACAACTCGAGGAATGAAGCTCATGAGATGCAGGTTGGAGATAATGTTGAATATGTTTCTGAAGACTTTTCAGCTAAGCTGGAGGGAGTCAATGCGCTCAGGTTGAGTAATGACTCAAGTCCTGACACTTCAGATACATAGTATGTTCCTTCTGGAAGGACATATGTTCCACAAACTGTGCGACGAACAACACGTCATCACGGTTGGACATCAGGCATGTATGATGAGCGTAGTTACTACTAGAAGAAGGCAATTAGATAGTTATATCAAGTATCGTGTATTGTACTCCAAGTAATAAGGTAGTTTTGTGATTATACCTATATGGTATATTATATAAAAACTTTGTATCATTATGATATATGTAAAATATGTGAAATGCATATTTGGATTTTTCTTTGGATATTCATTGTGTGACTAGTTCTATGCGTAAAGTCGAGCTCAGAACACATGTGCATGATGTAATTATGGGTATTCGCTTTATGTTGCAGGACTAGAGGGTCATGGATATGGGTGTAGTAATGGAAAGTGAGCAGCAACGGATGGAGCGAGAGGCCAAGGAGAAGGCCGATGCAGATGCAGCAAATCAAGGAACATTACCACCACCACCAATGAGGCCGTTAATGGAGCAGAACTTTATGCAGTATATGCAAATGATGCAAGAGAACCAGAACAAGTTCATGGAAGAGTTGCTGGGACGAGCAAATCAGAGGGCACCTGAAGGTGGAGGAGTGAGTCTATCTGATTTCCAGAATGCAAGACTGTTACCTTTTGCATCAGCTCCTAAACCAATGGATGCGTAATCTTGGCTGACATCGAAAGGAAGCTAAAAACTGTAGGTTGCAATGATGAGGAGAAATTGAGGTATGCAACTCATCTGCTGACTGGACCTGCAGCATCATGGTGGGAAAATCAGTTGGCCATGCAACAACCAAGAAGGGAGTTTACCTAGGAAGAGTTCAAGCAGAGATTCCGTGAATATCATGTTCTGGAAAGTGTTATGGAGTTGAAGCGGAGAGAATTTGAGGAGCTTTAGCAAGGATATACGAGTGTCATGAAGTACATCCGGGAGTTTAGTCAACTGTCTCGTTATGCCGAGGAGGATGTCAACACTGAAGAGAAGCAGAAGAAGCGTTTCCTGCGTGGATTAAATCCATTTGTGGAGATGCAACTAAGGTTAGCCAACAAGCAAACTTATCAGCAGCTGTTGGATGCAGCCATTACTTTTGAAGATGACTACAAGAATGTCCAAGAGGATAGGAGGAAGAGAGCCAAAAAGGAAACCAAGAGGATACAAGCAAGCAAACCTAAACCTAACCTGGAGTTCAAACCTCGAAACAGGAATTATGGCAACAATAACAATAACAATACCAAGGGCAGTGGTGGAAATCAATCCAATCCGAGAAGGAATGTTATTTGTAACAATTGTGGAATTCTAGGGCATTTCCAAAGGGAATGCAAAAAAAGCAGTGATCACATGTACGGTTGTGGCCTGTAGTGACTGCTTATTTGTTGTCCGGACGGGACATATCAAGCCCGATTGTCCCAGTCCAAAAAGCAACCCACTGGTGAGGGAGGTACCAAGGAGGAGGACAAACCACCAGGAGGTTGGCCTCTACCAAGAGGGAGGCTGGAGGAAATGGACATCCCAATAAAGGAGGAAATAATGGCAAGAACAACAATGGCAAGAGGAACCGACCCACCGAAATGAATCAGGTAAACCCTCGAGGAGGTGGATAATTCGGAGCATGCAGTGATAGGTACGCTCAATATCCTTACCAATATCGGCAAAGTTCTATTTGATACTGGTGCAACTACTTCATTCATTTCTGAAGAATTTTGTGATAAGTTTGGGATTAGAAGGGCAACGTTAGAAAGTCCTATGACCGTAGTTACGGCAGGAGGGAATGTGATTGTACGCCACATAAAACAAGATCAAGTTATCTCGATCTGTGGTTGTACATATTTTGCAGACCTTTATGTGATTCCTTTGAAGGGAATTGCAGTAGTGCTGGGAATGGATTGGATGATCGAACACGGAGCTCAGATAAATTGTGAGGAGAAAACTGTCACAATCAAAACTCCAAGTGGAGCAAGGATAGTTTACTAAGCAGATAAGCACAGTCATATCATGGTGGATCTGCAGTTAAACTCAATGAAAGAGGTCAAATTGGAAGAGATTCCTATAGTTAATGAATTCCAAGATGTTTTTCCAGCAGAGCTACCGGGAATGCCACCAGACCGGGAGATAGAGTTCACTATTGACCTAATTCCTGGTACATCACCAATAGTTCAAGCACCATATAAGATGGGACCCAAAGAGTTGAAAGAACTCAAAGAGAAAATTGATGAGTTAGCCAGAAAAGGATTTATTCAGGAAAGTGTATCTCCATGGGGAACACCAGTAATCTTTGTGGATAAGAGAGATGGTGGAAGAAGAATGTGTGGAGATTATAGAAATCTAAACAATGTTACTATCAAGAATAAGTATCCTTTACCAAGAATTCAAGATTTGTTTGATCAAGTGAAAGTAGCTGGAGTATTTTCAAAGATCGATTTAAGATCTGGATACCATCAAATAAAAATCAAACTGGAAGATGTTCCAAAGACAGTATTTGTCTCAAGATATGGGCACCATGAGTATCTGGTAGTACCATTTGGTTTGACCAATGCACCAACAATATTCATGAATCTGATGAACAAGATCTTCATGCCATATTTGGACAAGTCCGTCATAGTCTTTATTGATGATATTTTGATATATTCCAAGGATAAGGAAGAGCATGCTGATCATTTGAGAATAGCATTGCAGACTTTAAGAGAACACAAACTTTATGCTAAATTCAGTAAGTGTGAATTTTAGCTTGATGAGGTAGAATTCCTCGTCATGTGATCAGTAAAGATGGAATTGCTGTAAATCCATCTAAGGTTCAGTCAGTACTAGAGTGGACTGCACCGACCAATGTGAAGCAAATTTGAGGTTTCTTAGGAATGACTGGTTATTATCAGAGATTCATTGAAGGTTTCTCCAAAATAGCCAGACCAATGAACAAACTATTAAGGAAGAATACACCATTCAAGTGGGATGAGAAATGTGAAGCAAGTTTTCAAGAGTTGAAGACTATATTAACCATAGCTCCAATCTTAGCAGTTCCTGAAATAGGGAAGGATTTCACCGTATACTGTGATGCGTCTAAAGAAGGTTTGGGTTGTGTATTAATGCAAGATTGGAAAGTGATTGCTTATGGTTCAAGACAACTGAAACCACATGAAGTCAACTATACAACTCATGATTTAGAGCTAGCAGCAGTAGTTTTTGCACTGAAAGGATGGAGGCATTTTCTTTATGGAGCCAGATGTGAGTTATACACCGATCATAAAAGCCTCAAATATTTCTTCACTCAAAAGGAATTGAATATGAGAAAGAAGCGTTGGTTGGAGCTAATCAAGGATTATGATTTAACAATCAACTACACCCCAGGGAAAGCAAATGTTGTAGCAGATGCTTTAAGCAGAAAGAGTGCAGATATTCAGCCTAGTAATCAGGAGTTACCAAAGGAGTTACAAATGGACTTGGAAAGATTAGAACTTCAATTTATTAGAACAGAGGTTCTTGGAGCAAGTTCATCATTGAGAAATTATTAAAAAGGGGCAAGTTTCACCAATATGAAAGAATTTATCTTTCATAAATTTTAAGCCAGAAGTCAAATGACAGCCAAGAGGGGCAAATTTCACCAGCAAGGTAAAAGTAACCAGATAACAGTAAGTTTCAAAATTCAAAAGCATATCCACAAGTGCACATCAAGCACACAAGCAGGACACACAACTAACAGCATGTGATGTGCTGTCAGCTTCGCAGCACAGCCCCAAACTCACAAAACCATCAGCACAGCCGTGGAGAGGCACTAGTGCATCTCTCCACTGCTTGCACACAAGAACAGCCAGCTTAGGCAGCAGCTAATCAAGCACAACAGCCAGCAACCAAACCAACCAAAGCCAAGATCTCATCACCAGGATGGTGACATAAGGAGGGGGAAAGATCAGGTGGACAACAAGATCAAGTCCAGGAGCTAGGAGGAGCAGGCTAGCTCATGGTCAAGCTCAGGAGCTCAGCAAAACAAGATCAACATCACCACCTTACTCCACAATCATCAGATTTTGTGGTGAGTATCATAAAACCATCACATGATCTAATCATAGTATCTAGACAAAAGCATGTGTTGTTTTATGAAACAATCTCTCAATAATCATCCAAGTGAGGTGAATCTATCCTAGAGATTTCAAGTATAAAGATCAGAAATCAAACTAAGCCAAAAGCACCAATCTCCCAGACCAGCCTCACAGAGTTTGGTGTTAGCATATGCAACTTAAATAATTCTTCAATTGTTCTTATCAGACCAGGGCACATCTCCCAGAGGGAGTAGCACCTCTAATATTACAAGTTACAAACAAACTATTTGCTCAACTAACCAGGACCTAAAATCCTAAAGCCTTAGACCAACATCATAGGCAAGAGAGTTAAGGAAGCTTTCATTTTATCTTGCCAGTATTAATCACAAGTATTGTCAGAGCTAAGCTTAGGAGTAAAACTCAATCACTTGTGTGCCAGATTATAATGGTATCACAAGGACAAGTTCTAATGAGCTAATCCCAATCTTTACTTATATTTCACAAATAAAAGGGACAAGCCAACAAATATCATATTCCTGAAGCCAAATGCCAGGAATCAACATCAAATTTATCTATACATGCACAGAAAATCATTAACATGTAATGATTATATTCAGTATGTATATTCTCATATAAGCCCACCATTATAACTGCAGTAAGCAATTATTGAGAGACCTACTGTCAGTATAAACATCTTGACAGTGGAAGGTTCTCAGATCAACAACATTTCCAATTAGGGATTCCATAGAAACACTAACATAGGATCATAGTAAATTACCACTGGAATAAGTCTGACAAGCCACTAGCATCACCAAAGCCAACTACAAATAATGATCCACAACAAACAATCATTCCTCATGCTCAAGGATGATCACCACTAGATCTAAAGCATCATGGATATGATCAACAGGGGTTTATGAACCCTAATCAGGACAAGAATCCTAATTAGGAGGTGAACCCTAATCAGAACATGGTCACTAGGCATGAGTAGCCACTAGATACACACAGAGAGATTCATGGTGATAGGATGAACAAGATCCATAGAGGTAACTTACCCGGGGTCCTCGCTGACGAATTGAAGAGGAAGCAGATTGGCCGACGAGCCCGCGGCGGCACAGGGAGCACCCAGAGGGCGCTGCAACCTGCACCAGCCACGGCGACGGCCACAGCAGCACACGAACACAGCACACCACCACAGGAGGAACTGCGGCGGCGGCAGCACTTCCCCAAACCCTAGGGTTTGAGAACGGGTGAACCTGGCCACGGGGAAGCCCTGAAGTGAAATCGAATTGGACCAGATGAACGAGCGTAGTCGCCAACCTTGCCCTATACCACGACAGCGGCCATCGCCAGCGGCGGCGCCGAACCCCACAGGGTCGAGGGAGAGGAGAGGTAAGAACGAAGAAGAAACAAAGTGAATGGGCTGGGTGGGCCAAAACCCTCGGGGTGATGATTTTGACCCTGCCCTATTGGGCCACAAGGGCCCAATAAGCCTAAATGGCCAGCCCAAGTCAATTAAAATCTGTTTTAATAAATAGGAAAAGACCAAAATGCCCCTGAACTCAATAAAAATTCTAGAAAATAAAATAAAAATCCAAAAAATTATAAATAAAATATTTTTGGATTTAGAAAAATCCAAACTATCCAAATAAATTGAAATATAAATTTTTTGACATATAAATTTTATCAAGAATTTTGTAAATTATATATTCCTTATGGAATTTTACAAAATTATTAAAAGATGATAAAAATAAATAAAAATCACTTTCATTATATATTAATATTGTAGTATTTTTGAAAAATAATAAATAAATAGTTAATAACAATTTTTGATATTTAAGTGATAATTCCTAAAAAGAATTATTAAACAATAAAAGTCAAATAAAGAAAAAATAAAACAAAATAGTTCAATATAAATTATAAATATTAAAAAAATTAATATTTATAAATCCTTTATTATTAAAATGAATTTTATTAATAATGGGGGAAATGCAGATCAAACTAAATGATGCATTACATTACTTGCATAACCATTTTGCTTCTTTAAATATTGTCCTTACCGGGCAATAATGATGTTTTGTAGACATAGAAGCTTAAGGTCCAGTGTAAGCATCAGACTTCACTACCTTGCCATCACAAGGCAAGTTCATCACTTGCTCATGTCCTTTGAAGAGTCTTTATCAAAGTATTCGCAAATTGTGTGTTATCATATATGCTATAAAAGAAAGAAAATATTATTTTCACAAATAAAGAAATGATAGATATCATCCTAAGTGATGATATAATGGAGCAATAGAACTTAGGGTTCTAGTTGCAAACAATGATAAAGTAGGGACTTAATAACCCCTGACATCAGTGATTCTAGCGCCGAATATTACGCGTTAGCCATGAGATTGGAATGGGACAGAGAAGTCAACTGTATCTTCTTCCTCTCGCATGAAGCCGGATGTGCAGGTCGTGGTTGTTATCCTCGTAGCGTGCATATTAATTGGTAATTCGTAGAGGATATGCATCATATGGGTGGGAACCCTCATCATCCCACGATAGTTCTGGCATCTAACGGTTTGTACAAACCATTGCCGTAATTCATTATGTGGGTATGGTGTACACCAAGGAGGCATGCGAGGTCACGAAGGGGGCAGTGATTGGCCTGGACCAACTATTGGGCCCGACATCATGGAATTGTGGATGGGTAAGTACGCCTGGTTGCAACAAGGAGTTGATCTCTCATGGGTAAAGTAACGCACCTCTGCCGAGTGTAAGAACTGTAACTTGTTACTCCCTGTTCCGGGAAGGAGCTACGAACGCGGCAGGAAAGGAACTCCATGAAAGTTTTGGTCAACCTGTGAAGGCTGATGGTCATAATTCTTCATAATAAAATCAATCTTTGAAGAAAGATTTACGAAAACTGCATAGTGCCAAGGATTTATAATCCGAGGTGGTAGTTAGAGCATCAAACTTCCCACCTTGCATATAATGAACTTGTTGGGTAACGCTGTTACTCATTCTTTCCTTTGATGCATTGCTTAGACTCTGAGGATCCCGAAGACGTGCCAATGTATGCAGCCGAATGCCAAGAAGATGTGTTCTACGAAGAACCTGATCTGTCTGGAGGTGTTGAAGGAGTGGATTATGAAATCCGCCATGGTGTCGATGATACGAGTCCAACTAAGTATCTCTAGTTAGTAGTAACCAACAGAGCCGAGCAACATGAAATTTATAGAATAAGCTGTTGAGCTCAACTTCTAGTCGGAGTTGTTACTTTTAAATTCCACTGAAACACTTTATATTTTGGTTTGTAAGTTTAACCTTTTGGAAGTCTTGAACTTCCGGTATTGTAATAATAATAAGGTGTGTATATTTGTAATATGGACCCGCAATGTTTCTGTTGTACCACTCTGAGAGATGTGATATTTACAGAACGGTGTTCTGTGGATGTCATGTCAACGACTATAGTATACTACACATGAAGTGGTATGCTGGGTCACCACAGTGAAGCAGCTGCCTGTCACCGCCTCTACTACCCGATGACGCCTGCAGAGCCATGATCCCCGCCGCCGCCTGGAATGAGGATAAGGATCCGCCGCGCTGTGCACGTCTCTCCTCCCCTGGTCTTATATTCCCCCTCGCGCGCGCCTCTCTTCCTCTACCCAGTGGACCCGAACCCTAGCCCTGCCAGTTACCGACGTTCGCCGCTGTTTGAAGCTTCACCGAGCCTCGCAGACGACGCCACATGCTCCTCTTCGACTCCCTCTGCTGCCCTGCCAAAATAATCAGAGAGGGGAGCATGGAATCGAGCTCCATCAACCGCTTCTCCCCCGACCCCGACGAGGCTCACCACCGTCGATTAGCCTCTTTCCGACCTCTCCCCCTCCCCGTCACCACCGTCACGCTCGTGGTGAGATGCTGGTGCTCAGGTACCCCTCCTTTCCCTCCCTCACGCTCTTTGTCGCCCCCGTCAGGTAATCGCCGCCATTGTGGACAGGTCGCCAAGCTCCTCCTGGTCAAAATTCATGCGGCCACTAAATGATCGCTTGCGTCATGCCGAGCCAGCCTCGCCCGCTCCCGCTTGTCCCAGCGCACCCAGAAGTCCTCCCCGTTGTCAAACTAAGAGCAACTGTCGGGATGATGTCATACCAACGTCATCATGACGTCAGCCGACGCGTGGTCAAGGTGGTCAACTTGTTGTGGGTCCCTTTTGCCCACGTGGCTGCTGATGTGGCCTAGGGCCCATCAGTCAGTCACTGTGAGTAGCCTCTGCTGCTGTGTTAAAAGTATCTGTTCGGTCTGATGATGTCAGCCATGCGTCATGCTGATGCAATAAACCTTTTTAATGATTTAAAATGTTGTAATATTGTAAAATTCATATTCTAATTATTTGTAAGTTAGAAAAATATGTATAATATATCAAAATGTTCAGAAAAATGAGAACTACCTATCTAAGCTATAATCATGCATTGTTCAACAACTTTCATAGCAAGTTTAATTAGAACAACCTAGTAACCCCTCACAGGTAATTCTGGAGTTTCCCCGAGTTAGGGTTTGCACCCCTCGGAACCCCTATTAAGTTGTCGATCATGCTTTAGGGGTTTATTTCAATACAAATTAACTTGTCATATCATCATACTTGTTTGAGCATTGCATCAATGCCATGTGTTGATTTTTTCCCTCTCTTTCCGGCGTTTGGTTCTTTCCGGTAGAATTCAAGATCGAGATCGAAGCCAGAGATCAACACCGTCGAAGCTCAAAGACAAATACTTGACCAATTGTAATCAAGTAAAGTACAAGGCATCCGAAGATCTGTTTATTGGTTATCAACTGGCAAAGGCAAGCATAGCCCCACCATGATATTATCCTATGATTTCGAAAGCATTTCAATTCTTTCCATGATGCATACGATTCTACTGTGGTCTTTTATCGATAGATAGAGTATCCTATCTGTTGCATACTCCCTTTGAGATTATATTACCTGATCCACTACTCCTAGCATAACTAGGTTTGGCTTGTGTGCACTGCTAGAGCTATTATATGTGTCTGCTTAGCCATGCATAGCTATCAGTTCTGGTTCATCCAGATGATGTATCAGATGCAGAGAATCTAGTATGATAGGAGAACATGATGAGATGAGATCAGTGATATGAGATTAAACATGCTAAGGCTTGTATGGGAGGCCACAGTGGGATGTGGTTTTTCTATTCCCATGCTCGCCACCACTAGGACCTGAGTTCTTGCCTTTGGAACCAAGACGAGCGTACAACCACACGGGGCCTGGAAAACCTCACGAGTGACTAACTTGCCTAGTAGATTCCATGAGTCACATAGTTCGGGCATTCCATTCGACATACGCATTGAAAACCTTTTGAAAGATTTGGCGGGTGAAGGTGCATCATAACAGGTAGGTAAGCGTGGCTGAGGTTGCTTGGGGTCAATGGAGCCCCTGGTAAACCAACCTCACCTCACATCTTTGGGGACCGGCTTCGGGATTTGACCCGTGTAACATCCCAGCATTGGAGCTTAGAAATAAGCTGAACACGGATGTGTGCATTGCATTCATGCATAGAAAATCCGAATAATTTTCGCGCTTTTGAACAAAACTTGTCGAAGTGATTGAAGTTTCTCTTAACTTGATGGAATTGAAGTAGATCATCGAGTTGACTACGATAAGTTTCAATATGACCTTTGTTAAAACCTTATTTTGGGTAAGGAAGATTTGATCTAAGGGTAGATCAAATGTAATAAAATTAAACCATAATGCATGACTTAATGATTAATATTTGATCCTGAAAAGATCATATCATAGTATTCATTACACAACTCATGAATACCAAGTTAATACTAACCCAAGTAACAAGAATTCAATAACTAAGTCTTGACCTATATTATTCTTATCCATTCATACCATGAGAATCATGGTATTTCTTAAACACTAATTCTTGATCTATCTTAATCTCATCTACTTATACCATGAGTATCTTGGTAATACCTAACCCTACTTCTTTAGTGAGATTAAGTAGGAAGGAAAGCAATTCAAGACCATTCACCACATATCCTTCTTTCCATATCAATCCCTATGGAATCCTATCTTAATATCTGTTGTTCATCAATAGTGAGTAATCAACTATTGATTCACCAATTCTTAGCTTATTAACTATTGATCTATCAACTCATGTTCTTATCATAACAATCACTTTAAATCCTTTAGAGAAGGAAGTAAGAAGAGGTAAATAGTAATGCTAGCCTTAGATATCATCTATAGGCTAATTGATGGAGTTAACTCACTCCTGAATGGATAGAAGGGTTATTTGAAATAAGATATATGTGGTAAAAAAGAGGATTCCCGGGATGAATACTGGAGATAGTTGCCAGGAGTAGTCTTATTGGATCAAGTAGGTATAGTCAATGAATAATATCTCTTAATCCAATAGAGCTAAATAGATGATAATTATAAGACAACTGTAATGTTGTATGGATGGAAGCCTTGATTAGCCAACTGGAAACTTAAGCCATAAATGATCAAAGGATTATAATGATCATGCCCTATTCACCAAGATTGAATTCTTATATCCAGTATAAGTGACATTGGTGGGTAGAACATGATTAAACCCTAGTCTAAATATATTGTCCTAGGTTATACATGAAAAGTCACATTAATATAATGTGAGGTTGGAGTATGAGATACTGGAGCAAGGGAGTAGGATCAAGATGATGTTAGAGTAACACTGGATTAAAGAAGTAGTATTTTCCTCTTTGGAAATACTAAGCACTTGAGGTGAAGTAGGATTTGATGTATATCCAATTATAACACATCTACTAAAGTGATATTAGTAGTGGATGATTATGAAAGAGTAGAATATCCAGGAAAGTAATTCCTTAAGTAGAAGTCAAGAATTCTGAATTATGAAAGATAGGAATTCTGGATAAAACCTAAACCCTAAATCTTTAACCAAACATAATCTCCATTTCATCTGATTGATAAATCATCTTATTTCCACAAAGCTTTATAGGAATATTTCCTATAACAAATCACTTAAGCACATCTTTGTCATTCCTAGTTATCATCATTAAATGTGCTTAGGAGTTATCTTTAGCAAATCCTTTTCATAAGACATTCCAGGAAATAACTTTCTTTTCTAAAAGGTGAAGTCATTCTTGAACACCAACATAAGGACAATCTGTCTTAACCAATAATCTTTATTCATATAAATAAAAGGATGAACAAGTATATTAAGAACCCTAAATCCTAGGGTAAGCAATTACAATTCACACCCTAACTCTTAGGCTAGTTATAACAAAATATAAACCTTGGTATTTATTAGATTCATGGGAATGATATTAACCATATTAAATCCTTAGTATATCATGCATCAAATAATGGTATATGATCATTACATCAAACTTATCTCCAAACTATAAATTCGTTAAAAATAAAATTTGTAAATAGATAAGGAAATATTCCATAATAAAATTCATGGTTTATTACTGAAAGAAAAATTTAATAATAAAAGCCCTGAAAAACATTAATTAAATATTAACTCCCATGAATGGAATAAAGAAAATAAATTATAAAGATTCACAAAATAAATTTCAATAAATATTATTTGCTATTGCAAGTATTCAGCAAATAAACCCTATAAGTAAATTTAAATCAAATGATCTAATTCAAATCTAAAATGAAAACAGAATATTGAAAATGTAAAAGAAAAGGAAAAGAAATGGATTAGCCCAGTTCTTGGCCGAGGCCCATTTCTCTCCCTACCTATCTACCGCCCAGTAGCAGCACCCTTCTTCCTATACTCATTTCGCCACACTCAACAGCCAATTTCATTCCAGCCCAAGACTTCTTCGCTCTTTCTATTCGTCGTCGTCACGATTTGACGGAAGCAACTTCATTGTCGAGCTCACTTGTGACAAGGCGTCAAGATGCGCGCCGCCGCTCTAGGGGCTCTATAAGAAGGTCACAACGTCGCGTGGAGAAACCCTGCACGCCACTCTTTCCTCTATCCCTTTCTTCCTCTCAAGTTTCTTGCGGCAACCGAAAACCTAGCCACCTCCATCGTCAGTAGAGTTCGTCCCGGAGTCCGTGGGGTGGTCGAGGAGAAGCGCCAGCATGCGTAGATCATCTGTGAGGAACGCAACATCAAGGGGAGATCGGGGGCGATCGAATTTTGCCATTCCCTTTCATCGGCCTTTGTCGGACTTCTCGCCGGAGAGTCCGCATCCGACCACACCAGGCCTCAATGATCATCGTACAAGAATTAGGGTAAGCTCCTGGTTCGAAAGAACCCTCTCCTGGCCCTCCTCATCCTTTGTACCGACCTGTCACCAAGTGCGGTCGTGCTTGTTCCTTCGTCGTCGCCGGTGAGGTTATAGACCGCCCCAGAACTCCGCGCCGCTGTTTTTAGGTAGCCTAGGAATAAGAGCTTCCGAATCATGCAGGAACTCATCGCCGCATGCATTGTAGCGCCACCACCGTAGGGTCGCCGGCGTCGGTTGACCACCACCATGTATAAGCCAGTCAAACCCTGGTGGGCCCTGCTTCACTGAGGTGGCGTGTGACGTGGTCCATGGCCCATCTGTCATTGGGTGGGAGTAGGAATAGGGCCGGTAACAAATGCAATTACTAATCTGAGGTATGCCATGTGGCAACTGGCCCACTAGTCAGTGACTTGAGTAGGTTTAGTCTAGGTGTAAAAAGTTCTGTGTCTGTTTATAAAATTGGTAAAACAATATTAATTCAAATATAAATATTAATATTTTATGAAATGTAATAAAGGCAACAAAACTTGTTTAATTAATAACTTTTGATTTATAATTCAGAAAAATGTGTATAATATATGAAAATTTGTAGAAAAATAAAATCTATAACTTAAAACTAGTATCAAACATTATTATGTTAACAATTCAAATAATTATTATTTAATAAAGATTTTATAAGTTTTAATACTTTGATAAATCATATTTTAATATTAGTAAATGTTAAAAAATATAAATAAAATACCAAAAAACTTATAAAAATAAGAACTATAATTTAAAACTATAATCATGCATTATTATTTCACTTAATTAAATATTTAATATTTACTAAGTGTTTTTAAAGTATTAAACATTGTAAAAATCATATCTTATATTTATAAATCATAAAAATAAATGTATTATACCAAAATAATCACAAAAATAATACCTACATATTAAAAATATAATATCCTACTTCTAATTTAAATAATAAATTCAAACACTTTAACAACTTGAATTTAAACCCATTTCCTTAATTGATAATTAAGATAAGGGTAAATAAAAATTACTAATACTTCTAAAATTAGCCAATTGATCCTAATAAATTGTAATAGTCTTAAAATATTGTTAATATGAAGTCAAAATGGTTCAACACATTTTAAATGCAATTTGATTGAATTATCCTTCAACCATAAGTGTAGATTATTTATAAAAAGGGGTTCTTATTTAATATAAAATCTCCAAGAATAATTTGTAGTGAAATAAAACCTATTCCTTTACTTTAACCACAAGTTTATCAATATACCAAAACCCTATAGTAAATTCATAAGTAATTAAGTAATATTATTCCTTAGATACAAGCCATAACCATATCCTTAAAAGGAGATAAATCCTTTTATACATTTATAAGATTAGGAAACCACTATTCAAACAGAAGTGTTACCACTCTTAAAGTATCGTTAGGGAAACCTTATGAAGTGAACAAGATACAAATAACATAACCAATATACCCTAATTCCATTTATGTCTTTAGAGTTAACTTTAGTCTATAATACTTTAAATACTATGCTAAAGATTTTGTTATATGTTTTATAATTAACTTTGGTCAATTTTAATTAAGACCTAAAACATCAAGTCTAGGCTATTAAAACAAGCATAAACAACATCAATCACCTTTTTATCAATCATATTCTAAAAGCTATCAGGATGGTTTAAACCATAGTAAAGAAGTCTTTTCTTCAAATGTTATTCTTTTTGCCACTTCAAACAATAGATGACAATTAATAACAATCATAGTACTTTATGCTTTACTTGTATACCTAGGATTGATAACACTTCAGTTCTTTATAAGTAACATTACTTGTAGAGCACAATTTGAAGATAAATAATTATATTGTAAACAATCTTGAGTAGCATTCCATATGTGTGTACCTTATTGTTGTATAAATACATGTTGTTTCACACACACTCACCAGCCTTAATAAGAAGCACAAGTGTGAATCTTAATCTAATAGGGCAACACATTCCAAAGAAGTCATTTCCAGTTTCCAAGCCCTAGATCAACGTTATCCCCGGGATTCGAGTTTATCAACTTGCATTACATTACTTATGCATAAAAGAATCTTGCTTCTTTAAACATTAGTCCTTACCGGACCAATGATGCTGATTTCAGATATTGGATCTTTTATATTGTCTCGAAGACCGTGAGTGCATAATCTTGCAATCACACAAGGCAAGTTCACACTTGCTCATGTCCTTTGATTATTTTCTGTAAAGTATTTTGCAAATCAAGTGTTGTCATCACCTGCATTCCAAAAAGGTCAGAAAACACTATTTTTGATAATAATGTGAACTATTGGTTACTGGCCCAGGGTGATCAGCTAATCTATTAAATCTGGCAGTTGGAATACCACTGCTCAAGAATATATCCTCTAGGACTTAACAACCAATGTCGCCAGTGATTCTTGCGCCGTATATTACGCGTTGACCATGAGATTTGGAATGGGACGAAGAAGTCAGCTGTATCCTTTTCCTCTCGTATAGAGGCAGGACGACCTGAACGTGAGATTGTGATTCCTTGTGCGGATCCAACATATGGGTGGGCACCCTTACGCCCCACACTTTTGGTGTCTAGATTATCTACGAATGGTGTTTAGGGAGATATTCCATGAAAATGGTACTAATCCGGGCATCACTAGGTCATAGAGTCTTCGGGAACTCATCAGGGTTTTAGCCTGTCCGAAAGGGGGCTTAACAAAGGTGAGCTAGCCCCGAAGGATTGTGCAGACATATGAGGTCACGGAGAGGTCAGTGATTGGCTTGGATCTTAGGTTGGACCTCAAACCATGGAAGTTTGAACGGGAACATACTCCCGGCCGTGCAACAAAGCTTAAGATCTCTCATGTGTAAAGTGACGCACCTCTGCAGATTGTAAGAACAGTAACTTGTTACTCCCTGTTCCGGGAAGGAGATGTGAACGCGGCAGGAAAGGAACTCCATGAAAGTTCTGGTAAACCCGTGAAGGCTCACGGACATAGCTTTTCAGAATAAAAGCAACCTTTGAAGAAATGTTCACGAAAACTTGCATTGCCTATGACCTATGGTCTGTGGCTGTAGATATAGTGCATCAAACACTCCTTTTCTAGTGAACTTGCTGAGTACGCTCGTACTCAAAGTATCTTCTTAACCCTTGCTAGGTTCTAAAGCCAGTACAGACGATGTCTACATCAAGTTATGCTCCAGGAATCATCATCAGAAGCTAAAGTTCTTTAATGAAGTCAACATATACATCAAACTCAAGTGAAGACGAAGTTATTGATTAGATAGGAATACAATCTCTAGCCATAGAACCCATTTCTATAGCATATTGCAATAACAGCAATGCAAGCCTCATTAGTTTAGAAACTAGTCTTAATAGTATGATAGTTTTTGAGTTGTTTATTTCTGATTCTTCTTTGTAAGAAGTTTCTTTCTCTCTCTTTAACCTAGAGTGATCTCTGGATCTTGTGTAAAGAGTTGAGTTGTAACCTATAGTCATGTCTTGGACCTGCTGTGTTTATGTTGTACCACTCTAAGGGATGTAATATTAGTGAACGATGTTTCATTGGTGTTATGTGAACGACTATAGTGTACTACATCATGCAGTGGTATGCTAGGTCACCGCAACCCATTATGGTGGAACCATCCTTAGGGCGTGACTCATGGTCTCGGCGAAATCAAGGTAAATGTCGTGTCTAACCACCCTCTGCCGGCCTTCCAAGGAAGAGGACTTATCTAGTGGCATTAAGAGAAGGTTAGTACGTGTGGGTAAAGTTGTACACCCCTGCAGGGTAATAATCTTTTCGAAAAGCCGTGTTCACGGTTATGAATGTGTCAACACCCGGATTTTTAATCCCAGATGCCTGTTATGCCATACATCGCAATCCCAGGATTACCATTTTTGCGAGACATAACAGAATTGGATACCACAGTACATCATCCATTACAAACCATTCATAATTTCTTATAGAAATAGGGATCTCATTGATCCAGTTCTTAATACAACTTCAAGCAGCGGAATACGTAATAATAATGGTAGCGTAGGCGAAGCTCCATCTTCGGGGTCACAGGCAATGCTGACGATGGGAGATGATCCTAGTTGTCGTAACCTTCCTGGGGTCCATCCTCCAGGTACTCCTCTTCATAGTCTGGCCACGGGAATAGCCAGGGACAAAGCCATGAGTACTCTTTAAGTACTTGCAAACTAATACTAATAGGTGAAGGGGTTTTTTGATAATAGGACACTAGGCTCTAGGGTTGTTTTGCAAAAGCCAGATTTATTTCTACTAAGCTGAGAAGCAAGAGAAGCTAGTCACAATTTTATAACTCCTAAGTAGGAACTTGTATTTCATATCACAACCCTGTTGTGGTCAAGTCAAAGTATCAATTCATTTCACAAGTCTTTTGAAAACATCTGACGGGAAAAAAGATGGCCACTCCAATCTGTCCATAATCATGACGGCTATTCGAATAGTTTGACACTGCAGAGATTGTACACTTTCACCACAACATTCGATACATCCGTCAGAACAAATCCTGAATTCACCATACTCGATATGGATAATCAATCCTAACCTTTCAATTACACGCCCTAGTATAAGCACCTCTCCTGTGAGTTTGGCCTCCCAACCATGACCAATTGTCATCTTGGGTACTGCACAGGTGGACAATCTTCACAAGGTAGCCTCAGCTCAGACCTTGGCCGTGAGGGAACTAATACTAAGGTATATAAGTTTCCAGTCAAGCCCTACCCAATCTTCGGGTATTGTGGTTGTACGATAAAATTGGAATGGTATCGCATCCAGACAACCATCAGTTTTATAAAGGGCTAAGGCTCATGCCTCAACATTTTCATCACCAAAATCATCTGGTGCTCGAAAACACATGTCAAAAACATTTCAATAGAATGATCCATCATTCCAAGGTTTTCATAACCATTTTCACCAAGTATTCCCATCTAAAGTTGATCAAGTTTTATGCTTAGCACTAGCATCTACAATTGGGGGTAAGTACTAATGAGGGGTGGTAAACTAGTGGAGTTTCAACTAAGTTCAGTCTCATGCCTTGGGATGACTTCAAGATTATCTAGCTTAGGCCAAATTTTATGCTCTTTATGCAACCTTCAATTATCCTTCTAGTATCTACGATTTATTCCAGTAAACTCTAAGTAAGAGCTTTGATAAAGAAATAAAGTAATAAGCTTGCAAGTAAACTAGGATTGGGTGTCATCAAATGTATCTAACCAAGCATGCTTAGTGCATTGCATAGGTTATTTAACTCTCATAATTGCAAGTGTTAGCTTGCATAGGTATAGTATCAGCTTGCATTGGCCCACTTGGTTAGTAAAGCTTGCCTTGTGCAGAGCAGTGGTTGAAGTTCTCCTCGGCTTCTTCTTTGTAGTATCCTCCTTCCTCCTCGTATCCTTGGTCGGTACTAGCGTCTATGAATAAATACGAGGTACATAATCACCAAACAATACTTAACTACTTGCATTCATCACACACAAAGGTCCTATAGATGATCTAGCCTCATCACTAACATTACAAGATTAAAGCTTGGTTTAATTCCTTTTATTTTTAGAAAAGTAATTTCTACTCATTGCAAAACTACTTAAGATTTAATATTCTCCAAACCAAACATGGGATCATGTTGACACATGCCATCACCACATATTTTAGTCCATGGGAATGTGATTTAAAGTGGTGTCACAATTTAATAAGGTTTTACCCTTTTATTTTAATTAAATAAAGTGACTAGAAATGCCTATGTAGCACTCTTTTATTACTTGAACGTTATTTCTGTAAGTAAACCTATATATTTTTATATATTCTGAAAGGTATGGTTAAATGTGATTTGTGAGAGTTGGAATCAACTCAAAAGCTATTATGGTTTAAATTTGAAAAATGTTTTAATGCAGAAAAGCTTCTGCCTTGTTATTTTTACCATGGATGATCTACAGATCCAAATGACTTGAATCCAACGGGCATGGATTCAGCATTCCCAGACCTTTCTAACAAAATCGGTTTCATTCAATTTTGTTCATTGAATCGACCTGGGTTGATTTTTGAAACTGGGTACAGAAGTGTGTTTGAAATAAAATGGAAAAGGTTAAATTCAAATAAGCTGAGCTCGGGGCGATCTTGGCCTGCTAAGCACAGCGCTTACGCGGGCTGGTTAAGTGGCTGTCCCCACGCGTCAGTGAGACCGGGGGGTGCGAAGCGGTATTGGGCGATGTGGTGCGTTCGATCTGATTCTAATCCAACGGCTGAGGGTCATCGTCGATGTTGGGCAACGCCGGTGAGACAGAAACCTAGCACGGCCAGTGGGGGTCATTGGGGGCTCATCGGGGTTCAGGCGAGGGTCGGCGAGGCGGGCGAACGACGAAGTCGACGATGGCGAACCTCCTGGTACCGGCAGCTTCTTCTGGGGCGGCTCCAATCGCTGGCCCCCTTCTTCTCCAGCAGCGGCAGACTCCGGTGAAATTCTGGTGAAGTGCTGCTCGCCTTGCTCCGGGAACGGGGTGGCAGGATCAGTGAGGAGAGGGGAGTGAGATGGTATGCTCAATTCGGCTGGGGGTGGCCTCTATTTATAGTGGCGAGAGGGGACCGACGGGGCGCAAGGTGAGCTCGTGGTCGACGGACAGATGACGGCCATCGGCGTGGCGATGACAAGGGGTCGGTGCGGTGCTCCCTGGCGATGCTCAACGACACGGTGGCGAGACGTGGGGCGGTGTGGTTTGGTCGGAACACGACGGTGCTTTGCGCGTGCCCGACGGAAGATTTAATGGCGCACAGCGCGCGTGGTCCACGCGGCGGCGAACGAGCGTGTCTGCGGGGTTACTGGGACGGTGGTGATCATGTATGCACACGGCGAGGGCGGCGCGCGGTCTGTGGGCGTCGGTCGAGTGTGGCGCTCTGGGCGTGCTCTCGGCATGGTTGCTGGCGAGCTTGGCATGGTTCGTGCATGTGGTCTAGTGGCTGGAAGGGTTCGAGCGCTGGAAAGGGAGTGGCGGTGGGGTGTTGGCTGCCTCCTAGACATGTTGTTTAGGCTTGGTGCTTGCTCTGGCTAGCTAGCCATTGTCGGCTGGCAAGGTGATGCTCGGGTTGGCATGGCATGGGGCAAATGGTAGGGGCTAGGGTTTGTCCAAGCACTGTTTGGCACTAGGGGTGACAAGGCTGATCAATGGTGAACATTGCTTAGCCAAATTACTGCTCCAAACGGTGAAGTTAGGCCAGTTTGATTTGTTTCTGCCAAGTGTTTGATGAAATGGCCGCAAGAATTCAAGTTTTGAATTTTGAAAAGATTTTTGGTGGGTGTGCTAGGTTGGTGCTGGTGAGTCTGCAGATGCTTGGGTTTTGAAAGTTGAGCTTGTTTGAGTGGTTTTTGAAAAAGTGGGATCTTCTCATATGATAAATATTCAATTTTGAACTGTCCTTTATACTATGCATTTGAATGTTTCTGGATGATCACAAAGTGGGCCTTGATACTTTGTTATTAGTACAATCAAGGGGTGCAAAGATCCAGAAAAGTTTCTGTTAAGTTCTGAAAGTTTGAGACAGCCAAAGTAGGCATGGGAGTTAAATTGGTCAAAATAACCATTCACTCATTTATCTTTGTTTTGATTTATTTGTCTTTGAGAAAAGTTTGGGAATTGTTTAGATGATGTTTATTTCACCTAAGCATCCATTTACGAGCAAAGGAACAAACAAACAAGTTGGTTCAAAAGAATTCCAAATGAAATGCATAGACCATGCATGCTTTCATATTTTTTTATTTTAGCAAAGTTTTTGTTAACCCTAAATTCGATGATTAGAGTTTGATGATCCAAGTTTAGTATTTTTGGGATGTTACAAACCTTCCCCCCTTAAACAAAATCTCGTCTCGAGATTTAAAAAGGACGAAAAGATTACCTAGGATTTGAAGAGATCGGGAAACTCTGTTCTGATGTGATCTTCGCGCTCCCATGTAGCTTCCTCTTCTGTGTGGTTGCTCCACTGAATTTTGAGAAACTTGATGCTTCTGGTTCGGGTAGTTCTGAAAGCTTCTTCCAAAATATGGATGGGTACTTCGGGATAGGTCAGGTCATCGTTGATCTCTATGGTCTGGTGGTCGCTATTCTTGAACACTTCGGTCTTCTCTGGGACTCCGAGACACTTGCGAAGTAACGAGATATGGAACACATTGTGCACAGCTGACATCTCTTTGGGTAGTTCTAATTGATATGACACTTCTCCTCGACGGTTCAGAATCTTGAAGGGTCCGATATATCTGGGGGCTAACTTTCCCTTGAGTTGGAAACACTGCATTCCCTTCAATGGCGACACTTTCAGATATACAAAATCTCCTATGTTGAAGGCGAGGTCTCTACGTCTCTTGTCGGTGTAACTCTTCTGTCTTGACTGGGCTGTCTTGAGGTGCTCACGAATCTTGTGAACCTTCTCTTCTGCTTCTCGTAGGATGCCGGGTCAAAAAATCTGACTTTCTCCTACTTCCGACCAGTTCAAAGGGGTGCGACACTTCCTTCCGTACATGAATTGAAATGGGTCCATTTGTAAACTAGCTTGATAACTGTTATTGTATGAGAATTCTGCAAACGGTAGACGGTCTTCCCACTTAGATCCATAATCTAACACACATGCTCTCAGCATATCTTCGAGTATTTGGTTTACTCGCTCCGTTTGTCCATCGGTCTAAGGGTGATACGCGGTGCTGAAATCTAGGCGGGTTCCTAAACCTTCTTGAACTTTCTTCCAGAATCTCGAGGTAAACTGAGTTCCTTGATCCGATACGATGTTCTTGGGTACTCCATGCAAACTAACTATTCTAGCGATGTATAACTCCGCTAGCTTCAAACTCTGATATGTGGTCTTGACGGGCAAGAAATGGGCGACTTTGGACAATCGGTCCACTATGACCCAGATAGAGTCATTTCCCCTACTAGAAGTAGGCAGTCCAGTGATAAAGTCCATACCAATGGAATCCTATTTCCATTCCGGAATCTGCAAGGGTTGCAACAATCCAGCGGGTCTTTGATGTCCTGCCTTGACTCGCTGACATATATCACACTTGGCGATATAGCTTCCGATTTCTCTCTTCATCTTATGCCACCAAAATATCTCTTTTAAATCTTGATACATCTTAGTTCCTCTGGGACGGATAGAATAAAGAGTATCATGAGACTCCTTCAGAATCACTTCTTTTAACTCAGAATCTGCTGGTACACAAAGGCATCCTTTGTACCACGGAACTCCTTCTTCGTCTTCGGTGAATCTAGGTACTTTGCCTGTACCGATACGATGCTTGATTCCGTCAATACTAGCATTTCCCTTCTGCGCCTTTTTAATCTGACTGATCAAAGTGGGCTGAAGTTCTATGCTAGCCAAAAATCCTTCACTCACTAATTCCATTCGAAAATCTTCCATCTCTTTGTGCAAACTTGGTTGCTCCTTCAAAATCATGGAGTTCAAGCGGCACGGCAATCTGCTAAGGGCATCGGCTACCACATTGGCTTTACCAGGGTGATAGTGAATGTCCAGATCGTAATCCTTAATTAGCTCAATCCATCTTCTCTATCTCATATTCAGCTCCTTCTGAGTGAATATATACTTCAGGCTCTTGTGATCCGAATAAATCTCACAACGGTTTCCCATCAGATAATGCCTCCATGTCTTTAAGGCTAGAACTACGACTGCGAGTTCTAGGTCATGGGTTGGGTAATTTTGCTCATGTTGCTTCAGTTGTCGAGATAGATAAGATATGACTCTGCCTTCTTGCATTAGCACACATCCGAGACCGATCTTGGATGCATCACAATACACATCGAAGGGCTTCGTGATATCTGGCATGATTAAGATTGGGGCTGAAATCAATCTCCTCTTGAGTTCTTGAAAACTCGCTTCACATTTGTCGGTCCATTCAAACTTCTTGTCCTTCTTCAGCAATTGGGTCATGGGTCTAGCGATACTCGAGAATCCTTCTACGAACTTGCGGTAATATCCCGCCAATCCGAGAAATGCACGAACTTGGGTTTGAGTGGTTGGGGCTTGCCAATCCTTGACATCTTTTACTTTTGCAGGGTCAACGGCAATTCCTCCGGTTGATACAATGTGACCGAGGAATCCTACCTCCTGTAACCAGAATTCACATTTGCTAAATTTTGCATACAGCTGATGCTCTCTAAGGGTTCCAAGAATGGTCCTTAGGTGTACCTCATGTTCTTCTTTTGATTTGGAATAAATCAGAATGTCATCGATGAAAACAACGACAAACTTATCCAGGAAGTCCATAAAAATCTTATTCATGAGATTCATGGAATAAGCGGGGGCATTGGTTAATTCAAAAGACATGACGGTATACTCATATAATCCATATCTGGTGGTAAAGGCAGTCTTGGGAATATCCTCTGGACGAATCTTGAGTTGATGATAGCCGGTTCTAAGATCAATCTTAGAAAATTCTTTGGCACCGGTCAACTGATCAAACAAATCTTCTATCTTGGGCAATGGGTACTTGTTCTTGATTGTGACATCATTCAACTTTCAATAATCCTTACACAAACGGTTACCTCCATCTTTCTTGTCCACAAACAAGACAGGTGATCTCCATGGTGACGCACTTGGTTGGATCAATCCAATTTCCAACATGGATTCCAGTTGCTTCTTCAGTTCTGCGAGCTCAGACGGGTTCATACTATATGGTATCTGGGCTATGGGTCTAGTTCCGGGGATTAGTTCAATGATAAACTCGATACCTGATCTGGGGGCATACTGGGCAAAACATCTGGAAATACATCGGGGTATTCACAGACTATCCGGACTTGGTCAATGGTAGGTTGGACTATACTCTTGTTGCACTTGAATTGGCGAGGTAAGGTTTCAGATATATGCTCGACTGATATTCCGGCGGTACTGGTCATGGTTATGGCTTTCTTGGCACAGTCAATCAATCCTTTATGTTTGGACATCCAATCTATTCCTAGTACTACTTCCAAACCTTTAGTTCCGAGTACTATCAGATTTGCATAAAAATCTATGCCATGGATTCGGATAGGGACGACTTTGCAAATTTGCCTAGCCTTGGTGGTTGATCCGAGAATTTGAACAATCATAACATGCTTCAGTTTGGTTGGTTGAATTTTACTAGTGCATGCAAATTCTTTGGTGACAAATGAGTGCGATGCACCAGAATCAAACAACACTCGTGCAAGTACTGAATTAATAGAAAACATACCCAGCACGACATCTGGCGCTCGAGCTTCTTCAATGCATGAGAAAAGACGGCCATTGCGGTTGAGTGAATTCCTAGGCAAACCTTCTTCTGGCTGAACACGGCTGTTGCTGAGCTGGGACATTGGCATTGGGGCGACATTCTTCTTGTTGGGGCACTCGTTGAGTAGTGACCCTTATTTCCATGATCATAACAAGTCACTGCGACTTGTCCTTTGTCACTGTGCACTGCATTGCTTCCAGTCCTCGGGGCAGTGTTGGTGTTGGTGGTAGCATTGTTGTTGTTGAACTTGGGTGGGGCACGATTGAAATTGCTAGCGTTGCCGGGGTTGTTGTGATTCCCTCCGGGCCTAGGGTTTCCACGGTTGGGATAGGTCGGACGGTTCATCGGGGGTCTGTTGGTTCTTGGGGAAAATCCGGGAGATGGGTTAGGGCCATACTTTGGGGTCTGATGGGTTCCTGGCTGATGCATCATGCGGCGCTTGCGGTTCTCATTGGCTTGGTTGATATTTCCTTCCATCTGGATAGCAGAGTCGACAAGGTCTTCAATATCAGCAAATGGGATATTGACTAACACTGTCTGCATCTCATCGTGCAGACCATTCAGGAATCTTTCTTTCTTCTTGGCTTCGGTGTCGATCTCATCCGGGGCATACCTAGCTAATGACAAGAATTTGTCACGGTATTCCACTACGGTCATCCTTCCTTTCTTCCGCTCTCTGAATTCGTCTCTCATCCTCTTGATCAAACCCGATGGCACATGGGTTCTGCTAAACTTGACCTTGAATTCCTCCCAGGTCATCATCTGGCCTCCGGTCATTGCGTGAACACTGTTCCACCATGCCCTGGCATCTCCGGCTAGATAGTGGGTGGCGAACAGAACTTTCTCATTGGCTTCCACTCCTGCGACTTCTAGGTTATTTTCCATGGTTTGCAGCCAATCATCAACGTCTAAGGGATCTTCCGACTTAGTGAAAACAGGTGGGTTGGTGTTCTGGAAATTCTTGAGCTTAGATCCATGGTTGTCCTGATTTCCGTGGCCTTGGTTGTTGTGGGCTAGCTGGGCTATTTGCTGCAGGTTGGCTAGGTTGGCTTGACGTTCCGCTCTTTCAGCTTCGCGGTCAGAAGTCAACATTTGCAGAATCTGCAACACCGGGTCCGGGGATGAACCACTTCCTCCGCGTGGCATCTGGAGATTGAGATATCTCATGAGAAAAGAGGGAAATTTCTAAGGTTCTGGGATTTTGAAAAGTTTTTAAAGTTTGACTCAGATTTTTCTAGCAACTCGCTTTTCATTCATTCATTCATTCATAGCACACGATACAACACACACCATAACAAAGAAAAACAGATGGTTTTAAGAACCATTCTGGAAACTACGATACAGTGAGACCGAATACTACTCACTACGCTAGTGCTCAAGTGCTACTACTCCTCGGAGTCGGTGGCTTCGTCATCCTCATCATCATTGATGAAGGCGAAATCATCCTCATCGTTGAAGAAGTCCATAGCCTGATCCTCTAGAAAATCATCATCATCGCTGAGATAGGAGTAAGGGTCTCCACGAAGATCCTCTCATGCATTCTCCCTTTCTTCCAACTGCATGTCTCTCTCGTGGATGGTCTCCTCCAAAGATGAGATACGGTGGCGAAGACGAGCAATGATGCACTCCTTCTTGTGGAGCTGACGGCGGCGAGACTTGTGATCCTTGGCTAGCATGGCGATGGTTTGGTCCTTCGTCTTGATGATGGAAGACTTGTGGTTGGAGTAGTCACGGCAGTTATCCAACTCCTGCTGACGATCGTACATCATGAAGCTAAGGTGGTCCAATTGGGTCTTCATCTCAGGGTGGTATGGGGCTTACAGTGGTTGTCCATTTGCATCACGCCTTGGGCAAAACTCAAAGCGGGTTCCCTTGATCTGATTGATGCTTTGCCCACACAGACGGGAAAGAGCTTCCTGCATTGCCCTGGCAAGTCCATCGAGCCAGTTGTTCTCTCTTAAGGTAAACTGAATTCCCTCAGCAGTGGGAGGTTCAATCTTTCCTCGGAGACTTGCAGCATTCAGCCACTGCAAATCTTCTCCTCCTTGATCATTGAGCTGAGCTCTGAAGAGCTCGAGATGCGGACGCTCCAGAAGTTCCGAAAGCTGGTCCAAATCCCTCTCAAAGATAAGGTCTCCTCCATTCCCCAACTGATAAAACTTGTTGTACTTCACATCCATTTATAAGAATATAGGATGAGTAAGTTAGTAGAGTGATCAAGTGTGTCAAATTTTATGTATTTTGCAAGAGTTTTTGAGGAACATGAATTTTCATGAAATAATCAAAGGGATAAGAATGAGAATAAGTTTTTGTAAATATTTGTTTTCTTTGGTTTTGAAACTAAGTTTTTGATTCAAACGTCCAGTCTAACTAGGGTCTCCTATGGTCGATGGCTCGATACCAACTTGTCAACACCAATTTTTAATCCCGGATGCCTTATGCCATACATCGCAATCCCAGGATTACCATTTTTGCGAGACATAACAGAATTGGATACCACAGTACATCATCCATTACAAACCATTCATAATGTCTTACACAAATAGGGATCTCATTGATCCAGTTCTTAATACAACTTCAAGCAGCGGAATACGTAATAATAACGGTAGCGTAGGTGAAGCTCCATCTTCGAGGTCACAGGCAATGCTGACGATGGGAGATGATCCTAGTTTTCGTAACCTTCCTGGGGTGCATCCTCCAGGTACTCCTCTTCATAGTCTGGCCACGGGAATATCCAAGGACAAAGCCATGAGTACTCTTTAAGTACTCGCAAACTAATACTAACAGGTGAAGGGGTTTTTTGATAATAGGACACTAGGCTCTAGGGTTGTTTTACAAAAGCCAGATTTATTTCTACTAAGCTGAGAAGCAAGAGAAGCTAGTCACAATTTTATAACTCCTAAGTAGGAACTTGTATTTCATATCACAACCCTGTTGTGGTCAAGTCAAAGTCTCAATTCATTTCACAAGTCTTTTGAAAACATCTGACGGGGGAAACAGTATGGACACTCCAACTGTCCATAACCGCGGACGCGGTTATTCGAATAGTTTGACACTCTACAGAGATTGTACACTTTCACCACAACGTTCAATACATCCGTCAGGAACAAATCCTGAATTCACCATACTCAGTATGCGGATAATCAATCCTAACCTTTCAATTACACGCCCTAGTATAAGCACCTCTCCTGTGAGTTTGGCCTCCCAACCATGACCAACTGTCATCTTGGGTACTGCACAGGTGGACAATCTTCACAATGTAGCCTCAGCTCAGACCTTGGCCATGAGGGAACTAATACTAAGGTATATAAGTTTCCAGTCAAGCCCTACCCAATCTTCGGGTATTGTGGTTGTACGATAAAATTGGAATGGTATCGCATCCAGACAACCATCAGTTTTATAAAGGGCTAAGGCTCATGCCTCAAAATTTTCATCACCAAAATCATCTGGTGCTCGAAAACACATGTCAAAAACATTTCAATAGAATGATCCATCATTCCAAGGTTTTCATAACCATTTTCACCAAGTATTCCCATCTAAAGTTGATCAAGTTTTATCCTTAGCACTAGCATCTACAATTGGGGGTAAGTCCTAATGAGGGGTGGTAAACTAGTGGAGTTTCAACTAAGTTCAATCTCATGCCTTGGGATGACATCAAGATTATCTAGCTTAGGCCAAATTTTATGCTCTTTATGCAACCTTCAATTATCCTTCTAGTATCTACCATTTATTCCAGTAAACTCTAAGTAAGGCTTTGATAAAGAAATAAAGTAATAAGCTTGCAAGTAAACTTGGATTGGGTGTCATCAAATGTATCTAACCAAGCATGCTTAGTGCATTGCATAGGTTATTTAACTCTCATAATTGCAAGTGTTAGCTTGCATAGGTATAGTATTAGCTTGCATTGGCCCACTTGGTTAGTAAAGCTTGCCTTGTGCAGAGCAGTGGTTGAAGTTCTCCTCGGCTTCTTCTTCGTAGTATCCTCCTTCCTCCTCGTATCCTTGGTCGGTACTAGCGTCTATGAGTAAATACGAGGTACATAATCACCAAACAATACTTAACTACTTGCATTCATCATACACAAAGGTCCTATAGATGATCTAGCCTCATCACTAACATTACAAGATTAAAGCTTGGTTTAATTCCTTTTCTTTTTAGAAAAGTAATTTCTACTCATTGAAAAACTACTTAAGATTTAATATTCTCCAAACCAAACATGGGATCATGTTGACACATGCCATCACCACATATTTTAGTCCATGGGAATGTGATTTAAGGTGGTGTCACAATTTAATAAGGTTTTACCCTTTTATTTTAATTAAATAAAGTGACTAGAAATGCCTATGTAGCACTCTTTTATTACTTGAATGTTATTTCTGTAAGTAAACCTATATATTTTTATATATTCTGAAAGGTATGGTTAAATGTGATTTTTGAGAGTTGGAATCAACTCAAAAGCTATTATGGTTTAAATTTGAAAAATGTTTGAATGCAGAAAAGCTTCTGCCTTATTATTTTTACCATGGATGATCTACAGATCCAAATGACATGAATCCAACGGTCTTGGATTCAGCATTTCCTGACCTTTCTAACAAAATTGGTTTCATTCAATTTGGTTCACTGAATCAACCTGGGTTGATTTTTGAAACTGGGTACAGAAGTGTGTTTGAAATAAAATGGAAAAGGTTAAATTCAAATAACTGGGCTGCGCGGGAAGCGATACTGGGCTGGCCTGCTAACCACAACGCTTACGCGGGCTGGTTAAGTGGCTGTCCCCACGCGTCAGTGAGACCGGGGGGGTGCGAAGCGGTATGGGGCGATGTGGTCCGTTCGATCTGATTCTAATCCAACGGCTGAGGGTCATCGTCGACTTTGGGCAACGCCGGCGAGACAGAAACCTAGCGCGGCCAGTGGGGGTCGTTGGGGGCTCACCGGGGTTCAGGCCAGGGTCCGCGAGGCGAGCGAACGACGAAGTCGACGGCGACGAACCTCCTAGTACCGGCAGCTTCTCCTGGGGCGGCTCCAATCGCTGGCCCCCTTCTTCTCCAGAAGCGCGACTCGGTGAAATTCCGGTAAGTGCTTTCGCCTTGCTCCGGGAACGGGGTGGCACGATCAGTGAGGAGAGGGGAGTGAGATGGTATGCTCAATTCGGCTGGGGGTGGCCTCTATTTATAGTGGCGAGAGGGGACCGACGGGGCGCAAGGTGAGCTCGTCGTGGTCGTCTGACGGCTATCGGCGTAGGGCGGTCTGCGGTGCTCCCTGGCGATGCTCAACGACACGGTGGGGAGACGTGGGGCGGTGTGGTTTGGTCGGAACACGACGGTGCTCTGCGCGTGCTCGACGGAAGATTTAATGGCGCACAGCGCGCGTGGTCCGCGCGGCGGCGAACGAGCGTGTCTGCGGGGTTGCTGGGACGGTGGTGATCACGTATGCACGCGGCGAGGGCGGCGCGTGGTCTGTGGGCGTCGGTCGAGTGTGGCGCTCTGGGCGTGCTCTCGGCATGGTTGCTGGCGAGCTTGGCATGGTTCGTGCGTGTGGTCCAGTGGCTAGAAGGGTTCGAGCGCTGGACAGGGAGTGGCGGTGGGGTGTTGGCTGCCTCCTAGACATGTTGTTTAGGCTTGGTGCTTGCTCTGGCTAGCTAGCCATTGTCGGCTGGCAAGGTGATGCTCGGGTTGGCATGGCATGGGGCAAATGGTAGGGGCTAGGGTTTGTCCAAGCACTGGTTGGCACTGGGGGAGACAAGGGTGATCAATGGTGAACATTACTTAGCCAAATTACTGCTCCAAACTGTGAAGTTAGGCCAGTTTGATTTGTTTCTGCCAAGTGTTTGATGTAATAGCCGCAAGAATTCAAGTTTTGAATTTTGAAAAGATTTTTGGTGGGTGTGCTAGGTTGGTGCTGGTGAGTCTACAGATGCTTGGGTTTTGAAAGTTGAGCTTGTTTGAGTGGTTTTTGAAAAAGTGGGATCTTCTCATATGATAAAGATTCAATTTTGAACTGTCCTTTAAACTATGCATGTGAATGTTTCTGGATGATCACAAAGTGGGCCTTGATACTTTGTTATGAGATCAAGGGGTGCAAAGATCCAGAAAAGTTTCTGTTAAGTTCTGAAAGTTTGAGACAGCCAAAGTAGGCATGGGAGTTAAATTGGTCAAAATGACCATTCACTCATTTATCTTTGTTTTGATTTATTTGTCTTTGAGAAAAGTTTGGGAATTGTTTAGATGATGTTTATTTCACCTAAGCATCCATTTACAAGCAAAGGAACACACAAACAAGTTGGTTCAAAAGAATTCCAAATGAAATGCATACACCATGCATGCTTTCATATTTTTTTTAGTTTAGCAAAGTTTTTGTTAACCCTAAATTTGATGATTAGAGTTTGATGATCCAAGTTTAGTATTTTTGGGATGTTACAAACCTTCCCCCCTTAAACAAAATCTCGTCCCGAGATTTGAAAAAGGACGAAAAGATTACCTAGGATTTGAAGAGATCGAGAAACTCTGTCCTGATGTGATCTTCGCGCTCCCAGGTAGCTTCCTCTTCTGTGTGGTTGCTCCACTGAATTTTGAGAAACTTGTTGCTTCGGGTTCGGGTAGTTCTGAAAGCTTCTTCCAAAATACGGATGGTACTTCGGGATAGGTCAGGTCATTGTTGATCTCTATGGTCCGGTGGTCAATATTCTTGAACACTTCGGTCTTCTCTGGGACTTTGAGACACTTGCGAAGTAACGAGATATGGAACACATTGTGCACAACTGACATATCTTCGGTAGTTCTAATTGATACGACACTTCTCCTCGACAGTTCAGAATCTTGAAGGGTCCGATATATCTGGGGGCTAACTTTCCCTTGAGTTGGAAATGCTGCATTCCCTTCAATGGCGACACTTTCAGATATACAAAATCTCCTACGTTGAAGGCAAGGTCTCTACGTCTCTTGTCGGTGTAACTCTTCTGTCTTGACAGGGCTGTCTTGAGGTGCTCATGAATCTTGTGAACCTTCTCTTCTTCTTCTCGTAGGATGTCGGGTCCGAAAATCTGACTTTCTCCTACTTCCGACCAGTTCAAAGGGGTGCGACACTTCCTTCCGTACATGAATTCAAATGGCGCCATTTGTAAACTAGCTTGATAACTATTATTGTATGAGAATTCTGCAAATGGCAGACGGTCTTCCCACTTAGATCCATATTCTAACACACATTCTCTCAGCATATCGTCGAGTATTTGGTTTACTCGCTCCGTTTGTCCATCGGTCTGAGGGTGATACGCGGTGCTGAAATCTAGGCGGGTTCCTAAACCTTCTTGAACTTTCTTCCAGAATCTCGAGGTAAACTGAGTTCCTCGATCCGATACGATGTTCTTGGGTACTCCATGCAAACTAACTATTCTAGCGATGTACAACTCCGCTAGCTTCGAACTCTGATATGTGGTCTTGACGGGCAAGAAATGGGTGACTTTGGACAATCGGTCCACTATGACCCAGATAGAGTCATTTCCCCTACTAGAAGTAGGCAGTCCATTGATTGTAGTGACCACGGATCGGTGAGGATCCTAAGTCCCTGTGATTAACATGCTAGTCCCTAGATCAATAGCTAGCGCTCACAGTCGATGAAATATCATGTAAAACACATAGTCTTTATTACACGGGAAATCCAGAGTGTAAATTTATTACAAATTTGCTTAGCATAAGGCTAGCTCAAATAACAGCGGAAACATAAAAGCAGCTTGAGTCCATCAACGCCCCAGGCTTGTCGAGTGTAGACTCATGATCCCTACGCACCTTTCAATCTTCGGATTCTGCACATAAAACGTGCAGCCAACAAGTTGGGTCAATACTTTGAATGTATTGGCAAATTACACCAAGGAGAGAAAAGACTATCTCTACATGCAAGGCTAGTTTAGGCTGTAGAGTTCATTTGCTCAAGGCTAGTTTTCTTAAGTAGAGAGAAGAAGAGAGGATTTTTCCCTACTTTGTAAACATCCGCTTAGATAAAATAGGGTCGAATGGAACACGAGGATATTACTCACCAAGTGTCCAAACAACCAAACACTTGGATATTACTCACCAAGTGACACTTGGATATTACACACCAAGTTCCCAAAATCCCACCCATTGGCGATATTACTCACGCCATGGGGTTTCAAAACTTTGTTTAGAAAAGAGAGAGGAAGATCCTTCAGAGGCTCCATCCTTCAGATTCTCAATGTTGTTCTATTTCCGTGAACACGGTTGATCGATCAGATTGCAATACTCTCGAGAGTTTGTGCACTTTACCCACAATCCACGATCAAGTCCTTTTTACAGACAAGACCATGGCGAGGCTTTCCCTTAGTAGCCCCTCTACCTTCTGGATCCAACCGTGCCAAGAACCTCCAAATGTTGGTACCCAGGTGAGGTTTCCCACTAAGTACTAGGCCAAGACAGAGCCCATAATGTATTGTGGTTGCCTTTGGAAGCTTCAATTCTGAAACATGGCAGACTTCTTTGATTCCTGGGCGGCCGTCCTCCACCAAAATCTCACTCGTTGTCCTGACAACCATTCCGCCCAGAAGAAAACTTAGTTTTATTTTGAAGTGGATTTGAGAAGAAAAGTTTGCTCTATAGAGCCTTTATACTTAGAAAAATTCTTTGTCTTTCGAACCCCCCAACGGTACTTTGTATATATAGCATAGCAAGCAATACTTAGCAAAAACAGGGTAACCTATTAGGAGGGTAAATCCTAAGTATAGATCTACTCATGGCATACTACAAAATCATCGCACTTTCAAAATAATACTAAGGAAAAATTCTACTAGAACATCCTACACATGCATACTACAGAATTTTGAAGATCACATGCATAGAATCAAAACTGGGACAAAAGTTATGAACAAGTGGTGTAACTTTCCTTGATCCGAGCAGCACTCTACGCAATAACACTCCTGGGCGCACTCCGAACAATCTAACGAATCACAAACATAGATCTGATCACAACTTGCACCAAATATGCCACAGAGATAACATGTATGCATGCAACATGGTATTTTATGCAAGATTGGTTTTCTAAATAGATTAAAGTAGCATAATTTGGTTGCAATAGTGTTAAGGGTGTTACTAGGATTGATTTCCCATAGGTTTAACACAATTTGGGTCACTAATATTATTCATAGGATAAATAGGAGATCCAACCATCTAATTAGCCCCAAATTAGATCTAATGATCTTAAGCAAAGTTTTATAATTTTGTTCAGTAGGTATTGCGGAAACAAAACCAAGGCAACAAAAATCAACTAAAACAGAGTTCTAATTATTTTTCTATGAATTAAATACTTCAATCTAATAATTAAAATCTACACCAAAAACCCTACTGTAAACGTGGAATTTTATTGCAGATCTGTGTTCTACATAAAATTATGAATCCAACGGTATATTATAAGCTAAAATTGGCCAAGTATTTATTTTTCTATGATTTTCGTAAGTTTTAATTCAATTTCTGCCAAACAGATCTAAACCTAAATCGAAAACTTGCCAAGTGGCAGAGCCCGATTGGCTCCAGCTAGACGACGTGGCACGCTGCTACTCGCCGTTACCCCTTCGGTATAACTTCTAATCTAAGCCGCAGGTGGCAAATCGGACGGACGAGAGGGGCGCGGCGACTCACCGTGGTGGCGACGGCGGCGATGAGTGGTGGTGGCGTCGGTGGAGATGGTCGGCGGCGCTCTGGTGGCTCCCCGAGGTGGCGGTGTGGTCGACGGGGCGCGTCTGGTCCTTGCGGTCACGCTCGTGGCTTCGTCTGCGCTCCTCGCTTCCTCTTCCGTTGGCAAGGCCCCGCCGGTCCTCCCCGTCTCCGGCGACGCGTCGACGAGAAATTGCCGATGATCTGCTGCAGTGGAGAGAGGGAAAAGTGCACGGGGCGAATCAGTGGTGAACGAGGAAAAGCTTTAGAGGAAGGAAGGAGCGAGAGGGGGTCCCGAACCGTCTCGGTGAGGTTGACCCGACGGCGGCGATGCGAGTCGTCGATGGGCTAGGGTTTTCGCAAGTAGAAAAATCGAACAAGGTGAGCCGAGGGTGGCGGGGTTTATATGGGGGTGGAGACTTGGGCGAGGGGGATCGAATCGCCGCGAATCCTACCGGATTTGGTTCGAACTCGTGCAGGCGGAGGACTCCTGCTCGAGGTAGAAGATGAGGGTGGGTCCCGCGTGTCGATGAGGCGCGGTGTGGATGGCGTGGTATTTGGCTAGCTGGCCCCAGCGGCAGCTGGCCTTGGCTGGTGGCGGTAGGTAGCTCAAGGGCCGGCTTAACTGGCCCGTTTAGGTTAGTTAGCTTTTTTTTACTATGTTTTTTTATTAATTTCTGTTTTACTAAAACTTAAATAACTTTTGCATATAAAGTCAAAAAGTGATGAAACCAACTTCTAAATTTTTGTAAAAAGAAGGTGGTCATCATAGGGCCATAGTTTAATGTTTTACAAAGTTTTTAGAAGGATCAAGCTTGACTACAACAATAATGCCTACATAAAGAAATCTTTATTAGGGTTTTGATAGGTTTAGGTGTTAGGATTTGGTTGCAAATTTTTATTGTAAGATGCAATGATGCAAGGATGATGCATGGTACTAATAACATCCTAATATAAAATCTGGGATGTTACAAACCTACCCCCCTTAAGAAGAATCTCGTCCTCGAGATTCGGGTTGGCTAGCAAATAGGTGTGGGTGTTCTGCCTTCATGTCTTCTTCACGCTCCCACGTAGCTTCTCCCTCGGAGTGGTGGTTCCATTGTACTTTGCAGAATCTTATAGTCTTGGTGCGGGTAATCCTTTCGGCTGTTTCCAGTATTTTGATGGGTTTTTCCTCATAGGTAAGGTCATTTTCCAATTGAACCTCATCTAGGGGAATAGTGTCTCTTAACGGTGTTTCGGCCATCTCCGGGTGACACTTATTTAGTTGCGACACATGAAACACATCATGAACAGTCAGTCCTTCCGGTAACTCCAACTGATAAGCAACTTCTCCTCTATGGGCCAGAACCTTATATGGTCCTATGAATCGTGGGGCTAACTTGCCCTTGATTCCGAACATCTTAACTCCTCATAGGGGTGAAACTCGGAGATACGCACGGTCCCCTATTTTATAAGCCACATCTCTGCGCTTGGAATCAGCGTAACTCTTCTGTCGGGATTGGGCTACCTTTAGCCTATCCTGAATCTGTCGTACCTTTTCTTCGGCATCCTTTATCAATTCAGGTCCAAAAAGACTGCGTTCACCAACTCCATTCCATAGCAGTGGAGTCCTACATTTCCTGCCATATAGAACTTCAAACGGACCCATCTTGATACTTGTCTGGTAGCTGTTGTTGTACGAGAACTCAGCATACGGCAGATTGTCATCCCAACTAGACCCATAGTCTAGTGCGCAAGCTCTCAACATATCTTCCAGAATCTGGTTCACTCTTTCTGTTTGGCCATCCGTTTGCGGGTGGAAGCGATCTGAATTCTAGTCGGGTTCCAAGAGACTCATGTAGCCGCCAAAACTTTGAAGTGAACTGGGTGCCTCTATCGACACAATTCCTTGGGAACACCATGCAGACTTACAATTCTTGACATGTATATCTTAGCAAGCTTAGCACTTGTATACGTGGTCTTTACGGGATGAAGTGAGCCACCGGGTGAAGTGGTCCACCACTACCGGATAGAATCAAATCGAGCGAGTCCGGGGCAATCCCGTGATGAAATCCATGCCTACCCTGTCCCACTTCCAGTCGGGTATAGGTAGTGGTTGAAGTAGTCCTGCCGGTTTCTGATGCTCGGCTTTAACTCTATTGCATACATCACACAGAGAAATATATTCTGCAATTTCTCTCTTTAGGTTATTCCACCAAAATCTATCCTTCACATCCATGTACATCTTCGTGTTACCTGGATGAATTGAGTATGGCGAATCATGAGCTTCTTGTAAAATCATCTTCCTGATATCGGGGTCATTGGGAATGCACAAACGCTTCCCATACCAGAGGGTTCCTTGTTCGTCCAGACGAAATTCTTTTGTTTTTTCCTTCGCTTATCCTGACTCTTATTTCTTCCAACTCTTTATCTCCCTTTTGTGCTTCCTGGATCCTTTCTTGGAAGGTGGACACTATTTCCATAGTTGCTACGTGTCCTTTCGGAACTATTTCTAGCCTGAGATCCTTGAATTGCTTGCATAGATCCTCTAGAAGTTCCCCTGAGGTAAGTCCATTCACATACACCTTACGACTTAAGGCATCAGCCACCACTATTGCCTTTCCGGGATGGTACTATAAATCCAAGTCATAATCCTTAATTAGCTCAAGCCATCTTCTTTGTCTCATATTCAACTCCTTTTGGGTGAAGATGTACTTCAAACTCTTGTGATCTGTGAACACATCACAATGTTTGCCCATGAGGTAGTGTCTCCATACCTTGAGAACATGAACCACAGACGCAAGTTCCAGATCATGTGTGGGGTAGTTGTGTTCGTGGTTCTTAAGTTGACGGGAGGCATAGGATACCACTTTCCCATCCTGCATCAATACACTTCCAAGTCCTTGTCGAGAAGCGTCACAATAGACTTGAAAATCCTTCTGGATATCAGGCAGACACAGGACTGGCGCCGTTACAAGGCGTTTCTTCAACTCTTGAAAACTTGCTTCACATGCCTCGGTCCATAGGAATTTCTTTTCCTTCTTCAATAGTTCCGTCATGGGTTTTGCTATTTTGGAAAAGTTTTCAATGAACCTCCGGTAATATCCTGCGAGGCCCAAGAAACACCTAATATCCCCCAGATTCTTGGGTGACTCCCATTCTGTCACGGAAGCTACCTTACCAGGATCTACGGCAACTCCTTTTGCTGACACAACATGACCAAGGAATCCCACTTCCTTTAACCAGAACTCGCACTTGCTGAGTTTGGCATACAACTTGTGTTCTCTTAGTTTCTCCATAATAAGGCGCAGATGTTTCTCATGTTCCTTCTCATCCTTAGAGTATATGAGTATATCATCTATGAATACCACGATAAACTTGTCCAAATATTCCATGAACACCTTGTTCATCATGGTCATGAAGTATGCTGGGGCATTGGTTAGACCAAAAGACATCACAGTGTACTCATACAATCCGTATCTTGTGGTGAATGCTGTTTTGGGCACATCCTGTTCTCGAATCTTTAGCTGAAAATAGCCTGATCGCAGATCGATCTTTGAGAACACACTTGCTCCCTTTAACTGGTCAAACAAGTCATTGATGTTGGGAAGAGGATAGTTATTCTTAAGCGTCACTTCGTTCAACGAGCGGTAGTCCACAACCAGCCTCTTGGTTTTATCCTTCTTTTCCACAAATAGGACATGCGCTCCCCAAGATGACGCGCTGGGTTGGATGAATCCCTTGTCCAATTGTTCCCTAAGCTGTTTCTTGAGTTCCTTTAACTCGTCCACATCCATCTTGTATGGTCTCTTAGCTATCGGCCCCGTGCCTGGCATCAAGTCAATGAGGAACTCGATATCACGGTCGGGTGGCCTTCCAGGTAGCTCTTCTGGGAAAACATCTGGGTATTCCTTTACAATAGGTACCTCCTCCAAGCTAACCCCCTTAAGAGAGTTCACCATGACTTCCTTAAGTGCAAAATTCGACTTGATGCGAATCTTTTTCCCTTCCGGTGTTGTGAGCGTGACAGTCCTTTTTGCACAATCTATGACTCCTTCATATTCGGTCATCCAATTCATGCCCAAGATTATGTCTAATCCTTGTGATTCTAGAACTACTAGACTTGTGGGAAAGATGTGGCACTCCAAATCTTGATATTGGGTCCTTCGGCGCTTGGTAGAAGTTCTTTCCTCAAAGGTTAACTCCATGGGAATTCCTTCCTCATCTCGTCTTCCAAAGAGGTCGCCGTAGTGTCCTTGGAGAGCTTCATGATGACGTCCACATAGGCGACCAATGAGTTGCTGCAAGCTGATGCTAAGGGCTTTCTCCTTGGAATTGCTAACAATGTGGATTGCTATGTCTTCCTCCGGGTTCTTGCCTCGCTCTTTTCCTAGCTGGATGACTTTGACTCCCCAACAGCCGTCCTTGTGGAGCTTCTTCATTGTGCTCCCCTAGATTGTTGGGAGGGGAAGGTCCAAACGTGTGAGTAGGTCCATGGGGCATCCACCAAAGCGAAGGGGCTTGATGTCCGCGACGGTGTCGTAGAGGAAGCTTGTCATCTTTAAGTTACAAGAATGAAAATTAGATACTTAAACAAGTAGAGGGAAGCATATACTAGAAGTGCGGAAAATAACTTAGTAGAAAAGCATGTAAGGCACATAAGTTAGAGGTGGTTCCAATCCTAGGGTCACATCCTACAGGCAACGATGTGCTCTGATACCATCTGTAGTGACCTCGGATCGTTGAGGATCCTAAGTCCCTGTGATTAACATGCTAGTCCCTGGATCAATAGCTAGCACTCACAGTCGATGAAATATCATGTAAAACACATAGTCTTTATTACACAGGAAATCCAGAGTATAAATTTATTACAAATTTGCTTAGCATAAGGCTAGCTCAAATAACAGCGGAAACATAAAAGCAGCTTGAGTCCATCAACGCCCCAGGCTTGTCGAGTGTAGACTCGCGATCCCTACGCACCTTTCAATCTTCAGCTTCTGCACATAAAACGTGCAGCCAATAAGTTGGGTCAATACTTTGAATGTATTGGCAAATTACACCAAGGAGAGAAAAGACTATCTCTACATGCAAGGCTAGTTTAGGCTGTAAAGTTCATTTGCTCAAGGCTAGTTTTCTTAAGTAGAGAGAAGAAGAGAGGATTTTTCCCTACTTTGTAAACATCCGCTTAGATAAAATAGGGTCGAATGGCACACGGGGATATTACTCACCAAGTGTCCAAACAACCAAACACTTGGATATTACGCACCAAGTTCCCAAAATCCCACCCATTGGCAATATTACTCACGCCATGGGGTTTCAAAACTTTGTTTAGAAAAGAGAGAGGAAGATCCTTCAGAGGCTCCATCCTTCAGATGCTCAATGTTGTTCTATTTCCGTGAACACGACTGATCGATCAGATTGCAATACTCTCGAGAGTTTGTGCACTTTACCCACAATCCACGATCAAGTCCTTTTTACAGACAAGACCATGGCGAGGCTTTCCCTTAGTAGCCCCTCTACCTTCTGGATCCAACCGTGCCGAGAACCTCCAAATGTTGGTACCCAGGAGAGGTTTCCCACTAAGTACTAGGCCAAGACAGAGCCCATAATGTATTGTGGTTGCACTGGAAGCTTCTGAATTCTGAAACATGGCAGACTTCTTTGATTCCTAGGCGGCCGTCCTCCACCAAAATCTCACTCGTTGTCCCGACAACCATTCCGCCCAGAAGAAAACTTAGTTTTATTTTGAAGTGGATTTGAGAAGAAAAGTTTGCTCTAGAGAACCTTTATACTTAGAAAAATTCTTTGTCTTTCGAACCCCCCAACGGTACTTTGTATATATAGCATAGCAAGCAATACTTAGCAAAAACAGGGGAACCTATTAGGAGGGTAAATCCTAAGTATAGAGCTACTCATGGCATACTACAAAATCATCGCACTTTCAAAATAATACTAAGGAAAAATTCTACTAGAACATCCTACACATGCATACTACAGAATTTTAAAGATCACATGCATAGAATCAAAACTGGGACAAAAGTTATGAACAAGTGGTGTAAGTTGCCTTGATCCGAGCAGCACTCTACGCAATAGCACTCCTGAGCGCACTCCGAACAATCTAACGAATTACAAACATAGATCTGATCACAACTTGCACCAAATATGCCACATAGATAACATGTATGCATGCAACATGGTATTTTATGCAAGATTGGTTTTCTAAATTGACCAAAGTAGCATAATTGGGTTGCAATAGTGTTAAGGGTGTTACTAGGATTGATTTCCCATAGGTTTAACACAATTTGGGTCACTAATATTATTCATAGGATAAATAGGAGATCCAACCATCTAATTAGCCCCAAATTAGATCTGATGATCTTAAGCAAAGTTTTATAATTTTGTTCAGTAGGTATTGCGGAAACAAAACCAACGCAACAAAAATCAACTAAAACAGACTTCTAATTATTTTTGTATGAATTAAATACTTCAATCTAATAATTAAAATATACACCAAAAACCCTACTGTAAACGTGGAATTTCATTGCAGATCTGTGTTCTACATAAAATTATGAATCCAACGGTATATTATAAGCTAAAATTGGCCAAGTATTTATTTTTCTATGATTTTCGCAAGTTTTATTCTGCCAAACAGATCTAAACCTAAATCAAAAACTTGCCAAGTGGCAGAGCCCGATTGGCTCCAGCTAGACGACGCAGCGCTGACGCGTGCGCGCTGACGCGTGCGGACACATGGCACACCGCTACTCGCTGATACCCCTTCAGTATAACTTCTAATCTAAGCCACAGGTGGCAAATCGGACGGACGAGAGGGGCGCGGCGACTCACCGTGGTGGCGACGGCGGCGATGAGTGGTGGAGGCGTCGGTGGAGATGGTCGGCGGCGCTCTGGTGGCTCCCCGAGGTGGCGGTGTGGTCGACGGAGCGCGTCTGGTCCTTGCGGTCACACTCGTGGCTTCGTCTGCGCTCCTCGCTTCCTCTTCCGTTGGCAAGGCCCCGCCGATCCTCCCCGTCTCCGGCGACGCGTCGACGAGAAATTGCCGATGATCTGCTGCAGTGGAGAGAGGGAAAAGTGCACGGGGCGAATCAGTGGTGAACGAGGAAAAGATTTAGAGGAAGGAAGGAGCGAGAGGGGGTCCCGAACCGTCTTGGTGAGGTTGACCCGACGGCGGCGATGCGAGTCGTCGATGGGCTAGGGTTTTCGCAAGTAGAAAAATCGAACGAGGTGAGCCGAGGGTGGCGGGGTTTATATGGGGGTGGATACTTGGGCGAGGGGGCTCGAATCTCCGCGAATCCTATCGGATTTGGTTGCAAATTTTTATTGTAGGATGCAATGATGAAAGGATGATGCATGGTACTAATAACATCCTAATATAAAATCTGGGATGTTACCGTGATAAAGTCCATTCCAACGGAATCCCATTTCCATTCCGGAATCTGCAAGGGTTGCAACAATCCAGCGGGTCTTTGATGTCCTTCCTTGACTCGCTGACATATATCACACTTGGCGATATAGCTTCCGATTTCTCTCTTCATCTTATGCCACCAAAATTGCTCTTTTAAATCTTGATACATCTTAGTTCCTCCGGGATGGATAGAATAAAGAGTATCCTGAGCCTCCTTCAGAATCACTTCTTTTAACTCAGAATCTGCTGGTACACAAAGGCGTCCTTTGTACCACATAACTCCTTCTTCATCTTCGGTGAATCCAGGTACTTTGCCTGTACCGATACGACGCTTGATTCCGTCAATACTAGCATTTCCCTTCTGCGCCTCTTTAATCTAACTGATCAAAGTGGGCTGAAGTTCTATGCTAGCCAAAAATCCTTCACTCACTAATTCCATTCGAAAATCTTCCATCTCTTTGTGCAAACTTGGTTGCTCCTTCAAAATCATGGAGTTCAAGCGGCACGACAATCTGCTAAGGGTATCGGCTACCACATTGGCTTTACCAGGGTGATAGTGAATGTCCAGATCGTAATCCTTGATTAGCTCAATCCATCTTCTCTGTCTCATATTCAGCTCCTTCTGAGTGAATATATACTTCAGGCTCTTGTGATCCGAATAAATCTCACAATGTTTTCCCATCAGATAATGCCTCCATGTCTTTAAGGCTAGAACTACGGCTGCGAGTTCTAGGTCATGGGTTGGGTAATTTTGCTCATGTTGCTTCAGTTGTCGAGATAGATAAGATATGACTCTGCCTTCTTGCATTAGCACACATCCGAGACCGATCTTGGATGCATCACAATACACATCGAAGGGCTTCGTGATATCTGGCATGATTAAGATTGGGACTGAAATCAATCTCCTCTTGAGTTCTTGAAAACTCGCTTCACATTTGTCGGTCCATTCAAACTTCTTGTCCTTCTTCAGCAATTGGGTCATGGGTCTGGCGATACTCGAGAATCCTTCTACGAACTTGCGGTAATATCTCGCCAATCCGAGAAATGCACGAACTTGGGTTTGAGTGGTTGGGGCTTGCCAATCCTCGACATCTTTTACTTTTGCAGGGTCAACGGCAATTCCTTCGGCTGATAAAATGTGAGCGAGGAATCCTACCTCCTGTAACCATAATTCACATTTGCTAAACTTTGCATACAGCTGATGCTCTCTAAGGGTTCCAAGAATGGTCCTTAGGTGTAGCTCATGTTCTTCTTTTGATTTGGAATAAATCAGAATGTCATCGATGAAAACAACAACAAACTTATCCAGGAAGTCCATAAAAATCTTATTCATGAGATTCATGAAATAAGCGGGGGCATTGGTTAATCCAAAAGACATGACGGTATACTCATATAATCCATATCTAGTGGTAAAGGCAGTCTTGGGAATATCCTCTGCACGAATCTTGAGTTGATGATAGCCGGTTCTAAGATCAATCTTAGAAAATACTTTGGCACCGGTCAACTGATCAAACAAATCTTCTATATTGGGCAATGGGTACTTGTTCTTGATTGTGACATCATTCAACTTCGGATAATCCTTACACAAACGGTTACCTCCATCTTTCTTGTCCACAAACAAGATAGGTGATCTCCATGGTGACGCACTTGGTTGGATCAATCCAATTTCCAACATGGATTCCAGTTGCTTCTTCAGTTCTGCGAGCTCAGACGGGTTCATACTATATGGTATCTGGGCTATGGGTCCAGTTCTGGGGATTAGTTCAATGATAAACTCGATATCCCGATCTGGGGGCATACCGGGCAAAACATCTGGAAATACATCGAGGTATTCACAGACTATCCGGACTTGGTCAATGGTAGGTTGGGCTATACTCTTGTTGCACTTGAATTGGCGAGGTAAGGTTTCAGATATATGCTCGACTGATATTCCGCAGATCGTCATGGTTATGGCTTTCTTGGCACAGTCAATCAATCCTTTATGTTTGGACATCCAATCCATTCCTAGTACTATTTCCAAACCTTTAGTTCCGAGTACTATCAGATTTGCATAAAAATCTATGCCATGGATTCGGATAGGTACGGCTTTGCAAATTTGCCTAGCCTTGGTGGTTTATCCGGGAATTTGAACAATCATAACATGCTTCAGTTTGGTTGGTTGAATTTTACTAGTGCATGCAAATTCTTCGGTGACAAATGAGTGTGATGCACCAGAATCAAACAACACTCGTGCAAGTACTGAATTAACAGAAAATATACCCATCACGACGTCTGGCGCTTCCTGAGCTTCTTCAGCATGCATGAGAAAAAGACGGCCATTGCGGTTGAGTGAATTCCCTGGGACAAACCTTCTTCCTAGCTGAACACGACGTTGTTGCTGAGCTGGGACATTGTCATTGGGGGCTGCGGCATTCTTCTTGTTGGGGCACTCGTTGGAGTAGTGACCCTTATTTCCACAGTCATAACAAGTCACCTGCGACTTGTCCTTTGCTGCTACAAGCACTACATTGCTTCCAGTCCTCGGGGCAGTGTTGGTGTTGGTGGTAGCATTATTATTGTTGAACTTGGGTGGGGCACGGTTGAAATTTCTAGCATTGCCGAGGTTGTTGTGATTCCCTCCGGGCCTAGGGTTTCCACGGTTGGGATAGGTCAGACGGTTCATCGGGGGTCTGTTGGTTCTTGGGGCAAATCCGGGAGATGGGTTAGGGCGATACTTTGGGGTCTAATGGGTTCCTGGCTGATGCATCATGCGACGCTTGCGGTTCTCATTGGCTTGGTTGATATTTCCTTCCATCTGGATAGCAGAGTCGACAAGGGCTTCAATATCAGCAAAGGGGATATTGACTAACACTGTCTGCATCTCATCGTGCAGACCATTCAGGAATCTTTCTTTCTTCTTGGCTTCGGTGTCGATCTCATCCGGGGCATACCTAGGTAATGACAAGAATTTGTCACGGTATTCCACTACGGTCATCCTTCCTTGCTTTAGCTCTCTGAATTCGTCTCTCATCCTCTTGATCAAACCCGGTGGCACATGGGTTCTGCTAAACTTGACCTTGAATTCCTCCCAGGTCATCATCTGGCCTTCGGTCATTGTGCGAACACTGTTCCACCATGCCCTCGCATCTCCGGCTAGATAGTGGGTGGCGAATAGAACTTTCTCGTTGGCTTCCACTCCTGCGACTTCTAGCTTATTTTCCATGGTTTGCAGCCAATCATCAGCGTCTAAGGGCTCTTCCGACTTAGTGAAAACAGGTGGGTTGGTGTTCTGAAACTTCTTGAGCTTAGATCCATGGTTGTCCTGATTTCCGTGGCCTTGGTTGTTGTGGGCTAGCTGGGCTATCTGCTGCAGGGTGGCTAGGTTGGCTTGACGTTCCGCTCTTTCAGCTTCGCGGTCAGAAGTCAACATTTGCAGAATCTGCAACATCGGGTCCGGGGATGAACCACTTCCTCTGCGTGGCATCTGGAGATTGAGATAGATCATGAGAAAAGAGGGAAATTTCTAAGGTTCTGGGATTTTGAAAAGTTTTTTTAAGTTTGACTCAGATTTTTCTAGCAACTCGCTTTTCATTCATTCATTTATTCATAGCACACGATACAACACACACCATAACAAAGAAAAACAGATGGTTTTAAGAACCATTCTGGAAACTACGATACAGTGGGACCGAATACTACTCAGTACGCTAGTGCTCAAGTGCTACTACTCCTCGGAGTCGGTGGCTTCGTCATCCTCATCCTCATCCTCATCGTTGAAGGCAAAATCATCCTCATCGGTGAAGAAGTCCATAGGCTAATCCTCCAGAAAATCATCATCATCGCAGAGATAGGAGTAAGGTTCTCCACGAAGATCCTCTCCTGCATTCTCCCTTTCTTCCAACTGCATGTCTCTCTCGTGGATGGTCTCCTCCAAAGATGAGATACGGTGGCAAAGACGATCAATGATGCGCTCCTTCTTGTCGAGCTGACGGCGGCGAGACTTGCGATCCTTGGCTAGCATGGCGATGGTTTGGTCCTTCGTCTTGATGATGGCAGACTTGTGGTTGGAGTAGTCACAGCAGTTATCCAACTCCTGCTGACAATCGTACATCATGAAGCTAAGGTGGTCCAATTGGGTCTTCAGCTCAGGGTGGTATGGGGCTTCCAGTGGTTCTCCATTTGCATCACGCCTTGGGCAAAACTCAAAGTGGGTTCCCTTGATCTGATTGATGCTTTGCCCACACAGACGGGAAAGAGCTTCCTGCATTGCCCTGGCAAGTCCATCGAGCCAGTTGTTCTCTCTTAAGGTAAACTGAATTCCCTCAGCAGTGGGAGGTTCAATCTTTCCTCGGAGACTTGCAGCATTCAGCCACTGCAAATCTTCTCCTCCTTGATCATTGAGCTGAGCTCTGAAGAGCTCGAGATGCGGACGCTCCAGAAGTTCCGAAAGCTGGTCCAAATCCCTCTCAAAGATAAGGTCTCCTCCATTCCCCAACTGATAAAACTTGTTGTACTTCACATCCATTTATAAGAATATAGGATGAGTAAGTTAGTAGAGTGATCAAGTGTGTCAAATTTTATGTATTTTGCAAGAGTTTTTGAGGAACATGAATTTTCATGAAATAATCAAAGGGATAAGAATGAGAATAAGTTTTTGTAAATATTTGTTTTCTTTGGTTTTGAAACTAAGTTTTTGATTCAAACGTCCAGTCTAACTAGGGTCTCCTATGGTCAGGATGGCTCTGATACCAACTTGTCAACACCCGAATTTTTAATCCCAGATGCCTGTTATGCCATACATCGCAATCCCAGGATTACCATTTTTGCGAGACATAACAGAATTGGATACCACAGTACATCATCCATTACAAACCATTCATAATGTCTTACACAAATAGGGATCTCATTGATCCAGTTCTTAATACAACTTCAAGCAGCGGAATACGTAATAATAACGGTAGCGTAGGTGAAGCTCCATCTTCGAGGTCACAGGCAATGCTGACGATGGGAGATGATCCTAGTTGTCGTAACCTTCCTGGGGTGCATCCTCCAGGTACTCCTCTTCATAGTCTGGCCACGGGAATATCCAGGGACAAAGCCATGAGTACTCTTTAAGTACTCGCAAACTAATACTAACAGGTGAAGGGGTTTTTTGATAATAGGACACTAGGCTCTAGGGTTGTTTTACAAAAGCCAGATTTATTTCTACTAAGCTGAGAAGCAAGAGAAGCTAGTCACAATTTTATAACTCCTAAGTAGGAACTTGTATTTCATATCACAACCCTGTTGTGGTCAAGTCAAAGTCTCAATTCATTTCACAAGTCTTTTGAAAACATCTGACGGGAACAAGATGGACACTCAATCTGTCCATAATCATGACGCGGTTATTCGAATAGTTTGACACTCTACAGAGATTGTACACTTTCACCACAACGTTCAATACATCCGTCAGGAACAAATCCTGAATTCACCATACTCAGTATGCGGATAATCAATCCTAACCTTTCAATTACACGCCCTAGTATAAGCACCTCTCCTGTGAGTTTGGCCTCCCAACCATGACCAACTGTCATCTTGGAGTACTGCAGTGGACAATCTTCACAAGGTAGCCTCAGCTTAGACCTTGGCCGTGAGGGAACTAATACTAAGGTATATAAGTTTCCAGTCAAGCCCTACCCAATCTTCGGGTATTGTGGTTGTACGATAAAATTGGAATGGTATCGCATCCAGACAACCATCAGTTTTATAAAGGGCTAAGGCTCATGCCTCAAAATTTTCATCACCAAAATCATCTGGTGCTCGGAAACACATGTCAAAAACATTTCAATAGAATGATCCATCATTCCAAGGTTTTCATAACCATTTTCACCAAGTATTCCCATCTAAAGTTGATCAAGTTTTATGCTTAGCACTAGCATCTACAATTGGGGGTAAGTACTAATGAGGGGTGGTAAACTAGTGGAGTTTCAACTAAGTTCAATCTCATGCCTTGGGATGACATCAAGATTATCTAGCTTAGGCCAAATTTTATGCTCTTTATGCAACCTTCAATTATCCTTCTAGTATCTACCATTTATTCCAGTAAACTCTAAGTAAGAGCTTTGATAAAGAAATAAAGTAATAAGCTTGCAAGTAAACTAGGATTGAGTGTCTAACCAAGCATGCTTAGTGCATTGCATAGGTTATTTAACTCTCATAATTGCAAGTGTTAGCTTGCATAGGTATAGTATCATCTTGCATTGGTCCACTTGGTTAGTAAAGCTTGCCTTGTGCAGAGCAGTGGTTGAAGTTCTCCTCGGCTTCTTCTTCGTAGTATCCTCCTTACTCCTCGTATCCTTGGTCGGTACTAGCATTCATCACACACAAAGGTCCTATAGATGATCTAGCCTCATCACTAACATTACAAGATTAAAGCTTGGTTTAATTCCTTTTATTTTTAGAAAAATAATTTCTACTCATTGAAAAACTACTTAAGATTTAATATTCTCCAAACCAAACATGGGATCATGTTGAAACATGTCATCACCACATATTTTAGTCCATGGGAATGTGATTTAAAGTGGTGTCACAATTTAATAAGGTTTTACCCTTTTATTTTAATTTAATAAAGTGACTAGAAATGCCTATGTAGCACTCTTTTATTACTTGAACATTATTTTTGTAAGTAAACCTATATATTTTTATATATTCTGAAAGGTTTGGTTAAATGTGATTTTTGAGATTTGGAATCAACTCAAAAGCTATTATGGTTTAAATTTGAAAAATGTTTGAATGCAGAAAAGCTTTTGCCTTGTTATTTTTACCATGGATGATCTACAGATCCAAATGACTTGAATCCAACGGGCTAGGATTCAGCATTCCCAGATTTCTAACAAAATTGGTTTCATTCAATTTGGTTCACTGAATCGACCTGGGTTGATTTTTGAAACTGGGTACAAAAGTGTGTTTGAAATAAAATGGAAAAGGTTAAATTCAAATAAGCTGGCAGCGGAAGCGATCTTGGGCGACGCTAAGGACAGCGCTTACGCGGGCTGGTTAAGTGGCTGTCCCCACACGTCAGTGAGACCGGGGCGTGCGAAGCGGTATGGGGCGATGTGGTGCGTTCGATCTGATTCTAATCCAACGGCTGAGGGTCATCGTCGACGTTGGGCAACGCCGGCGAGACAGAAACCTAGCACGGCCAGTGGGGGTCGTTGGGGGCTCACCAGGGTTCAGGCGAGGGTCGGCGAGGCGGGCGAACGACAAAGTCGACGACGGCGAACCTCCTGGTACCGGCAGCTTCTCCTGGGGCGGCTCCAATTGCTGGCCCCCTTCTTTTCCAGCAGCGGCAGACTCCGATGAAATTCCGGCAAAGTGCTGCTCGCCTTGCTCTGGGAACGGGGTGGCACGATCAGTGAGGAGAGGGGAGTGAGATGGTATGCTCAATTCGGCTGGGGGTGGCCTCTATTTATAGTGACGAGAGGGGACCGATGGGGCGCAAGGTGAGCTCATCGTGGTCAACGGTACAGACGGCTATCGGCGTGGGCGACGGTAGGGGGCGGTGCGGTGCTCCCTGGCGATGCTCATCGACAAGGTGGCGAGACGTGGGGCGGTGTGGTTTGGTCGGAACGCGACGGTGCTCTGCGCTTGCCCGACGGAAGATTTAATGGCGCATGGTCCGCGCGCGACGGGAGCGATCGTGTCAAGGGGTTCTTTGGACGGTGGTGATCACGTATGCACGCGGCGTGGCGGCGTCGTGGGCGGTCGAGTGTGGCGCTCTGGGCGTGCTCTCGGCATGGTTGCTGGCGAGCTTGGCATGGTTCGTGCGTGTGGTCCAGTGGCTGGCAGGGTTCAAGCGCTGAACAGGGAGTGGCGGCGGGGTGTTGGCTGCCTCCTAGACATGTTGTTTCGGCTTGGTTCTTGCTCTAGCTAGCTAGCCATTGTCGGCTGGCAAGGTGATGCTCGGGTTGGCATGGCATGGGGAAAAGGGTAGGGGCTAGGGTTTGTCCAAGCACTGGTTGGCACTGGGGGAGACAAGGGTGATCAATGGTGAACATTGCTTAGCCAAATTACTGCTCCAAACAGTGAAGTTAGGCTAGTTTGATTTGTTTCTGCCAAGTGTTTGATGAAATGGCCGCAAGAATTCAAGTTTTGAATTTTGAAAATATTTTTTGTGGGTGTGCTAGGTTGGTGCTGGTGAGTCTGCAGACGCTTGGGTTTTTAAAGTTGAGCTTGTTTGAGTGGTTTTTGAAAAAGTGGGATCTTCTCATATGATAAAGATTCAATTTTGAACTGTCCTTTAAACTATGCATTTGAATGTTTTTGGATGATCACAAAGTGGGCCTTGATACTTTGTTATGAGTACAATCAAGGGGTGCAAAGATCCAGAAAAGTTTCTGTTAAGTTCTGAAAGTTTGAGACAACCAAAGTAGGCATGGGAGTTAAATTGGTCAAAATGACCATTCACTCATTTATCTTTGTTTTGATTTATTTGTCTTTGAGAAAAGTTTGGGAATTGTTTAGATGATGTTTATTCACCTAAGCATCCATTTACAAGCAAAGGAACACACAAACAAGTTGGTTCAAAAGAATTCCAAATGAAATGCATACACCAAGCGTGCTTTCATATTTTTTTTATTTTAGCAAAGTCTTTGTTAACCCTAAATTTGATGATTAGAGTTTGATGATCCAAGTTTAGTATTTTTGGGATGTTACAGAACGACTTGGCGACCGGACTCAAGATCATAGATAACTTTAACCACTATAAAACTTGTTGATCAACGTGTGCTTAAGGATGCTTCCTCATGGTTACGAGGGGTGATCCTAGTTTAGGTGATGATGGCTTGGTGGATATCGAAAGATGATGATCAATATTTTAGAGATGTCGCTCTCTTATCCCCTTTTAAAATATTCTGAATAGACGACCTTCTTCTCTCTCTTGTTTTATAATCAAAGATGACATTATGCAAAACAACTACTCTAGCCATAAGTCTTGCGGAGTACACCCTGTACTCACCCTTGATTTGTTGATACTTTTGGTAGAGTAAGTGTTCCCGGAAGATCAGTTTGGTACTACATCAACACCGACGAGTAGCTTGGGGTTTCCGTCCGGCAGCCTGGAATTTATGGGCTGGGGCATCATCGTTATGCTTCAGGCCTCTTAGGACATTTGTTAAGTTTTCTATACTTAGTAGCATAATTTGCCTTCCATTGTTTGATGTTTGTGGTCAGTGACCTTTACTTGTAATAATTTGATTCTTGCTCAGTTATGAGCTTATTGTAATAATTTTGTGTCGTATGGTCACTGTTGTGTTATTAATTCTTCACTTGATATCCTCGAGCTCAAGGTTAAGCTTATGTCAGACGGAGGTCTGGGATTTGTTTAGCCCTGATCCCGGGAGTGTCACAACTGCTCGATGGTGGAAATATTTCATATTAAGGTCACCTTATTTAAGCCAAGTGATGTGCGATAGCTGGAGCTACAACATCTCCTCTTTATACAACAGTTCGTTCATCTGGTCAGAGAGCTGGTGGATTTCTTTTTGGTCAGCATTCATCTGTTGTAGCGTTCCAGTTTCTTACATGACTTTTTTTAATTCCTTCCGTATGTTGCCGAACTTCATCTTAGCCCAAGATTGCAGTTCAATCATCAGTATGTCCAAGCCTTGCCGTACCTCACCAATATTAGATTCTTCTCCTGCAATTTCACAGGCACGTTCGATCCATTCAGCAAGCTCCGTCGACCTCTCCTACATAATCTCATAGTGGCATCTAGGAGGCCTCCTCGCTGCCTTCTCTTCCCATTCAATGAAAACATGTAAAGGACAATGGTCAGAACAAGGAGATGAAAGATGTTTGACCATGGTGTTCATGAAGAGGTCTCTCCAGTCTGAGTTGGCCAGCACTCTGTCTAGCCGGACTTTGACATTGGCGCACCCACTTCGTTTGTTATCATATTTATAAGGTGCACCTGAAAATCCAAGATCCGTCAGCTCACAGTATGTAACTGTATCACGAAAAGCTTCCACTGGTTGCTCTGATCGGGGTGTGAGAGAGAGGTGTTATTCTTTCCACATAGTCTCATTAAAATCCCCCATGATTGTCCAAGGTAAGTTTGAAAAATTCTTCAAATTACGGGGTTTTTCCCACATAGGATGACGGGTTTCAGCCTGTGGTTCCCCGTATATGCAGGTTAAACGCCCTTGAGGGTAGGTAGGGGAAACACGTATATAAGCATCAATATATCTTTCATTAATATCCTTAATCTCAACACTCAGACTCTCATGCCAAAGCAGGGTTAGTCCACCACTTTGTCCAATACTACTAGAACCAGCAAAACCCTTAAGCCCTAACCTATGACGAAGACGACAAACTTTATTTCTATTTTTTATAGTTTCACAAAGAAAAAAACTAACTTAGGAAGCAAAGACTTGGAGAGATACATTAACTCTCAAACTGTAGGAGCCCCTCCAACATCCCCGCAGTTCCAACATAAGCAATTCATTGATCCCGGCGAGACCGAACATTTGGCCTCGCCTGTTTACCAGTAGTCCCCAGTCCAGCTGCCCAGCCTCGTCCTCTCCATTCAGTGCCTCTCCCGTGCATCGTGCTTGTGCCTATTGCTTCGCCAATATTGTCATGCTTGCCTTTCTTTGACTGCGCACCTTGCTGCCTGTCATAGACTTGACCAAGGGACAGATCAAGGAGCCAGCCCTCGATTTCTTCCTCCTCAGCTGTTAGTTTCCCTAGGACGGAGTTAGCAATTCCCATTGGCGTGTCCTCGGTGCTTTAGCGAAATCATCAAGGTGAACAACGTATGTATGGCAGGAATCTCGCTACTCCAAGGCCTGCCGGAGTTATGACTTCCATAGCTTGGTGTCGCCCGCTGCATGTACTTGACAAGGTTTAGATGGATAGCTACGAACATAGTAGATTGATGTGTTGGTGCCTATGGCCTCTGGTCCACTGGCAGTTGGCCTTGTACAGGTTCTGTGCTACTACCCGCACCCTTCCAAGCCAGCGCTTTAGTAACATCAGCACTTGGTAGATCCTTCTGGCCCTGCATGTCTATGGGCGCGTCTTGCCTGCGGCATGGATATGCGATCATCCGTGCAACCTTTCCCTTCATTTAGGATCATACAACTGTTGGGGGATGACCCCGGGTAGGGTCAAGCTAAGGTAAAAGGGAAAATTCCTCAAGGGTCTAGACCGGGTCAAAGAATGATCCGGCCGAATTATATAGAGGCTGGCTGAATAAGGCCCGGCCTAACCCGAATCAGGTAACTAAGACCTGACTCGGCCGACATATGGGTTATGTTGGCGTACAAGTATTACTCTTTGTATTTGCAGGTTAGGGCTTGGCCGAGTCTTACGAGGCAAGGCCGAGTCATGGGGAAGCTTGCTCGAGAAGGAGAGGGCGAACCCCGAAGTCAACACTGTGCACTATCTCTCCTATAGGAATCTGTACAGTGCCAAGCGCTACGGACAAGAGCCAGAGGGACAGAGAAGCAGAAGAGGGTCATGGAGGTGATAGTCCCCGAGCCTGAGGCTCACATGTCGTGGGCTCTGGGTTATTGCCGCCGATATAAGGGAGACACGGAAAGGCTTCCTCCAAGTTACTATTTCGGGACAAGCATATTCCACGAATATGATGTCCACGTCAGTCCTAGCTGTAACCTAACCACCCAGATGATCCAGGGCCTCCTGAGGGGGGATCGATTCATTTTTCACTTAGAACTAGCTGAGACTTTCATCTTCCTCTCGCTCATACATCTCGAGGAGCAACTGTAGCATCTGTTGAGTTAAGTAAGGATCGAGTTCTTGTATTCTGTGTGTAGAAATCACGATATCTTCCCTCCCTGGATCCCACTAGTACACATTGGCCCCAACTTCATGTAGGGGTTCGTAGCATGGAAAACAAAAAAATTCTCCTGCATGCACACAAACAAGCCAAGATCTATCTACTATATTGTAGCAACGAGTCGATAGAAGCACTCACCCTTGAAGATTCCAAAGCGGTTAACGAGAGCAGATTCTCGTGGGTGATGTAGTCGTACACTTGCCGATCTCAAGATCGTGTAGACGATCCTTCCGGCGTTGCGTTTCGGTAGCGCTTCCGCAGTCGGTCACATGTTCGGTACTCGATGAAGACCTTCCTCTCCCTTGTTCCAGCAGGCAGCAGAGGTTGTAGTTCTCCCCTTGCGATTCCGGCAGCACGACGGCTTGGTGTTGGAACTAGAGGAAAGATCCTGCAGGGCTTCCCCTAAGCCGGTGCGAGTTATGGTGGATCTACGGTTTCCTGGTGATCTAGGGTTTATAATACCGGGAGGAGGAGGAGGAGGTGTCGGCGGCGGCTGGCGACGGCGCAGCGGCAGCTTGGCGCGGGGAGGGCTAGGGCTTGTGGTGTTGGGGCAGCCCTCTCCCTCTATTTATGAGAGGGGGTAGCCTTGAGGGAGGGGAGTTTGAAACCACTTCCAAACCCAAGTTGGAAGGACTCTTTCCTTCTTTCACTAGGAAACCATTGTTCTAGTTTGACTTTTCAAACCTCCCGTTTGACTTTTCAATTTAGAGCTTTAATTCTCTCTCACAAATGTACACACCAAGTGACCTAAGATATGATCCAATCATTCCACTTACCCATGACACATTCATGGACCATTCCCCTTCCGGACCGGTGAACCTTCTAGAACCTCTCCAATGGAAACATCGGAAAGTTTCCCGAACTCCGGAATCAGACTTTCCTTATATGAATCTTATTCTCCGGACCATTACGGATCTCCTCGTGATATCCCGGATCCCATCCGAGACTCCGAACAACATTCGGTATCCCTAATAACATTCCATATCTACTAAACAACATCGAATCCTTAAGTGTGTCTCCCTACGGTTCGTGAATTATGCGGACATGACCGAGACACTTCTCCAATCAATAATGTAGCACCCCCCAGGGTCAGGGTAAACTAACATCAGATCACCATCTAAGATAAGTTCACCTCCTGAACACGGAAGATCACAGTATGATTCGGTAACATTACAGAACACAGGGATTCAACAGCATAAGTTTAAACTCTTAGCAGAGTGAGATAGTAGAGTTATTACAAACCAGAGGTCATAGACCCAATATTACATCACACAGCGAAAGCAAATTATGTTGTTCTACACAACATACTTAGAAAAAGGCCTAAGAGTCCATAAACAAAAGCGACGTCCATCCCATAGTCCAGAGGCTGCTACCTGGGACCCCCAACTACTCGTCGATGTCAATGTAGAAGCCACCTTCAGTTGTAACCAGATCCTCTATAGAAAAACAACAATGGCGCAAGGCTGAGTATGATAATGTACTCCGCAAGACTTAGATAACCTAGTATCTACATGCTCTGGCTAGAAAATCTTTCTTTGGATTTTCTTTTGCGGAAATCAATGTTTATTTGTAAACAAGAGAGAGAAGAGGCTCGTCTATTCAGAATCTTTTAAAAGGGACAAGATAGCGACTTCTTCATCTTGTTCATCACATTTTGATAACCACCAGCTTCATCAGAACCTCCTATCTAGGATCACCCCCTTGACCCAGAGGAAGCATCCTTAAGCACACGTGGATCAGCAAGTTTTATAGTGGTTAATGTTATCTATGATCTTAAGTCTGGTCTCCAAGTAGTTCATAACCGTGAACACGGATTTTTGAAAAGATTTAACTCTACAGGGGTGTACAACTTTACCCACACGTACCAACCGACTCTTAATGCCAAAATTATTAGCCCTCTTCCTTGGAAGGCCGACAGAGGGTGGTTGACCACGACCTTTACCTTGATTTCGCCGAGACCATGAGTCACGCAATAAGTATGATTCCGCCATAACGGGTCAAATTCCAAAGCCGGTACTTAAAGATGTGAGGCGAGGTTGGTTTACCAGGGGCGCTATCTACCCCAAGCAACCTAGGCCACACTTACCTACCTGTTATGAATGCACCAACTTCACCCGGCAAATCTTTCAAAAGATTTTCTATGCATATGTCGAATGGAACGCCCGACCTATGTCTCATGGAATCTACTAGGCAAGTTAGTCAGTCATGAGGTTGTCCAGGCCCCGTGTGGTTGCACGCTCGTCTTGGTTCCAAAGGTAAGAACTCAGTTCCTAATGGTGGCGAGCATGGGACTACAAAAACCACACCCAACGTGGCCTCCCATACAAGCCTTAGCATATTTAGTTAACTCCTTCGAGAATGTCACCGACTCCTACCTTTCTAGATTCTCCGGCACCTCCGATCCATCGTTCGAATAGATCAGCCATTGATACTATGCATGGCTAAGCTGTCGATCTCATAAGCTCTAGCAACGCTCAGATGCCAAACCTAGGTATGCTAGGAGCAGTGGATCAGGAGTATAAGGCTACAATAGGGAAACTATGCAGCAGATAGGTAACCCTAACTACTAACAAAAGACCACATTGGAATCATGTGCATTATAGCGAGAAAGTAATATACTTTGTAAAAGTAGGTTCAGAATGAGAGGCTACGCTTGCCTTGTCCGTCAGTAGACAAGTATTGATCTTCAGTGTTGTTGACTTCAGCTTCGGGCTCGGATCCTATCGCGAAGAACCAACACCGGAAAGAAAGGCAACAATCAAGACATGGCATCAATGCAATGCTCAAACAAGGATGATGATATGACAAGTTAAATTGCATTGAAATGAAACCCTAAGGCATACTTGACAGCTTAAACGGGGTTCCGAGGGGTGAAAACCCTAACTCGGGGAAACTCCGGAATCACCTGTGAGGGGTTATTATGTTATTCTAAGTAAACTTGTCATGTAAGTTGCTTAACAATGCATGATTATAGCTCTATTAGATAGTTATCATTTTTCTGAACATTCTGATATATTATTTGTATTTTTCTGATTTAAAATGAATTAGTTATGAATTTCTCAACTTTTAATTCATTTTAATTATTTTTGGAATATTTAAATTATTTTCTAATTTGGGCCCACATGTCAGACTTTTATTAATTTTAGAAATGATTTACCAAAAATGTTAAAACCCTGACAGACAGGGCCCACCTGTCAGCATTCTATTTATTACAGAAATGATTTACAGGAAATAACAAAAACAAAAGAAAAGAATTATGACGCCAGCATGACGCCTGGCTGACGTCATCAATGGGGAAGCCCCAGGTCGAGCACGGATCTCTCGATCCCGTGAGCGCCTGGATGCGTGCTTGGCTGCGTTCGAAAGAGGAGGCCGAGGCGAACGTTACAGTGGCGGAGCCACCTCGATATGGTAACTGGAGCTACGCCGGCGACAAGAAACAGCGACGGCAGCGTCGGGTGCTCGTCGGGCCAGCGGTACAACGCGAGAGGGGAGGAACGGAGAGGTCCAGGAGGACCGCTGGATCACCACGGTCACGACGGTGAGGTCAATGAAGCAAGGGGAGGCCGGAGGGGAGGAATCGATGGCTGACTGCGGCGGCCGACATTGAGGTCGAGCTCGATTCCGGCCAGGAGGCGTCCTTCCAGCTTGCGTGGCTTGTCAGAGACGACAATGGCGATGCTGCGCTTCTCCCAGGCCACTCCACGGTGCATGGGGTGGCCGGAGACGGCGGGACGCGGCGGAGCCCGAGAGCTAGGGTTTAGCCGGAGGAGAAATTTGGGAGAAGAAGAAGATAGGGTTCGTCCTGGCGGCAACAGGGGATCTTGTAGACGCGGAGATGGTTGGTAGCATGGATCCCGACGCGGGCGGGCATCACGGCGACGGCGGACGGCGGGCGTTGCGCCAACGAGCAGCTTGCTCGTCACCGTCGAAGACGACGACATGAAAGAATAGGCCGAACCGGTATGGGCTGCGGGAGGGCGGCCTAGCTGGGCCGCGGGAGAGGGAGAGAGGTGAGGGAGTTGGCTGGGCTGCGGCCTAGCTTGCTCTGGCTATATTTTTTAACAAATTCTTTTCCTTTTCTGTTTTACTATTTCTGTTTGAAATTTTTATTTCAAATATGTTTTGAGTGATTTGAAAATACCAGAGGGGTTTTGGCAAACATTCAAGATACTATGGGGCCCTTTAGTCCAATTGGGCTCCAAACATTTTGTCATTTTCAAAATTCAAACTATTTGAATGTGGTTTCAAGGAGAGGGAATGAAATTAGGGTTCTGAGTTTGCATTCTTAAACCACACACTTGAACTTGTGCATGCATTTTGTTGATTTAAACAGATGCATGCAATGCTTAAGTACTATTTACATATATTACAAACTTGGGCTGTTACAAATAATCAATAGAGGAATCTGGAAATTCATATGGCTCCCACATATTTCTACGATTTCTTTGTGATCGAATGAACCACTTACATACGATACCAATTTCCCTTTGTCTCACGATAGTTTACTTATCCGAGGTTTTGATCGTCGGTATCTCTGCATACCTAGTTCAACCTCGTTACTGATAAGTACTCTTTTGTCGTTCCCGTGATATGTGATCCCTTGTGAGCCAGTCACATGCTTGCAAGCTAATTGGATGACATTCCACCGAGAGGGCCCAGAGTATATCTATCCGTCATATGGATGGACAAATCCCACTCTTGATCCATGTGCCTCAACCCATACTTTACGAACACTCAATGCCACCTTTATGGCCACCCAGTTACGATGTGGTGTTTGATGTCATCAAAGCATCCTTTCGGTGATGGTGATTAGCATGATCTCATGTTCGAAGGAATTAGGTTACTATGTATCAGAAAGCTTATAGCAAACAAACTATTGAAATGACTTGATCTTTATGCTATGCTTATCTATAGGAGTATGTCCATCACACCATTCTCCTAATGATATGATCTCGTTGTTAATAACATCTCAATGTTCATGATCGAGAAACCATGATAATCTATTAACCAACAAGCTAGTATTATAAAGAGGCTTTACTAGGGACTCTAATTTAGTTTACAAATCACACAAGTATTAATGTTTCCGGTTAATACTATTATAGAATGAATGTAAACATTTATCATAAACACAAAGGTATAATAATAACCACTTTTATTATTGCCTCTAGGGCATATCTCCAACAGTCTCCCACTTGCACTAGAGTCAACTAATCTAGATTACATGGTAATATACCGAACACCCATGGCGGTTTGGTGTTGGTCATGTTTTGCCTTCGGGAGAGGTTTAGTCAACGGATCCGCCACATTCAGATCTGTGTGTACTTTGCAAATATTTATGTCACCATCTTGGACATGCTCTCGAATAGCGTGAAAACGTAGCTTGATATGCTTTAGCTTCTTGTGTGACCTTGGTTCTTGCACATTGGCTATGGCGCCCATGTTATCACAATAGATATACATTGGGTCCAGCGCACTTGGAACCACACCAAGCTCTGTAATGAACTCCTTCATCCATATCGCCTCTTGTGAAGCCTCCGAAGCAGCTATGTATTCTGATTTAGTTGAAGATCTCGCCACAACGCTTTGCTTTGCACTCCTCTAGCTAACTGCTGCACCATTCAAAGTAAATACGTATCCAGATTGTGATTTAGAATAATCCGGATCGGTGTTCCAACTAGCATCGGTGTAACCATTAACAACGAGCTGTTCATCACCTCCATAAGAAAGAACCATATCCTTAGTTCTTCTCAAGTACTTATGTATGTTTTTGACCGCTGTCCAATGATCCACTCCTGGATCACTTTGATATCTGCTAGTCAAACTAACAGCATATGCAATGTCAGGTCTAGTACATAGCATGGCATACATAAGAGATCCTATGGTTGAGGCATAGGGAGTCTTACTCATCCTTTCTCTATCTTCTGCCATTGCAGGACTTTGAGTTTTACTCAAGGTCGTATTGGGCAACATGGGCAAGAACCCTTTCTTGCTATCTTCCCTTCCAAACCTATTTAGAACTTTGTCCAAATATGTACTCTGTGACAATGATATTAGGCGTCTCGATCTATCTCTATAAATATTTATGCCTAATATGTAAGCTTCTTTGCCAAGATCTTTCATTGAAAAACTATTATTCAAATAATCCTTGACACTATTAAGAAGGTCTACATTATTCCCAATCAACAATATGTCATATACATATAGTATTAAGAATGCTACAGAGCTCCCACTCACTCTCTTGTAAATATAAGCTTCTCCATAAGTTTGTATAAAACCAAAGCTTTTGATCACCTTATCAAAACGTTGATTCCAACTCCGGGATGCTTGCTTCAATCCATAAATGGACCATTGAAGTTTGCATACCTTGTTAGCATCTTTAGGATCGACAAAACCTTTGGGTTGTACCATATACAACTCTTCATCAATGTCTCCATTGAGGAACGCCGTTTTGACATCCATCTGCCATATCTCATAATCATAATATGTAGCGATTGCTAACATAATCCTCATAGACTTTAGCTTCACTACCGGTGAGAAAGTCTCATCATAGTCAACTCCTTGAATTTGTCGAAACCCTTTGGCAACAAGTCGAGCTTTATAGACAGTAACATTACCATCAACATCTATTTTCTTCTTGAAAATCCATTTGTTCTTGATAGCCTTCCTGCCATCCGGTAAGTCCACCAAAGTCCATACTTGGTTTTCGTACATGGATCCAATCTCGAATTTCATGGCTTCTTGCCATTTATTGGAATCTAGGCTCATCATCGCTTCCTCATATGTCGCAGGGTCATCGGTGGTGTCCACCAACATGACACTCATAATGAGATCATACCAATCAGGAGTGGTACGAACTCTCGTTGACCTGCGAGGTTCTGTAGTTACTTCAACCAAAGTTTCATGATCGACATCATTAGCTTCCTCTCTTATTGGTGTAGGCGCCACGGGAACTACTTCCGGTGATGTGCTACTCGCAAGTTCGAGAGAAAGTTCAACAACCTCGTCGAGTTCTACTTTCCTTCGAGTCACTTCTTTCGAGAGAAACTCCTTCTCTAGAAAGGATCCATTCTTGGCAACGAAGATTTTTCCCTCGGATCTATGATAGAAGGTATATACCCAATAGTTTCCTTTGGGTATCCTATGAAGACGCATTTTTCCGCTTTGGGTTCAAGCTTGTCGGGCTGTAACTTCTTTACATAAGTTTCGCAACCCCAAACTTTAAGGAACGACAATTTAGGTTTCTTCCCAAACCATAATTCATACGGTGTCGTTTCAACGGATTTATATGGTGCCCTATTTAAAGTGAATGCGGCTGTTTTTAATGCATAACCCCAAAATGATAGCGGTAAATCTGTAAGTGACATCATAGAATGAACCATATCTAAGAGAATTCGATTATGATGTTCGGACACACCATTTACGTTGTGGTGTCCCGGCGGTGTCAATTGTGAAAGTATTCCACACTTCTTCAAATGCTCCCCAAACTCGTAACTTCGATATTCACCTTCACGATCAGATCGTAAAAATTTAATCTTCTTGTTACGTTGATTCTCTACCTCACTTTGAAATTCTTTAAACTTCTCGAAAGTTTCGGACTTATGTTTCATGAAATAGATATACCCATATATACTCAAGTCATCCGTGAAGGTAAGAATATAGCGATAACCACCGCACGATGCTACACTCATTGGACCACACAAATCGGTATCTATGATTTCCAACAAGTCCATAGCTCGCTCCATCATACCAAAAAATGGAGTCTTAGTCATTTTACCCATCAGACATGCTTCGCATCTTTCAAGTGATTCTAAATCAAGTGATTCAAGAAGTCCATCTGAATGGAGTTTCTTCATACGCTTCACTCCAATATGACCAAGATGACAGTGCCACATATAGGTTGAGTTATCACTCAATTAATGTGTGTATTACTACAATCGAGATTCAATAAGAATAGACCATCTATCAAAGGTGCATGTGCATAAAATATATTACTCATATAAATCGAACAACCATTATTCTCGGACTTAAAAAAGTAACCGTCTCGCAATAAACATGATCAGGATATAATGTTCATTCTTAACGCAGGCACCAAATAACAATTATTTAAGTATAAAACTAATCCCGATGGTAGATGAAGAGGTAGCGTGCCGACCGCGATCACATCAACCTTTGATCCATTTCCAATGCGCATCGTCACCTCGTTCTTCGCTACTTCCGTTTGATACGCACTTTGTTTCGAGTTACAAATATGAGCAACCGAACCAGTATCAAATACCCAGGCACTACTACGAGTACTAGTGAGATACACATCAATAACATGTATATCAGATATACCTTTATTCTTGATGTTGCCGTTCTACAAATCCGCCAAGTACTTAGGGCAATTCCGCTTCTAGTGACCCTCTCCCTTGCAGTAAAAGCACTCAGTATCAGGCTTAGGCCCAGCCTTGGCCTTCTTCGTCGGCGCAGTAAGTTTCTTACCGCCCTTCTTGAAGTTTCCCTTTTTCTTAGACTTGCCTTTCTTCTTGAATTTGGTGGTCTTATTGACCAACAACACTTGGTGCTCTTTCTAGATCTCCACTTCTGCAGACTTCAACATGGAGAAGAGTTCGAGCAACGACTTGTCCATGTTTTGCATATTGTAGTTCATCACAAAGTTCTTGTAACTTGGTGGTAGTGATTGGAGGACACGGTGAATCCCCAAAGCATTAGGAATCACTATACCTAAGCTTTGAAGCTTGCTTGCGTGCCTAGACATCTTAAGCACGTGCTCACTAACGGAGCTGCCCTCTTCCATCTTGCAGTTAAAGAACTTTTCAGAAGCCTCATAACTCTCAACTGCCGCGTGAGCCTCAAATATCATTTTGAGTTCACAGACAATATCATGTGGGTCATGGTTCTCAAACCTTTTTTGAAGCTTTGATTCCAAACCATATAAGATAGCGCACTGAGCTGTGGAGTACTGATTCTTCCGAGCGAGGAAAACATTCTTTACCTCATCGGTAGCATCAGCTGCAGGCAGGTTACCCAGCGGTGCATCCAGCACATAGGTCAAATTACCAGCATTGAGGACAATCCTCAAATTGCGGAACCAATCTGCGAAGTTGCTTGCATTGTTTTTCAACTTTTCTTTCTCTAGGAACGCATTAAAATTGATGGTAGGGGCCGCCATTGATCTACAACATATTTGCAATAGTTTAGACTAAGTTTATGACAAATTGAGTTCTAATTAGTAGTTTAATTAATCTAGGTGAACTCCCACTCAAAACAATATCCCTCACATTGTTTTAGTGATCACACGAACCAAATTCACCACATCAAAACCGATCATCACGAGAGTTAGCTTCAATGGCGAACAATCAACATGTTCATCATATCTACTATATGACTCATGCTTTACCTTTCGGTGATCCGTGTTCCGAGACCATGTCTGTACATGCTAGGCTTGTCAAGATCAAACCTTAGCTTCCGCATGAGCAAATCTGGCTTGCTCACATTGTATACACTCACAGAATCTAACACACCCGATCATCACGTGGTGCTTCGAAACAACGAGATGTAGCAACGGTGCTTACTAAGGATGAACACTTTAAAACTTGAAATTTTGTGCTAGAGGGATCATCCTATAATGCTATCGTCGCGAACTAAGCAATACAAGATGCATAAAAGGATTAACATCACATGCAATTCATAATATGTGATATGATATGGCCTTTCTTCTTGTGCTTCCGATCTCCATCTTCAAGCACGAACATGATATCCATCATCACCGGTAAGGCGTCAAGGTAAATGGTGCCGCTTCATGGTTGTCGTCCACCAGCATCAACTATTACAACTAATTTGAATAGACACGCAGGCCTTAACAGAATTTAAAAGACAACCATATGGCTCCTGCCGGTTGCCAACTTATAATAAGGAACATTCCATACATCATATATAATCACAATCATGGCCATATCACATCACAGCACACCCCTGCAAAACAAAGTTAGACGCCTCTAATTTTCTTTGCATGTTTTACGTGGTTTGGGGCTTTCAATAAGTGTTGTTCTAACTTACGAACAAGAACCACAACGTTGATGCTTGAACTATCAAGTTCCCGTTGTAAATTGAATCTATACTATGATGCGAGAGATAAACACCCGCAAAGCCACTTATGCAATACAAGTTGCATGTTAAGCGTGGAGCAAGTCTCATGAACGATGTCATGTAAGGTTAGCCCGGGCCGCTTCATCCCATCATACCGCAAGATGCAAAGTACACAAAAAGCAATTGATAATAAAAACACCACCGCCCACAATGACCATTGTGTTATACTCATGCAAAAGATCTACATATAGACACGACTCTGATACCACTGTAGGGTTCGTAGCATGGAAAACAAAAAAATTCTACCGCATGCACACAAAAAAGTCAAGATCTATCTACTAGATTGTAGCAACGAGTCGATAGAAGCAATCACCCTCGAAGATTCCAAAGCGGTTAACGAGAGCAGATTCTCGCGGGTGATGTAGTCCTACACTTGCCGATCTCAAGATCGCGTAGACGATCCTTCCGGCACTGCGTTCCGGCATCACTTCCGCAGTTGGTCACACGTTCGGTACTCGATGAAGACCTTCCTCTCCCTTGTTCCAACAGGAAGCGAAGGTTGTAGTTCTCCCCTCGCGATTCCGGCACTGACGGCAAGTGGTGTCGAAGTAGAGGAAGATCCATGAGTATTCACCTAAGCCGGTGCGAGTTATGGTGGATCTAGGGTTTCCCGGTGATCTAGGGTTTAGAAACCGGGAGGAGGAGGAGGTGTCGGCGGCGGCTAGTGCGGCGGCGACGAGGGGGCGACGGCAGCGCGGCGGCGTGGCGGCGGCGGCTTGGCGCGGGGAGGGCTAGGGATTGTGGTGTTGGGGAAGCTCTCCCCCTCTATTTATGAGAGGGGGAAGCCTTGAGGGAGGGGAGTTTGAAACCACTTCCAAACCCAAGTTGGAAGGACTCTTTCCTTCTTCCACTAGGAAACCATTGTTCCAGTTTGACTTTTCAAACCTCCCGTTTGACTTTTCAATTTAGAGCTTTAATTCTCTCTCACAAATGTCCACACCAAGTGACCTAAGATATGATCCAATCATTCCACTTACCCATGACACATTCATGGACCATTCCCCTTCCGGACCGGTGAACCTTCTAGAACCTTCTAGAACCTCTCCGATGAAAACATCGGAATGTTTCCCGAAATCCGAAATCGGACTTTCCTTATATGAATCTTATTCTCCAGACCATTCCGGATCTCCTCGTGATATACCGGATCCCATCCGAGACTCCACATTCGGTATCCCTACTAACATTCCATATCTACTAAACATGTCTCCCTACGGTTTGCGAATTATGCGGACATGACCAAGACACTTCTCCGATCAATAACCAATAGAGGAATCTGGAAATTCATATGGCTCCCGCATATTTCTACGATTACTTTGCGATTGAATGAACCACTTACATATTATACCAATTTCCCTTTGTCTCACGATAGTTTACTTATCCAAGATTTTGATCGTCGGTATCTCTGCATACCTAGTTCAACCTCGTTACTGATAAGTACTCTTTTCTCGTTCCCGTGATATGTGATCCCTTGTGAGCCAGTCACATGCTTGCAAGCTAATTGGATGACATTCCACCGAGAGGGCCCAGAGTATATCTATCCGTCATATGGATGGACAAATCTCACTCTTGACCCATGTGCCTCAACCCATACTTTTCGAACACTCAATGCCACCTTTATAGCCACCCAGTTACGGTGTGGTGTTTGATGTCATCAAAGCATTCTTTCAGTGATGGTGATTAGCATGATTTCATGGTCGAAGGAATTAGGTTACTATGTATCAGAAAGCTTATAGCAAACGAACTATTGAAATGACTTGATCTTTATGCTACGCTTATCTATAGGAGTATGTCCATCACACCATTCTCCTAATGATATGATCTCATTGTTAATAACATCTCAAGGTTCATGATCGAGAAACCACGATCATCTATTAACCAACAAGCTAGTATTATAAAGAGGCTTTACTAGGGACACTAATTTAGTTTACAAATCACACAAGTATTAATGTTTTCAGTTAATACTGTTATAGCATGAATGTAAACATTTATCATAAACACAAAGATATAATAATAACCACTTTTATTATTGCCTCTAGGGAATATCTCTAACACTTAAGCCTACCCATGGTATCTGCCGTACCACCACCATGACAGTTGGCGCCTGTCATGGGGCTAGCAGCGGTGCTAGATGGAGTCAAGATCTGGACAGGAAACTTCATCAACACTAGCGAGCGCATCATCTCTGGCTTAGTCCAGAGATTCGATCTCTAGGACTACGTCAGCGACAACGTGGGAACCTTCGGAGCGCGGCCGCCCCCACTACAAGAAATGTGTTTACTTGTGACCTTCTCACAGTGACGGGGAATGAAATCGTCATAAATCTATGACGATTTCGCACAAGATGGTCGTAGGCCGTTTGGAGAGGTCAGAACCCTGTAAAATTACGACGATTTGTGTCAAATCGTCGTAATTTCTTCATATGAAATCGTCATAAACTATATGGCACAGCTGGTAGACTTATTTATAGCCGATTATGATCAATTTAAATCGTCGTAATGTCTGGATCAGAATACATTTAAATAATTAGAGGAACAAATCAGCAATTTCGTCTACATGCCAAGTCTATGTGTCAATATTTGCTTACACGTGTCAATTTTTGTCCACTTGGCATTCACCTGCCAGGAAGGCCCACCGACCTGACATAGAGGCCCACAGTACCAGTGGACCACCCAGGACCCACCACGATCGAGCGTTCAACGTAATTTCCAAAAATAAGTCTAGGCGGGGGTTCGAACCCGTGACCCCCAGACTCCATAGTCCCTGACGATCTAACCACCACACCAACGTGTCTTTTGTGTTCAACTACCCCTACCGCGCTAACGCTATTTAACCACTTCGGTATTGGACTTGCGCCCATGTGGGCTGATTTCTTCCTACACCGCTGTTGGACCTATGTCTCACTGTTTTTTTTAACTTACCTCAATGTTGCACCTGCTGCAACGAATGGGCTAACAACCCATAATCCAATAGAGCTGAATTCGACACGTTAATTGGGCTGCTTCAAAAGAGTTTGAGCCCCAAAATTAGAGGAAGCTTTTTCTTTATTTGTAACTAGTTAGTATGTACGTGCATGGTTTATTTAAATCCTATCTTTTATGAGTTTTTCTCTACCTTAAGTAAAAAATGCTAACTTTGTGCCTAATAAAGATGTCCATATTATCTTAGTGAAATCGAGCTTCATTTTATGCATCATGTACATGCATGTACATCTCCATAATACAATATGGTTTACTTAAAAAAATTAAATCGTGAGCGTGTTTTATATATTCTCATGATTCTAGTATTATAATCCCACAATGTTTGAAAGTTCGTTAGTTTTCTATCACTTCAAAATAATATATACTGATTCTAGTCTTTATCTTTGATAGAAAACTGATTATTTAGGGATAAAAATATGTTCCTAAGTGCATCAAGTATTTCCAAGAGCATAATTTCCTGAATCTAGACTGCAAAAACATAAGTTGGCACTTGGCTAGTTATTGTGCGGCACACATAAGCGACTTAGGAAGATGTCATAGAGGAAATCCATGTCTCACATCTCAATACTGGAAACAGTAGCTTGTCGTCTTTTTCTGTTACTTATGATCTTTTAATCATGGTCTGGCTATATTTTTTTGAACAGAGGTCTGGCTATATGAGTATGCGACGGAAACAAGCTTCTACCATGCTTTACTATGCAAACCTCATAGAACTTGCCGCCAGCGTTTTAGTTATAATCAAGTGGAATCCCACACATGGGGTTAGCCCACCTAACTTGCCGCACAATATAGAGGAATTAACATCCTTGACCATCTGATTAACGCGATCCCGGTAGAACTTTAATCGCGAAATCATGCATGCGTGATTTTAAGGGCCGCTAAATCTGGACGGGGGATTTTTTATGCCTGTTTCAAACTTTGGTCAAAATAACGGGCATGAAGTTTCTTAGCTAGTGGGTGGGCCTCGCTAAAATTGCATTGGATATATGAAGAAACATCATATTGTGAACCTAAAAATCATTTTTGCAAAAAATCACGAGCACTAAATCATGTACCTATAGTTCAAACTGAACTCACTTCCTGCTGATTCGGCATGAATTTATCTTTTTCGCCAGGGATGAATAAAAAGGTTTGAGATACCCGGGTTGGGACATTTGTCCATGTAAGGTCGCCTATTATTTTTGAAAAATAGGATGGTAGCATTTTTAAACTTTCATTTGGTGGTTGCTTCACAAAACGGCCCGTTTTTTGCGCTCGGAAAATGGAAAATGGTTTTTTCGTACGACGAAATGTAAAACTTCATCCTGCAACATCGTTCGCCATCCCATGATGCATATGTGTGCATAATAGGGGTGCATTATCACAAACTATGACCTGATTCTAGCCATAATATTGGTCATTTGACCCAAAAGCCATGAAACCTCGAACATGATAGGTCATTTTGTGAAGGGTTTTTTGAGAAATACTCAATTTACCAAGTTTGGTATTTTTCCTTATATCTATGTCACATAATAAGACACCACGCGAAGGATTTGCGTTAATCAGACTGTTTTTGAATTTTTTATGCCCCTTTCAAACTATGGTTAAAACGGCGGTCATGAATGTTCTTAGCTAGGGGATGAGCCATGCTAAACTTGCGTTGGATCTCTGAAGAAACATGATATTGTGAGTCTAAAAGTGATTTTTTCAAAAAATCATGGTCATCGAATCATGTACCTGCAGTTCAAACCGGACCCACTTACTACCGAATCGGCAGGAATTTGTCTTTTTTGCCAGGGGTGTACGGAAAGGTTTGAGATACCCCGGTTGGGACATTGTCCATGTAAGGTGGTCTAATATTTTTTCAAAATGTGGCGGTACCATTCTAAAACTATAATTTGGTGGTTGCTTCACAAAACGCCCCGTTTTTTGCGCTCGAAAAATGGAAAATGGTTTTTCCGTGCGTCGAAAAGGAAAACTTCCTCCTGCAACATTGTTCTACATGCCATGATACATATGTGTGCACAATATGGGCACATTATCACAAACTATGCCTTGATTCTAGCCATAACATTGGTCATTTGACCCGAAAGCCACGAAACCTCGAACATGATAGGTCATTTTGTGAAGGGTTTTTTGAGACATACTCAATTTACCAAGTTTGGTATTTTTCCTTGCAATTATGTCACATAATAAGACACCACGCGAAGGATTTGCATTGATCGGACCGTTTTTTATTTTTTTATGCCCGTTTCAAACCATGGTCAAAACGACGGGCATGAAGGTTCTTAGCTCAGGGCCGAGCCTCGCTAAACTTGCATTGGATCTCTAAAGAAATAGCATATTGCGAGTCTAAAACACATTTTTTCAAAAAATAATGGGCATCGGATCATGTACCTGTAGTTCAAACCGGACCCACTTCCTACCGAATCGACAGGAATTTGTCTTTTTCGCCAGGGGTGTACGGAAAGGTTTAAGATACCCTGGTTGGTACATTGTCCATGTAAGGTGGTCTAATATTTTTTCAAAATGTGGCAGTACCATTCTAAAACTGTCATTTGGTGGTTGCTTCACAAAACGCCCCGTTTTTTGCGCTCGGAAAATGGAAAATGGTTTTTCCGTGCGTCGAAAAGGAAAACTTCCTCCTGCAACATTGTTCTCCATGCCATGATACATATGTGTGCACAATATGGGCACATTATCACAAACTATGCCCTGATTCTAGCCATAACATTGGTCATTTGACCCGAAAGCCACGAAACCTCGAACATGATAGGTCATTTTGTGAAGGGTTTTTTGAGACATACTCAATTTAACAAGTTTGGTATTTTTCCTTGCAATTATGTCACATAATAAGACACCACGCAAAGGATTTGCGTTGATCGGACCTTTTTTATTTTTTTATGCCCGTTTCAAACTATGGTCAAAACGGCGGGCATGAAGGTTCTTAGCTCAGGGCCGAGCCTCGCTAAACTTGCATTGGATCTCTAAAGAAATAGCATATTGCGAGTCTAAAACACATTTTTTCAAAAATAATGGGCATCGGATCATGTACCTATAGTTCAAACCGGACCCACTTCCTACCGAATCGGCAGGAATTTGTCTTTTTCGCCAGGGGTGTACGGAAAGGTTTGAGATACCCCGGTTGGGACATTGTCCATGTAAGGTGGTCTAATATTTTTTCGAAATATGGCGGTACCATTCTAAAACTGTCATTTGGTGGTTGCTTCACAAAACGCCCAGTTTTTTGCGCTCGGAAAATGGAAAATGGTTTTTCCGTGCGTCGAAAAGGAAAACTTCCTCCTGCAACATTGTTCTCCATGCCATGATACATATGTGTGCACAATATGGGCACATTATCACAAACTATGCCCTAATTCTAGCCATAACATTGGTCATTTGACCCGAAAGCCACGAAACCTCGAACATGATAGGTCATTTCTGAAAAATGGGGTGGTAGCATCGTGCAACTTTCATTTGGGTGGTTGCTGCACAAAACACCACGCGAAAGTTTTACATTGTTTGGACCATTTTGAAGGGATTATTCATTTTCCAAGTGCAAAAAAGAGGTGTTTTGTGAATCGACCAATCAGAACACAGCAAACCGTCTCCCACGGATCGTCCTCAGGGGCATGATCTAGACCGTCCAGTTTCAATCCAACGCTTGTCAGCTCACCCAAAGAATCACACCTACTCCCAGTGTCCACCGCATCCCCACCCGCCGCCAGCCGCCACCCACCCTCCTCGTCCCCAGTGTCCAAACTAACCCTAACTCATATCTCCTCGTCCCCTGCCGCCAGCCGCCACCCACCCTCCTCTCTCTGATCCAATCCTCCACCGCATCCCCACCATCCCACCCCCGAGCCACGGCGGCGCAGCTTAACCTCCTCGAAACCCTAACCCTCTCCACTCGCCGTTGCCTGCCCTTTGTCTCCCAGCACCACACGATCTGCACCATCTGCACCATCCCACCCCGGGCCCCGATGCTCCTATCCCCTCGTTGATATTGTGACCCTCGTCGGCGGCGCCTCCCCCAACATCCGATCCTCCTCCTTCCCGGGCGCCACACTGGTGGCCACCCCAGACCTCCAGCGCCCTCCTCCCCGCCGGCTCACCCGTGACCCATCTCCCCTCACGTGATTTCTCCCCTGCGCCTGAACCCATCTAGATCGAGGGAGCGCTCACGCCATGCTTCCCTTCCTTGCCGGTGACCAGGCTTCGACCATCTCCCTGGAATCCCCCTCCTTCCCCTCTCCATGCCACCTCATGAAACCCTAGCCTAGATCATGTCTGTCCGGTGAAGGAGCAGGACGTGGGCATCGCTCGGTGTATGTGAAGGTACGAGGTAGGGCACATCGTTGCCTCCATCATCCACGCCTTCGGGAGGCTGCTGCACCTTGTCTGCAAGAACGACTCTATGCAGGAGCTCAGGCTCTGCTTCCACAAGGTCTACCAGGTACTTCCACAATCTCGACATCTTCTGAAGACTATAGTTCTGCAACTACAGAACTTTTGTTGTGTTTCTGGCCAGTGGTTCTTTGAGCATGAATATCTCATATTTTGCAGCCGCGGGATTGCAGGTCAGAGGCGACGAGGCGTGGTCTAGCAACAGGATGATCCATTGCCCTCTCTACGTCACCCTCCTGTCCTACAAACAATCCGGTAAGATCCACTATAGATGCCACCATCGTTAACTGAAACTGGCAGAGTGGTTTTCAGGTCGAGTAACAGGTTTATTGCCCCCCGTTATCCTGCCAGACCAACCACTAGGTATTTACCAATTGGGCATTTCAGGTTGAATGCTGATTGCTGAACCGTTCTCTGAATGTCTAGTAGAATTTGCATGCTGAACCCTTGTATGCACATCTCAAGTAATTTCTGTAGTTACTAATCTTAGTTTCCCCTAAAAGTAAATGACACCAAAACAGTCACTGTTATGCTTATTTTTTATCTACTAATCCTTTTTAGTGCAAAGTAGATGTAACAACTGATGGTGTTTTCTCCCTTTTTAGCAAATATAAAGTACCATGAACATACTACAGAAAAATGTAGTGTCTTGTCCTGTAGGATCACCTACTTTGGAGTGTCCTGTAGGTTATATGTTTTACTTGGTGTTTTCTCCTTTTTAGCAAATATATAGTACCATTACTGTTGTAGAAAGATGTTTCTTGCATCTTGTAGAAATTTATGAAAGTAATTAGAAAATAGTTGCTATTAGTACACAATTTTTTTGCATCCACCTTGTTATTTATTTGTGCAACTTAGCCTCAGCTTTTAAAGTTCTGTAGCTTTATATCATGATGTGTAGAAATTATATGTACACATGTAGCTTTATATCCCGATGTGCTTCATTCCATGAATCTGAGTATTAGTTGCTGAAGTAGATTCACATGGTGTGTTTTGACATGACAAAAGAATGTTTGGCTTGGATTCTCGTGTTCTGTAGTGAAATATGTAGCTTCTGGCTGCTAGTTGTTTTACACCATTATTCTTTCATGTCGCCCCTAATAATAAGTTTCATCCTTTTGTGAAGGTTGGTAGATGCACCAAGATCATTAGTACTAACACCGATGATGCCAAATTCGTCATCAACGTCAAACAAATCGCAAAGGTGCTTCAGCATAGTACTATCTTGTGTCAATTACATATCCCTAGAGGTTCAAATTTCAATTATTTTCATGTTCATTTTGGGGTGTGATTGCAGTTTGTGGTAGGTTTAGGAGACAAAGTTTTGCCTACTGATATTGAGGAAGGAATGCGAGTTGGGTAAGTTTCCTGTTCTCTTCATGAATATTCTCTGGTATCCCCCTCTCATTTGGTTGTTTCCAGAATGCTTCTTGCATGTGATTATTCTTTCTATCGACACTATCAGTAAAATAATAGGTCTAAGAGCAAACTATTTTTTCACAGAAGACTAGAATAAATAAACATGATAGTTACAATAACTTGTAGATCTAAGCTACTTCACTAATATGCAACAAACAACAGGATTTGCTAAGAAGCATCTTAAGATTAAGGAAATCATTTTGGTATCATAGTATACTTAGTAAGATGACATGACACTATTCAGACTCGTTGGAGAATTTATCAACAAATCTCATGCCGTGTTGTTACTCTACTATTGTTGACTATTTTATGATTCTACTGTTTCATAATAGTTGCCAATTATTTGCTATATCCTGACTCTAAAAACATGGCTTTTCCTCTCTTTTCCAGGAATTCCAGCCAAAGAAATTTGATAAAAGCTTGAAGACCCTATAATTTTAGAGCTAGTTGTATTCTAACAGTCAAAACATCTGGCTGTTTGGAAAGAACCATGTAATGACTGTAATAGACTATTCTTGCCTATTGTTTGAAATTTTCCATAACTTTCATGTTTTAGTTAAATAAATGTTATGTGATGATGAATAGAAATTTGATTAACGGAATCATCTTATGAAATTTTGTACTGTGATTTTCGCATAGAAGAAATATGAAAAAGGGCCGAAAATTGTTCTGGACCAAATATTAATTGGGCTCTAAATAGGCCCTGGTCCAAATTATATTGACACAAATGTTTCAAAAAACATAAAAAGCTAAGAACTAATTGGATAGTAAAAAGGCCAAGGCCCAAAACTGAAATATGAAACACAATGGCCAGAGCCCATAACAGTCAGTAACGAATAATGGCAGAGGAAAAGGCCAGAATTATTGGGCTCAGCCCAAGTAAGAAACTAAAATGGACTGGGCTGATTTTGATTTAAGACAATTTAGTTTCGTCACAATTTTGCCACGTAGGATCGACCACGTAAGATCTGACTTGGCCAGGCTAGATGGCTCATCGTCATAGACGTTATGACGATCCAATATCGTCATAGACGGTTATGACGATTTTACCAAAATTGTCGTTATAGTTCATTTGCGACGCCCAGCTTTCGATGATCTCAAAATCGTCATAGAATCGTCATAAACAGAGTACTATGACAATTTTGTGACGAAAATGGAGGGTCATATATAGACAAATTACTTGTAGTGGCCCACGCAACGGCATCTTTGTCAACCTTGGCACCCACAAGATCTACATCGGTGTCGACACATCGCGTGTCTACCCGCGGCGAGTCATCCTCGCGAGAGAGTCTACCCTCAGCGCTGCTAGCGGTCCGCGTACCACTCGCCCCACAGGAAGCGTCGAGGTGATTATGACCATGCCCGCACCCGCAGCAGGCGCAGGATCCAGGCCAAGCAAGAACCCGACAATAGTAGATCCGGAGACAGCAAAGCCGGCAACATCAAAGCAGGCAGCAGCAGATCCGGCAGCAGTAGAAGCGCCCAAGGTTCGGGATGTAACCCCTAAGGCGGCCCGAGTTAGATGGCCACCTTTAGAAAGGCCAAAGAATATCTCGCAGGCAGCTATAGACAACTTAACTACCCCTGTTGGTCCCGATGCAAACCCAGCTAATGCATAGGCCGAGCTAGAGGAAACTCAGTTGAAAATGTTAGAAGAGGCTAAGAGGCTAGCTGCACTGCAGGAGTCACTTAACCGAACTTCGCGTGAGTATGCAAGGGAAAACAAGCTAGATACTAGCCCGACTAGGATAGATGGTGTAAGGATAAGGGAAAAGAACCTCCTTAGTGATATCAACAAAGAACATGAATCTAGGCAAGGTGATTCAGTCAACCTAGGCTGCCGAGATATAGTACACCGGAAAAGAACCTCAGGGCGGCAAATGTCGCAGCTTCCGAGTTAGAGGGCTTGACCGGCGAAGCCCGACAAAAGCAACAGGAAAGAGTGAATGAGCTGGTACGCATAGCGAACCAGCAAAATGAGGAAATACTCTGGAATAACCCGGCAAAGCTTGGAGGTTCACGTTTGGTTCATTAGGCTGGAGATGCTCTGACACTATCAGTTGGCGTGGAATCTTCAACCGGTGGGGAATCAAGGAAGGATAAAGCAGTAACTTCGGGGAGAAGGGACAAACAGATGGTCCCATATGATCTGACAGTGGCTGGTAAAGAAAATGAAAACCAAGGCAATGGAAGCCAAGGTAACCGTGGGGAAAGAAACCCGGATCATGGCCACAGAGCTCAGGGAAATCACGGGCGAGAAAACCCCGATGAAAATAACCCAGTAGAAGCAAGGAAATACCCTCCACAAGATCACCATCCGAGGTATGAACCTCGACAAGGAAGGGATACAGGACCAGTTCCGCATAACCCGACGCAAAATAGATATAATGATGGTTATTCGGAGGTGGAGAATGCCGGGTTTTCTAGGCCCAATCACCATGGGGAGGAAGAAAGCGTGGCATACAGAGGCCTGCATCCGGATGATGTGAGCTTGAAGCTGGATAGATTATACAGGTCCAAGTTATTGGAGGAACAAGTTCCTCCTGGTCCGGCATGTTTTGGACCCCGAATCATGAGAGAACCACCCGTTCCGAACTTTCAGTTGCCAAGGGGCGCAAAGACATACAACAGTAGTACCAAGCCACATGATTGGTTAATTTACTATGCCACTGTAGTAAAAATTGCCGAGGGTGACCTAAGATGGGTAGTAAGATATGTACCCTAGATGTTGGAGGGGCCGGCGAGAGTATGGTTGAAAAACTTGCCAGCATGCAGTATCAACTTCTGGTTGGACTTTGAAGAAATGTTTGTTAGTAACTTCACCAGCACGTATAAGAGGCCGAATATACCTCAACAGCTTGCCATGTGAAAGCAGAGACCGAATGAGACTGATAGAGAATTCCTAACTCGATGGTGTAACCTCAGGAATTCCTCTGAAGGAGTGATTGAGTCACAGGCAATATCTTTGTTTGCACAAGGTTGCAGGTATGGGAGCGTGTTATGGCAGAGGCTGCAAAGAGACATGCAACTACGTTGGCCGAGAAAATCAGAATAGCTGACTCATATGATCTAGGTGATCCGACTCAACCTAAGCTTATGTCGGCAGAACAACATGAGCAGCATGAACATTATGCCTGAGAAATGAATTCTGTGGTAGAAGAAGAGAAGACAGGCCGAATTACCGGTATAATTCAAGTAAAGTAGCAGCAGTGTCTCAAGATTAGCCAAATGCAGGGAGTAACCAACGTTAGAAGAATAGCTCCCAATAGTGGACACCGAGGAATGATGGCAAGAAGAAGTGGACTCTAGAGCAAAAGAAACAGTGGCAAGAGAGGCCAAAGTACACATATGAGTTAATGCTGGATCAGCCATGCAAATTTCACACACCAAACTCGACAAAGCCGGCTAACCACACGACTCGTCAGTGTGCATGGATGAAACATGCAATGGTAAACGGAGGACCACCTCAAGCACCACAATATCCACAACAGCCAAAACAGCCACAACTTATGGGGGAAATGCTTAGCAGCTGATGTTGCCTCCGCCGCCTCCGAGGTATGAGAACTATGAACGAAGGGATGTTGTTCACCATGTAGCGAATCAGGATTAGGGAAACATAGGAAACCTCGGCAATAATGGGCGCAATGAGTATAGAGAGCACCATCAGTCATACTGCATGTTCATCACAAAGCAGCAGGATAAACAGAGCATCCAACGCCGTCATATGGAGGTGAATGCGGTTATGCTGGCAGATTCGAGGTATATGGACTAGACGGATCAAGAAATAACTTGAAGTATTAGGGATCATCCCAAGGTCATGCCAAACCCCGAGTCATATGCTTTGGTTCTTGATCCAACATTTGTCGGGCCGAGTATCAATGTAAAGTTCTCAAAGGTGCTAATAGATAATGGCAGTAGCATCAACATCATGTACGAGGACACAATGCACAAACTTGGCATTACTCAGAACATGCTTCATTCGACCAAAACCACTTTCCATGGCATTGTGCTGGGATTGTCCTGCGAGCCAATTGGGAAAGTTTGAGTAGATGTGTTATTCGGCACGAGGGAGAATTGCAGGGCTGAAAACTTAAGAGTTTGAAGTAGTGGATCTGGAAAGTTGTTACCATGCGTTACTTGGACGACCCGCTTTTTTAAAGTTCATGACAAGTTGTCACATTAGCTACTTGAAGATGAAGATGCCCAGACAACAGGGAATAATCACTATTGTAGAAGATTATAGGAGATCAATGGAGTGTGCCTCGATCGAATCAAATCTGGCCGAGTCTTTGGTAATTGCAAGGGAGAAGAGGAGAATTCAGGAGGTCGCAGCTCTAGCTTAGTCGGCACAGCTCAATATGCCGGCACTTGCTAACCCACATGGAAGTGTATCCTTCTAGCCGACTAAGGACACAAAGAAGATCCAAATTGATGATTAGTTCCCAGAGTGCACCATCACAATTGGTGCCGGCCTGAGTGACATAGGAAAGCGTGCTCACCAACTTCCTCCGTGAGAATCGGGATATATTTGCATGGTCTACACACGATCTGCAAGGTGCGCCGAGGGAGTTGGCTGAGCACTCTTTACACGTGAGACCAGGAGCAAGGCCGGTGAAGCAACCTCTCCACCGCTTCGCCGAAGACCAGAGAAAGATTATTGGGGATGAGATAGCTCAGCTCCTTGCAGTCGGGTTTATTATGGAAGTGCTTAACCCAGATTGGCTATCTAATCCGGTGTTGGTTGAAAAGAAGAAGGATGATCCGAATGTAGCATTCGTATGGCGCATGTGTATCGATTACATGAACCTGAATAAGGCATGTCCTAAAGATCCCTTTCCCTTGCCGAGGATAGACCAAGTTATTGATTCGACCGCGGGTTGTGAACTCTTACCATTTGTAGACGCGTACTCTGGTTTCCACCAGATACCGTTAAACCCGGCTGATCAAATAAAGACTGCGTTTATCACCCCGTATGGGGCTTATTGATATCGTACCATGTCATTCGGCTTACATAATGCAGGGACAACATATCAGAGGTGTATGCAAAAATGTCTACTTGATCAAATTGGAAAAAAATGTCCAAGTATATGTTGATGATGTGGTGATAAAAACTAAAGAGAGCCATACGCTCCAAGATGATATCCGGCAAACATTCGCGAATCTCAGAAGATTCCGAATGAAGCTTAACCCAGAAAATGTACCTTTGGTGTACCAGCGGCAAATTACTCGGTTTCCTCGTATCTAGCCGAGGTGTAGAAGCAAATCCGACTAAAATTCGAGCTGTGGAAATAATGGAGCTGCCAAAGTGCCTCAATGATGTACAGAAATTTACCGGGTGCCTGGCGTTCCTAAGTCGGTTCGTAAGTTGGCTGGGGGAAAAGGCATCGCTCTTATATCAATTGATGAAAAAGTTGGATAAATTATCTGGACATCCCAGGCCGATAGCGCTTTTCATGAGTTAAAAAGAATGATAGCCTCTGCACCAATCTTAGCCTCACCACTATCCAAAGATCCCATGTTGCTCTACATAGTAGCGACTAAACGAGTCGTAAGTGCCGTGATAGTGGTAGAGCGTGATGAGGAAGGAAAGTCAGTGCAGAGGACGGTCTATTACCTAAGTGAGGTACTGTTTGCCTCGGAGCAAAATTATCCGCACTACCAGAAAATGGCATATGGTGTGTATATGTCGGCTAAAAAGCTAAAAAATTATTTTGAATAACACCCTATCAAGGTGATTTGTGAGGAACCAATAGCTGAGATAATGAGCAATAAGGATGCTAGCGGTCGAATAGAAAAATGGGCAATTGAATTATCCCCCTATGCGCATCAATTTGATAGACGAGATGCGATCAAATCTCAGGATGTGGCCGACTTTTTTTTCGATTGGGCCAAAATGCAATATGAACCGCCATTGCCCGGTGCGAATTATTGGACGATGCATTTTGATGGATCCAAATTGAGAAATAGGTTAGGAGCCGGGATAGTGCTAACCCCACCCAAGAAAGACCAACTGAAGTATGCGCTGCAAATACACTTTGATGCATCAAACAATATAGCCAAATATGAAGCACTTGTGCACGGCCTAAAAATGGTAAAGGAAATTAGCATACGTCGTATTTTATGTTTTGGTGATTCGAACCTAGTAGTCCAACAAGTATCTGGCCACTGGGATGCACTGGATGCAAACATGGCCTTATACAGATTCCATGTGCAAAAGATTAGTGGTTATTTTGATGGATGTGAATTTCATCATATACCCCGGGCGGAAAATGAGGCGGCAGATACCTTGTCAAAACTTGGTTCGACCCGGCAATCGATTCCACCTGGTATTGCCTTAGAGCATTTGAGAAAACCATCAATCACACCCTCACCAGAGTCCGAGTCAATCCATCTCTCGGTAGATCAACGATCTGAAGTAGTCCCAATGGAGATAGAAAAGAGGAATAAAGCGAGTAACCCAGGGACTGCCTTTCAAAACTCGGGGACTGGTCAGAATAATTCGGTAGAGGTTATGTCAGGATAACCAATGGAAATTGATGAAACAGTTACCCCGGCGCACGAGGTACCTGAGTGGGCACGACCAATATTTACGTTCCTCCGAGATGAGATCTTGCCGAGTGACGAGGTCGTCGCTAGGCAAATTGTGAGAAGGGAAAAGGCCTACACCATAATAAACAAAGAACTATATAATAGAAGTGTCACAAGTGTGCTGCGAAGGTGTGTTACCCTGGCATAGGGGCAAGAAATCCTTTTAGATATACATCAAGGTGAATGCGGGCATCATGCTTCATCCATAGCCTTAGAGGCCAAAGCATTCTGACATGGGTTTTATTGGCCCAGTGCACTAAAAGATGCACTAGAGTTGGTAAAGAAATGCAATAGTTGCCAGAGGTATGCCAACAAAATTCACATGCCTTCGTTCGAATTAAAAACAGTACCCATCACTTGGCCATTTGCTGTATGGTGCTTGGACATGGTCGGACCATTTAAGCCGGCTCGTGGTGGCATGAATCATATCTTGGTCATGGTGCATAAGTTCACAAAATGGATCGAGGTGAAGCCTATAAGAAAATATGATGGGCCCACAGCTGTGAAATTCCTTAAATATATCATCTTAAGATACGGATACCCACACAGTATCATTACGGATAACAACACCAATTTTGCCGAGGGAGCTTTTGCTCGTTTCTGCCGAGATAAACACATAAGACTCGATGTGGCATCAGTCGCACATCCCGCATCGAACGGGCAAGTTGAAAGATCCAATGGAATTATATTGTCCGGGATAAAACCCGGATCATGGAACCGCCGCAAAGGTCAACAGGGTGTTGGATTGAGGAACTCCCGGCCGTGTTATGGAGCTTAAGGACAACTCCGAATAGATCAACAGGATATACGCCATTCTTTCTTGTATATGGGGTAGAAGCTGTGTTACCAGCCGACATAATGCATGACTCACCTAGATTCACCCAATACACAGACGCCGAAGTGAATGAAATATCTCGGCAAGACGATGTTGATTTATTATAATAGGCAAGAGAATTGGCATTATCCAGATCAGCCATATATCAACAAGATCTCAGACGCTATCATAGCAAGAAAGTGAATCCCTGAGTCTTTCAAGAGGGATATCTCGTGCTTCGGCTTATGCAGCGCACAGCCGGCATGCATAAATTGTCACCTCTATGCATAAATTGTCACCTCTATGCTTCGGCTTTGTGAGAAAATCACTGCAGAATGACGCATACTATCTCATAGATGCTCAAGCACCAGAGAATAATAAGGAAGACAAGTCAGGAGATGAGTAAAAAAGGCCATGGAATGTAGCTTTACTTTGTCCTTTCTACACTTAGAGGAAGTGTATTGTATCTTGTATTATCATATGTCGGATTGTATGTCAGAAGTGAACTAGTCAATGAAACTTCGGCACCTCGATCTGTAACTCGGGGACTGCCTTGTCTTACTTGTTCTTATCTTATGCATTTTTTATATGTCGGCTGCCTTATATGTCTAATTCTTAAGCCGAGTTAGTAGTGTGTTGGCAGCAAAGGCCGACTCTTCGACTTACTACTGTCCAAAAATGGGCTTCATGGTAAGCAAGATAAAATCCGGCGAAGGCCAAACACATGAAAAGCGACTAAGGAAAGTATTGTATGCGAGCCGACTCATGTTTTACCATTTTCTAACCCCTTTACTTTCTGTATTTTATTATTCTATGAATTTGTCTTGAGCTATTGTTTATAATTTCTAAGTATGGCTAATTCGGTCTACTTATCTCAGACCCGTAAGTTGAACGCCGCAAATGGTAGACATGGGCCGAATAATTGACTCAGAATAACAAACAACATGAAATTAACCACAACATCCAAAAAGATCTAAGTTATACAAACCACATAAGTAGCAAAAGAACGGAAACTATTTTCTACACCATACAGCCGGCATACCGGGGACTTAACAAATTTTGAAGTCTCTAGATTCAGGCGATGGTTGCTTTCGGGTCATCAGTAGACGGAAGAATGGTAACCTCAGGATCAGGGGCCTCCGAAGTGGTAGCCTCGGTTACTGCCAGAGGAACCTCGGCTTTAGTTGGAGAAACAACTTCGGGAGCAAGGATCTCCGGGGTCACCTGAGCTTCCGCAGAAGATACTTAGGCCTCGCCAGGAGCGGGCTCGACATCTTGAGCATCGCTTCCTTTGCGAGACACCTCGTCTTGAGCTTGAGAAGACTCAGTCCCCTTGGAGGAAGACTGGGCCTCAGCCTCCTGATCCGAGTCATCTCCTTGTTTATCTGAACTCCCGGACTCTTCTTCGGCATCTTCCTCATCCCTGGAGTCTTCCTCGAATTCATCATCTTGTATTTCCTCAACATTTTCATCGGCCTCGATTTGAAGGAAGCTCGACCCTTCATTCCATTGATGCATGTCGGAATATTCGATGAGTTGGTAGGCTCGAGCTTGGATACGAGCAATATGATTTGGATCACTAATCCAAGGGGATCCAGTGCACAGATTCATCAATATGTCAAGAGAAATGTTTTCGTACCATGACAGTACGACTGCAAGCGCCATGTCAGCCTCGGCTCGTCCTGCGGATTCTCTCTAGAGACTTAGCTGAGTCTAGCAATCCATCAAATTCTCTGCAAGCACTTCGACCTTATAAGGAGGAAGTTGAGGAAGAACCTGAGAAGCACACTAAGAACACTAGGTACACTAAGGAAGATTCTATAGCTAAAAAACTTGGTAGTGAAAGAGAACCTTGGGTGTAGAAACCTATGCCTTTTCCCAATAAGAAACACAAGACAAAGGAGTAAGAACACTACAACAAGTTTTGTGAGTGGATGAAACCTTTATTTTTGCAAATTACTTTGAATGATGCTATTGTAGGGTTCGCAGCATAGAAAACAAAAAATTTCCTATGATGTGAACTATGTACCAAGATCTATCTATTAGATACAAACAACAGGCGGATGTATATCCATAGAGAACATACCCTTGAAGACCGACAAAGCTTAACGAGTTCAACTCGTGGTTGATGTATACGATCTCTTGCCGATCTCAAGATCGAGAGGAAGTCCTAGCACCGCAAATCAACAGCACATCCGTGCTCGCACACACGTTCGAGGCACCGAGCAACCTACGCCTCCTCGCTCCAGCGATGCAGCGGAAGCACAACTCTTTCTTGCCGAATAGCCACCGGGAACATGTATCTCGCTAGTCCGAGACCATGGGGAATAAATTCGAGAGGGGGAGAGATATCCTTCACGAGGAGGTGTGAGTGAGAAGTGAGAGGAGGGGCTCCTTTTATAGGAGGAGGGGGGAACCCCAAGGGGGTGGCCGGCGCATGGGGGCTGCCCCCTTGCCCTCCCCTCTTCATGTGGGTGGACACTCCACTCACAAAAATCCATTCATATGCCTCCACTCAAAATCCCACTCAAACTTGCCATTAAATTTCCACCAAATTTAATGCAAACTCTCATTAAATAAAAGTCTTTTATTTTATTCAGAATTTTGTCAATTACTTTAATGACAAACATTCACAAATAACCCCTTGCTAGAATTCTATTTCACATGCATAACCACTTTATGCAATTTCACCCGAAAACCTGTTTCGGTATCTAGTGAAATAAATTCCTGCGCTTGTTCATTCTTTCGGCATGAAACTTTTGCTCCAATTGGATGTCGGTGTCTCTTAAGTGTGTCACCCTACGGTTCGTGAATAATGCGGACATGATCGAGACCCCTCTCGGATCAATAATCAGAAGCGGGATCTGGAGACCCATCACTCCACACATTCAACGATGACTTTCTTGTGATCGTCAGAACCTTTTATGCTAGTATCTTAATCCCTTTGTTTCACGATATATTACATGTCCGAGATTCGATCATCGGTATCTCCATACCTAGTTTGATCTAAATTCTTGACATGCACTCTTTTCTCGTTCCCGTGATATAACATTCTAGTGATCAAATCACTTGCTTGCAAACTAATCAATGTGATATCACCGAGAGGGCCCAGAGTATATCTATCCGTCATCGGGATGAACAAATTCCACTCTCGATCCATGAGCCTCAACATAACACTTTGTTAGTTCTGAATCCATCTTTATAATCACCCTGTTATGGTGTGATGTTTGATGTTATCAAGAAACTCTTCCGGTGTTAGTGATTGACATGATCTCATGGTCTAAGGATTAGGATCACTTTGTAAGTTGTTATAGCAATATAAACTCAATGACTTTGATCATAATGCTATACTTCGGATGAATGTTCATCACACCATTACACTAATGTTGTGATCCCGTTATTAACAACATCCAAACTCCATGATCATAAAACCTTGATCATCTTGTTAATCAACGAGCTAGTTTATGAGAGAGGCATAACTAGGAACTTTCTGTTTGTTTATTAAACACACATGTATTAATTTTTCCGTATTAATACAATTATAGCATGCAAAATAAACATCTATCATATACTTGGAATACACATAATAAACACTTTATTATTGCCTCTCAGGGCATATTCCCTTCAGTCTCCCACTTGCACTAGAGACAATAATCTAGTTACATAGTGATAAATCTAACACCCATTGAGTTCTGGTGTTGATCATGTTTTTCTCTAGGGAGAGTTTTAGTCAACGGATCTGCTACATTGAGATCCGTATGTACTTCTAAATCTTTATATCTCCATCCTTGACATGCTCGTGGATGGAGTGAAACCGGCGCTTAATATGCTTGGAATGCTTGTGAGACCTTGGTTCTTTGGCATTGGCAATGGCACCATTGTTGTCACAATAGATCACCATTGGGTCAAACGCGTTTGCAACCGCTGCTAGTTCGGATATGAACTCCTTCATCCAAACTGCTTCCTGAGCCGCTTCTGAAGCAGCAACATATTCGGCCTCCGTTGTTGATCCCGCTACCATAGGTTGTTTGGAGCTCCTCCAACTAACCGCTCTGCCATTCATGAGAAATACGTATCCGGATTGAGACTTAGAGTCATCCGGATCGGTGTCAAAGCTAGCGTCAACATAACACTTAGCGACGAGCTCTTCTTCACCTCCGTATACAAGAAACATATCCTTAGTTCTTCGCAAGTACTTAAGGATATTCTTGACCGCTATCCAGTGTTCCGAACCTGGATCCGATTAGTACCTACTAGTCAAACTAATAGCATGTGCCACATCCGGTCTTGTACATAGCATGGCGTACATTATAGAGCCTATGGCTGAAGCATAGGGGACTTTGTCCATTATCTCTCTTTCTTCCGCCGAAGGTGGACTTTGAGTCTTACTCAATGTCTTGCCTTGCAACATAGGTAAGAACCCCTTCTTACTTCCGTCCATTTTAAACTTCTTTAAAATCTTATCAAGGTATGTACTTTGTGATAGCCCTATTAGGCGCCTTGATCTATCTCTATAGATCTTTATGCCTAATATGTATGACGCTTCACCTAGGTCCTTCATTGAAAATTTGCTGTTTAGATAACTTTTAACACAGTTTAAAAGATCTATATCATTTCCGATCAATAATATGTCATCCACATATAATATCAGAAATGCCACATTGCTACCACTCACTTTCTTGTAAATACAAGCTTCTCCATAAGTTTGGACAAATCCAAACTCTTTGATCACCTCATCAAAGCGGAGATTCCAACTTCGTGATACTTGCTTCAATCCATAGATGGATCGCTGAAGCTTGCACACCTTGTTAGCATCCTTAGGATCGACAAAACCCTTTGGTTGTATCATATACAACTCTTCTTAAATATTACCATTGAGAAACGCGGTTTTGACATCCATCTGCCATATCTCATAATCGAAATATGCAGCAATTGCTAACATAATCCTAACTGACTTTAGCATCGCAACGGGAGAGAATGTCTCATCGTAGTCAACTCCTTGAATTTGTCAAAACCCCTTTGCAACAAGTCGAGCTTTATGGACGGTCACATTACCATCAGCATCAGTTTTCCTTTTGAAAATCCATTTGTTCTCCACGGCCTTTCGGTCGTGAGGTAATTCCACCAAGTTCCAAACTTGATTTTCATACATGGATTCCATCTCGTATTTCATGGCTTCTAACCATTTGTTGGAATCCGGGCTCATCATCGCTTCTTCATACGTCGCAGGGTCATCATTTTCATCAACCATGAAATTCATGACAGGATTTCCGTACAGATCAGGAGCTGCATGCGTCATGCTTGACCTGCGAGGTTTGGTAGTACTCTCTTTCGGAGTTTCATGATCATTATCATTAGTTCCCTCTTTAATAGGTGGAGCCCACTTCGGAACAACTTCTGGTGCTGCGCTACTCGCCATACTTTGAAGAGAAGGTTCAATAACCTCTTCGAGTTCTACCTTCCGACTACTCACACCTTTCGCGAGAAACTCTTTCTCTAGAAAGGATCCATTCTTGGCAAAAAAAACCTTGCCCTCGGATCTGTGATAGAAGGAATACCCAATAGTTTCCTTAGGGTATCCTATGAAGATGCATTTTTCCGCTTTGGGTTCAAGTTTATCCGGTTGAAGTTTCTTCACATAAACATCACATCCCCAAACTTTAAGAAATGACAGCTTAGGTTTGTTTCTAAACCACAATTCATACGGTGTCTTTTCAACGGATTTAGATGGTGCCCGATTTAAATTGAATGCAACAGTTTCTAGTGCATAACCCCAAAATGACAACGGCAAGTCCATCAGAGACATCATAGATCGAACCATATCTAATAAAGTACGATTAAGACGTTCCGACACACCATTTCGTTGTGGTGTTCCGGCAGGCGTGAGTTGTGAAACAATTCCACACTCTTTCATGTGAGTGCTAAACTCGTAACTTAGATACTCACCTCCACGGTCGGACCGTAGAAATTTGATCTTTCTATTACGATGATTTTCCACTTCATTCTAAAATTCCTTGAACTTTTCAAAGGTTTCAGACTTGTGTTTCATCAAGTAGATATAACCGTATCTACTCAAATCATCCGTGAAAGTAACAAAATAACGATATCCACCTCGGCACACTCATTGGACCACATACATCAGAATGTATGATTTCCAATAAATCTGTCGCCCGTTCCATTGAACCGGAAAACGGCGTTCTAGTCATATTGCCCATAAGGCATGGCTCACATGTATCAAATGATTCAAAATCAAGTGATTCCAAAAGTCCATCCGAATGGAGTTTTTTCATGCATTTAACGCCAATATGACCTAGACGGCAGTGCCACATATATGCGGATATATCATCATTAAGTTTAATCCTTTTAGCATCAACATTATGAATATGTGTAACATTATCATCAAGATCTAATAGAAATAAACCATTCATCATCGGTGCATGACCATAAAAGATTTCATTCATATAAATGGAACAACTATTGTTCTCGGATTTAAATGAATAACCACTTCGCATCAAACACGATCAGATACAATGTTCATGCTCGGTCGGCACCGGATAACAATTATTCAAGTTTATAACTAATCCCGGCGGCAAATGGAGAGGCAGCGTTACGGCGATCACATCAACGCTTGATCCATTGACACGCATCTTGACCTCACCCCTTGCTAGCGGTCGCTTGTTCGCCCACGATTCGAGTTACAAATATTAGCAATTGAACCGGTATCAAATACCCGGTGCTACTGCGAGCACTAGTCAAGTACACATCAATAACATGTATATCATATATACCTTTGTTTGCCTTGCGGCCTTCTTATGCGCCAAATACTTGGGGCGATTCTTCTTCGATGTGATCCCTTACAATAGTAGCACTCGATATCAGACTTAGGTCCAACTCGGGGTTTCTTTTCAGGCACGGCAATAGGCTTGCCGCCCTTACTTCCCTTCCGTTTTCCCTTCTTGTCTTTCTTGAAACCAGTGTTCCTATTGATCATCAACACTTGATGTTCCTTTTTGATCTCCACTTCTGCAGTTTTAAGCATTGAACAGAAGCTCGGGGAGAGACTTCTTCATGCCTTGCATATTATAGTTCATCACAAAGCTCTTATAGCTAGGTGGCAGAGACTGCAGAACACGATGGATGCCTAAGTCAGTGGGAATCGTTATTCCCAAGGACACAAGCTTATCGGTGTAACCCGACATCTTGAGTACATGCTCAATAACGGAGCTGTGCTCTTCCATCATGCAACTAAAGAACTTTTCTGAAGCGTTGTAGCTCTCTGACAACATGTGTGTGAAAATCATTTTCAACTCACCCATTGTATCAAATGCATTGCCATTTTCAAGCGCTTTGAAGTTCTCTAGCCCATACAATATGCCGCAATGAACTAAGTTGTGGTCCTCCTGATGAGTCTCATAGACATTCTTCTCCTTGTCAGGGGCATCCTCAAAAGGTGGGGGGCCTACTGGCGCTTCTAGCACGTATTGCTTTTGTGCAGTAGAGAGGAGAATCCTCAAATTCATGGCCCATTCGGTAAAGTTGCTACCGTTCGTTGCTAGTTTCTCTTTCTCCATGAACACATTGAAATTAAAAGCAGGTGGTGCCATCTACAACAGAATTTGTAAAGTTTAGACTAAGTGTATGATAGATTGAGTTCAACTAATCCATATTACGAATGAACTCCCACTCAAAAACGACATCCCTCGTGCCTTTTTGGTGATTACATGAACCAAATCCACTATACCAAGTCCGATCATCATGTGAGTCAGTATAGCTTCAAAGGCGAGCATCAAATGGGCATCATATCAACTATATGACTCATGCTTAACCTTTCGGTCCGTGTTCCGAGGCCATGTCTATACATGCTAGGCTCGCCAAGTTAGAACCTTAGTATTCGCGTGTGTAACTGTTTTACACCCGAAATATGGTCGTGGATCCAAGAACACCCGATCATCACGTGATGTCTTAGAGCGATGAAACATAATCGGTGCATACTAAAGGAAGAACACATTCTTATCTTGATATTTAAATGAGGGATCATCTTATTATGCTAACAAAGCGCTAAACAAGCAATATAAGATGCTATCAAACATCACATGTTTATTAGTGAAATGTTATGGTTCCCGCAGATGATCTCTATCATGTGCATCGTGGTATGATCACTATCGTACCTATATGTGTAAATCCAAGGTCTATGGAGTTTACACGCTATGTGTGTTGTAAGAGTATCATCTCATACTTATACTTACAACACTACCATATCATAACACTAGCCCAACAACAATCTAAACTAGACGCCTCTAATTTATCCATTGCAAGTTTTACGTGGATTAGGGCTTTCGAGATAGAACCGTTCTTACCTATGAACATGAACCACAATGAGGATAACCAAATTGTTGACAATTCGTTGCAAAATAGATATTGACTATAGTAGGAGAGACATACACCCGCTAGCCACTTATGCAAACTAGTTGCATTACAAGCGTGGAACAGGTCTCATGTGCGAGGACATGTAAAGTTTGTTCGGGCCGCTTCATCCCACTATGCCACCAATATCCAAAATTACAACAAAGGAGAAACAACATGATCATCATCGCCCACATACTCATATGTGTACTACCCGTGTAAAGCATCTACGCATAGATCCGGCTCTGATACCACCGTAGGGTTCGCAACATAGAAAACAAAAAATTTCCTACGATGTGAACTATGTACCAAGATCTAATCTATTAGATACAAACAACGGGCGGATGTATATCCATAGAGAACATACCCTTGAAGACCGACAAAGCTTAACGAGTTCAACTCGTGGTTGATGTAGACGATCTCTTGCCGATCTCAAGATCGAGAGGAAGTCCTAGCGTCGCAAATCAGCAGCGCATCCGTGCTCGCACACACATTCGAGGCACCGAGCAACCTCCGCCTCCTCGCTCCAGCGATGCAGCGGAATCACAACTCTTTCTTGCCGGATAGCCACCGGGAACATGTATCTCGCTAGTCTGAGACCATGGGGAATAAATTCTAGAGGGGGAGAGAGATCCTTCACGAGGAGGTGTGAGTGAGAAGTGAGAGGAGGGGCTCCTTTTATAGGAGGAGGGGGGAACCCCAAGGGGGTGGCCGGCGCATGGGGGCTGCCCCCTTGCCCTCCCCTCTTCATGTGGGTGGACACTCCACTCACAAAAATCCATTCATATGCCTCCACTCAAAATCCCACTCAAACTTTCCATTAAATTTCCACCAAATTTAATGCAAACTCTATTAAATAAAACTCTTTTATTTTATTCAGAATTTTGTCAATTAATTTAATGACAAACATTCACAAATAACCCCTTGCTAGAATTCTATTTCACATGCATAACCACTTTATGCAATTTCACCCGAAAACCTGTTTCGGTATCTAGTGAAATAAATTCCTCCGCTTGTTCATTCTTTCGGCATGAAACTTCTGATCCAATTGGATGTCGGTGTCTCTTAAGTGTGTCACCCTACGGTTCGTGAATAATGCGGACATGATCGAGACCCCTCTCGGATCAATAATCAGAAGCGGGATCTGGAGACCCATACTGACTCCCACACATTCAACGATGACTTTCTTGTGATCGTTGGAACCTTTTACGCTAGTATCTTAATCCCTTTGTTTCACGATATATTACATGTCCGAGATTCGATCATCGGTATCTCCATACCTAGTTTGATCTCGTTACTGACATGCACTCTTTTCTCGGTCCCGTGATATAACATTCTAGTGATCAAATCACTTGCTTGCAAGCTAATCAATGTGATATCACCGAGAGGGCCCAGAGTATATCTATCCGTCATCGGGATGAACAAATTCCACTCTCGATCCATGAGCCTCAACATAACACTTTGTTAGTTCTGAATCCATCTTTATAATCACCCTGTTACGGTGTGACGTTTGATGTTATCAAGAAACTCTTCCGGTGTTAGTGATTGACATGATCTCATGGTCTAAGGATTAGGATCACTTCGTAAGTTGTCATAGCAATATAAACTCAATGACTTTGATCGTAATGCTATACTTCGGATGAATGTTCATCACACCATTACACTAATGTTGTGATCCCGTTATTAACAACATCCAATGTCCATGATCAGGAAACCTTGATCATCTTGTTAATCAACGAGCTAGTTTATGAGAGAGGCAAAACTAGGAACTTTCTGTTTGTTTATTAAACACACATGTATTAATGTTTCCGTATTAATACAATTATATCATGCAAAATAAACATCTATAATATACTTGGAATACACATAATAAACACTTTATTATTGCCTCTCAGGGCATATTCCCTTCAGCTATTAAGTCACCCCCTTATTCAAAGTATATGAAGGATATTGTCTCTAATAAAAGGAAGATTCCTAATGAGGAAATTTATACTTTGCTTGCTAATTATTCCTTCAATGGTAAGGTTCCAAAGAAACTTGGTGATCTAGGTATACCAACTATTCCTTGCTCTATTAAGAATAATTATGTTAGAACTGCTTTGTGTGATTTGGGAGCTAGAGTTAGTGTTATGCCTTTTTCTCTCTATAAGAGACTCCAGATAAAAAAGTTGATACCAACTGATATATCTTTGCAAATGGCTGATAAGTCAACTACTATTCTTGTTGGTATATGTGAGGATGTTCCTGTTCAAGTGGCTCATAATTGCTTGGTTTTAACTGATTTTGTTGTGCTTGAGATGCCTGAAGATGATAATATGTATATTATACTTGGGAGACCTTTTCTTAATACTGCAGCTGCTGTCATCAACTGTAATCAAGGAAAAGTAACTTTAATATTAATGACAAAGAGCATACTGTCTATTTCCCCAAGAAGATTGATAAGAGCTATTGCCTGAATTCCATTGAAAATATTAAGAGCATCAAAGTTGGAGAAATATATTGTCCCATTCCACAAGAAAGTTTTGAAACTATTATGATTGGGACTATTGCTATCAATATTGAGGTAACATAATCACTTTGTGGAATGCAAAGTTTTGTTTCATATAATATTGTTTTGGTAACAAGACTTGATCAACCTTGTTAACAAAGGGATTTTAATGAACAAAACAATGCTCTCACAGTGGTTATACTTGCTCACTTTTATTTTTCTCCTTCCTAGTCTTTGCTCTTCCTCTTATTAGCTTTAGTTTTGCTAGTTGTTTGCTTGTTAGAATGTCTTAGAACTTTTGTAGTTTTGGTTTTTGTTTGCTTTTGCTTCTTCTAAAAAATATTTTTCTGCGAGAAAATCAATCTTCATAACCTGAAAATTGGCCAAAAATAAAGTTTCCCAAAAAATTCCAGAAAATTCATATTAATTTTTCCTCGAAAAAGGGGCAGAGGGACAAATGGAGTGTCCTAGGGGGACCCACCAGTCCAGCAGACCCCCTGGTGGCGCGGCTAGCCTGTCACATCCCAAGATTTTACAAATCTTGTTATGTGAAAAATAAATGAATAAAATAAAACTTTGTTGAATTTCAGGGTGAGAAGAAACTTTTTGATTCCAATTGGAAACTTTCAAACCTATTTTGATCAAATAAATCCTAAAGGGATTTATAAAGATAATCAATTAATAAAGAAAGATTTTAATAAGTAGAATTACTATTCTTGAATCTTTTAGTAAAAAGATTTTGTTCTCAAATGAAAAAGTAGAAATATAAATAAGGATTATTTTATAGAGCCAAATTAAATCTTGGCCAAGCTTTTGAAATAAAAATATTTCTATTTAATAAAAGGAGTAAAGGGTTATTTAAATAAAATAATGAGGATTTATTAATATCCCATTTTATTAAAACCAAGGCTTTTCCATTTTGAATAAACACTAAAACTTATCTTAAATAAGTTTTCCAAGTATTTTATATTTTCAAATAAAACCTACTATTTTGGTTTTGATAATATTTAGATTTCAAATGGAGTTTTAAATAAGTCAAATCCTATTTGAATTAATACCTAAGGACTATTTTATTAAATGGATCCTAAAAAGAATAAAAATTATTATTTTGTTTTGGACTTTATTTTGTGTGGTTAAATAGAACAAAAATCAATTTAAAATGTGGTGGAAGTTTGTTTTGATTTGAGTGTTTGAATTGTTGTTTGAAATTCAAAACAGAAAACCAAATAGAAAAAGAAAAGGATTACTGAATAGAAAAAGATCAGACCTGACCCAACCCACCTGGCCCAGCAAGCCCAGTTAGCCCAACTCCCCTCCTCCCCGTAGAAAATGATTCAAACTCGCGAATCGACCCACTCCGTGACTGACAGACGGACCCCACCGCACACTTCTCTCCTTCGCTAACGCCGGGACCCCACTAGCCACCTCAGCGTCATCTTCAACCCCCAAACCCCGCCCTGCCGTTGCAGACAAGAAACGGCGGCGATGAATATGCATTAAAGATAGCCTTGATTCCTCCTAGTAACCGCGTCCATTTAACCGCCTGCGTCTTCCCTCTCTTTTCCCCCAGACACCGCACCACCGGAGCCATCAGGCTGCCCTAATTACCTCTCAGACCGCCACTGCCTCCGGCGAGGTTCTCCACCGATTCCGGACAGTAGACACTGCCCCTTACCTCCCTTTGCACACGGCCGTGATCCCCAGCCTCTGGCGCTTCTCCCTGTGCCTTCTGTTCAACCGCGCTCACCCCAGAGCCTCGGCTTCGACAACATCCGAGCGCCACCACCGTTCACTGACACTCTGGCGAACTCCACAGGTAACCTCCGTTCGTCCCAGCACTCCTCGATGATGCTCCCATCTTCTCCAGAACAGCACGCTTCTAACCGTACCACCCGCTTGTCTTAGGGTGATCTGCAACGTCGTCCTCGACGACCACCAGAACCGCCTGACGCTGCCATCGTCTCCGGCGAGCAATCCCCTCCGCTCCAGTACGCCCCTCGACGAAATCTCAACACGTTGAGCATCGCCGTGACCTCCTGAACCCGGTGAGCATCTTCCCTTCCTTTCCCACCTCCTGTATCGTCGCCACTGCCACCGTGGTAAATCGACAGCTCACGGCGATGCGCCGCCCAGCGCCGCTAGCTCTTGGTCACACGCTAGGGACCGTAGGATCTAGATCAGACAAACGCGATAGAAGCTAGACGAAGGGGTAAGTAGCATCTCAACGCCGTGCGATGTAATTTAATCCAACGGCCTGCATCGCTCGATCCACGTGAAGCGGTACTGACCAGTAGAAACGTACCGCGTGGCACTAGTTGGTTTAAAACAGATTTTAGAATCTGATTTAGATGCAAATTTGTAAACCTCATAACTTTTGATCCACACGCCCAAAATTTGCAAACTTTATATCAATGGATTCAGAAAAGCAAGCCCTAGCCAACCATGCCATTTGTTTAGTAAAAAGTTTCTGTTAAATTGTTTGTTTTTGCAGAAACTTGTGTATGCTTGTTTAGGATATAAAATTTATTCCAAAATGATTTTAGGATTGAAATCTTTGCAAATTGGTTTGTTGTGAACCTACTGACCCTAGGAAACCACTTATGGATTTAAAAATGTATTTTGTGAAGTTTAGGAGTAAATACTTGAATTAGCTCATTTCTAGTCAAATAAAAATATTGATTTTGCTATAGAAATGATTTTGAATAAAACCTTTAAGAAAATGTTTTGGTTCTAACCTACCGACCCTAAAACACCAAGTTTTGTGAATTAACAACTTATTTGGTGAACAATATAAAATTGTTGCTTTGCTAAAAACATTTTCCACCACATGAAATAATGATTTGATTTAAAAATGGTTTGTAGATAAAGCCCTTTTGCAAATGACTTTGACACTTTAGAAAATGACCACTTGGGACTTTACAATGTGTAGAGCCTAGTAGAAACCACCTTTGCAAATAAAACTATCTTTTGCATGCTTGCATGCATGACTTAGTTTCTATTATTTTATGTGTGTTAGATTGTTTGAATATTGTTTGGAATGCTAGTTAAATCTATGTTTGCTTGATTGATTTGTAGTGAAGTAAGAGGAGTGTGATATTAGAAAGATCAAGAAGTGATCCAACCTTCTCTACCAAAAAGGCAAGTGACACTATCATCCAAGTCCTATTATTTTCATTACACTTAGTGGATTTTGAAACATGCATGATAAAGACTACTATATTTTGCTATGCTAAATCCTAATAGGATACCCTTATACATTCCTTAGTAAAAACAATGTAGTTGTAAAATGCTTAGCCATGCTATATATATTGAGAAGAGATACATGTTGAGATTTTATGAAGTTGAGAAAAGACTTATGTTTTATATAATAAAACAAGTACTCAATGAACCACCTGGGTGGACAAGGATACTCAAGTTTTGGACAAGGTGGCAACAAGAGGAACCATGTTTATATGGCAATCTCTTTTTGTTGTGCACCAGATGAAAACCACCCAGGGACTTAGAGATTGAACATGTTTCTCGTATAATGGCTTCCGTGTACAGCCACATGCTAAATGGGCACTGGCTTAGTCAACTACATTGGGAAGACCCATGCATTGGTCTTCAGGTTAACTGGAATGAGGGAACTTGGAACCCTACATTGGTGCCTGAAGACAAGCTAGCATTGTGTATTGGGAGGACCCTATGGAAAGACTTCGTCACATTCTCAATCTGCCAGTACTCCATCTTGGTGAGTACTTATCCAGCGGCCACTGGTGGCAACAAGATGAGATTGTGTCATGTGGGTAAAGTGTACTACTTCTGCAGAAGATAAAAATCTAAGTACTTAGCCGTGTCCCCGGTTATGGACAATACTGAGAAACTAAGGCCTGAAGCTATGGGAAATCTCGACATTCCAATTTTCTAAAAAAAAAACTTTAAAGTGACAACAAAAGACTTGAAGCACTTGGGGTGTACCAAGGAGCTCAAAAGATTTTGATAAAGACTTGAAGCACTTGGGGTGTACCAAGGAGCTCAAAAGATTTCGACAAAGACTTGAAGCACTTGGGGTTTACCAAGGAGCTCAGAAAGATTTGACAAAAGATCAAAACCATTTTGAAAAGATAGGATAAAACTATATTGCTTTCTGCAAATGAGCCTAAACCCCACTTAGCCAAATAAGCATGTATTGATAGAATCCACTTATATTCTACATAGTAGTGAAAATTGCCAATACAATTCAAATGTATTGACCCTTGTGGCTGTAACTTGTTATGTTGCAGGTTTGTTTGATATTAGTGAAGTTGATTGATTAGGATTACAAGTCTACAACCAACATGTTTGCCTGTGGCACTTTGAAGATGAAGGACCCCATGCTTATAGATATTCTGCTGCAATGTAAAGTAATAGCCAAATGAGCTATGTAAGATGTAATAAAATTATGTCATTCCTGGTTATAAAATTGTATTATGACCTTTGTTTCTTGATATTACATCTTAACTGTGGATGCTAGCTATTGATCCAGGGACTAGCATTGTAAACACAGGGATCTCTACCTTATTAAAGGTTGGGACCTCTACAGATGGTATCAGAGCATTGTGTTGCCTGTAGGATTTGTAAACCTAGGATTGGACAAAACCCCTTAGATAAATAGGAGTTGTATTTGTTCCAAAACTTATTTACAAACAATCTTGTAATACTCTTTTCTCAACCATTTTGGTTTTTGACTCTACATCTCTTCTATTTCAACTTGATGGATAAAGCCTACCCATGGCCAAAGATTTCACCATGTGCAAAGGATTCTATCAACTCTGTTGACTTCAACATCTTCAACTCTAATGACTTCAACATCTTCAACTCTAATGACTTCAACATCTTCATCATTTTCACCAAGGACTTCAACCTTGGATATCACTAAGGACAAGTGAGACAAGAAATCTTGCTCAAGATTTGAAGACTAAGGAAACACAAATTAGAAGGAGCCATCATCACTTTAAAGTTTTTGTGACCAAGAGTTTTCCCAAGGAAACCATGATCTCAAGCAAGAAGAATCAACCAAGGAAGATGGAAAGGACTCAAGTGAACCATATAGATGGACCACCATATTTAGTTCAAGCCAAACCCACCAACTTATGTGGTGTAACAAAAATATTTTTGGTTGCCTAAGAATATGCTTGGAAACTTGTGTTTGAAAGGAGTGTTTGTTTGTGATTGCTTGCACATTGTTTGTGTGAATTGTGATGTGTGTGATTAGAATTGCTTCCTTAGAAATATTTTGCCTATTCTAATCTCAATTCAACCCAAACAGATGACTACTCCAAGAGACTCCAACATCAAGATTGATGACAACAACAACAACAACCAAGAGGAGAACATGAGAGAACTCATATCAACCCAAAACCAGTTGAACCAAATGACAGCTCAATTCATAGCCAACACTAGTGGGGAAGATCCAACCCTGCAAGGATTTTTGGAAAACCAAGCCCAAATGTTGCATAAGGTGACAGATCAAATGATCAACATGGAAGGCAACTCTTCCAAAGGAGTTTGTGACAACAAAGATGACAAAGATGTTATTCTAGAAGGAATCAAAGCTTGCAATATTTGTGGAGACAAGGATCACACTTCCAAGGAGCATGGAGATCAATGCCCCAACTGTGAAGAGAAACATCCAATTGGACAATGTCCCACCTCTCAAGCTACTTGTTACCTATGTGAAGAAAATAATCATGTCCCTATCCAGTGCCCCATCTATTCCATAGTTGAACAAAGGAAACAAGGTGGAGTGCAACAACTGATAGCAAACTATCAAGAGGGAGCTAAGTATAACAAGAAAGATGAAGACAAAGGAAAATCTCCACTTGTACCTCCATGCAATACAACCCAATTTAAAGGACCAAAGAAGAAACATATGAATTATCCAAGGAGCAATAGAAGGTCAAAGAAACCAGTAGACATTCCTACCTATGAGATAACATATGAAGAACATGAACTGGAAGCACTCCTAGCTCTGGATAAACCCAAGAAAAAGAAGGACAAAAGCCATGTGCAATGTAATCATTGTAAAGAAATGGGACACTATTCTAGTGAATGTCCAGAGAAGCAGAAGTATAAAGAGATTGGCCAAGTATGGTGCAACAATTGCAAAGAGCTAGGCCATTATGCAGCAACCTGTCCACAAGAGATACGTGAAGAACTCAAACTTATCACATGTTACAACTGTGGTAACCAAGGACATTATGCAAGCAACTGTCCAGAAAAGATGAAGCACAAGATAAACAAGCCTATGAAGGATCTCAGCCTTGTCACATATTTCAAATGTGGAAACAAACGACACTATGCAGATGTTTGCCCAGAGAAGTTTCCCCAAGATCCCAAGCAAGCCAAGATGTAATTTAGTTGGAAAATTTTTAAGGGTGGTAGTACCCTAGATGCTTTGAGCCTACTTGTAACCCTAGCCTTTCCAAATCTCGGGACGAGATTTATTTTAAGGGTGGTAGCCTGTCACATCCCAAGATTTTCCAAATCTTGTTATGTGAAAAATAAATGAATAAAATAAAACTTTGTTGAATTTCAGGGTGAGAAGAAACTTTTTGATTCCAATTGGAAACTTTCAAACCTATTTTGATCAAATAAATCCTAAAGGGATTTATAAAGATAATCAATTAATAAATAAAGATTTTAATAAGTAGAATTACTATTCTTGAATCTTTTAGTAAAAAGATTTTGTTCTCAAATGAAAAAGTAGAAATATACATAAGGATTATTTTATAGAGCCAAATTAAATCTTGGCCAAGCTTTTGAAATAAAAATATTTCTATTTAATAAAAGGAGTAAAGGGTTATTTAAATAAAATAATGAGGATTTATTAATATCCCATTTTATTAAAAACAAGGCTTTTCCATTTTGAATAAACACTAAAACTTATCTTAAATAAGTTTTCCAAGTATTTTATATTTTCAAATAAAACCTACTATTTTGGTTTTGATAATATTTAGATTTCAAATGGAGTTTTAAATAATTCAAATCCTATTTGAATTAATACCTAAGGACTATTTTATTAAATGGATCCTAAAAAGAATAAAAATTATTATTTTGTTTTGGACTTTATTTTGTGTGGTTAAACAGAACAAAAATCAATTTAAAATGTGGTGGAAGTTTGTTTTGATTTGAGTGTTTGAATTGTTGTTTGAAATTTAAAACAGAAAACCAAATAGAAAAAGGAAAGGATTACTGAATAGAAAAAAATCAGACCTGACCCAACCCACCTGGCCCAGCAAGCCCAGTTAGCCCAACTCCCCTCCTTCCCTTGAAAGCGATTGAACTTCATGAATCGACCCACTCCTTGACCAGCAGACGGACCCCACACTTCTCTCCTTCACGGCTCCTTGGGACCACCGCCACCTCAGCATCGTCTTCAACCCCAAAACCCAGCCCTGCCGTTGCAGACAAGAAACGCCGGCGATGAATACGCATTGAAGACAGCCTTGATTCCTCCCAGTAACCGTGTCCATTTAACTGCCTGCGTCTTCCCTCTCTTTTCCCCCATTCACCGCACCATTGGAGCCATCAGGCTGCCCTAATTTCCTCTCAGACCGCCACTGCCTCCGGCGAGGTTCTCCATCGATTCCGGCCAGTAGACACCGCCCCTTGCCTCCCTGAGCACACGGTCGTGATCCCCAGCCTCTGGCGCTTCTCCCTGTGCCTTCTGTTCAACCGCGCTCACCCCAGAGCCTCGCCTTCGACAACATCCGAGTGCCACCACCGTTCACTGACACTCCGGCGAACTCCACAGGTAACCTCCGTTCGCCCCAGCACTCCTCGATGATGCTCCCATCTTCTCCAGAACAACACGCTTCTAACCGTACCACCCGCTTGTCTTAGGGTGATCTGCAACGTCGTCCTCGACGACCACGAGCTACTGGCCGCCGCCATCGTCTCCGGCGAGCAATCCCCTTCGCTCCAGTACGCCCCTCGATGAAATCTCAACACGTTGAGCATCGCCGTGACCTCCTGAACCCGGTGAGCATCTTCCCTTCCTTCTCCACCTGTATCGTCCATCGTCATCGCCATCGCCCGACAGCTGCCGCCGGCCGCTAGCTCTTAGTCTGCGCTAGGGACCGTAGGATCTAGATCAGACGAACGCGATAGAAGCTAGACGAAGGGGTAAGTAGCATCTCAGCGTCGTGCGATGTAATTTAATCCAACGGCCTGCATCACTCGATCCACGTGAAGCGGTACTGACCAGTAGAAACGTACCGCGTGGCACTAGTTGGTTTAAAACAGATTTTAGAATCTGATTTAGATGCAAATTTGTAAACCTCATAACTTTTGATCCACACGTCCAAAATTTGCAAACTTTATATCAATGAATTCAAAAAAGCAAGACCTAGCCAACCATGCCATTTGTTTAGTAAAAAGTTTCTGTTAAATTGTTTGTTTTTGCAGAAACTTGTGTATGCTTGTTTAGGATATAAAATTTATTCCAAAATGATTTTAGGATTGAAATCTTTGCAAATTGGTTTGTTGTGAACCTACTGACCCTAGGAAACCACTTATGGATTTAAAAATGTATTTTGTGAAGTTTAGGAGTAAATACTTGAATTAGCTCATTTCTAGTCAAATAAAAATATTGATTTTGCTATAGAAATGATTTTGAATAAAACCTTTAAGAAAATGTTTTGGTTCAAACCTACTGACCCTAAAACACCAAGTTTTGTGAATTAACAACTTATTTGGTGAACAATATAAAATTGTTGCTTTGCTAAAAACATTTTCCACCACATGAAATAATGATTTGATTTAAAAATGGTTTGTAGATAAAGCCCTTTTGCAAATGACTTTGACACTTTAGAAAATGACCACTTGGGACTTTACAATGTGTAGAGCCTAGTAGAAACCACCTTTGCAAATAAAACTATCTTTTGCATGCTTGCATGCATGACTTAGTTTCTATTATTTTATGTGTGTTAGATTGTTTGAATATTGTTTGGAATGCTAGTTAAATCTATGTTTGCTTGATTGATTTGTAGTGAAGTAAGAGGAGTGTGATATTAGAAAGATCAAGAAGTGATCCAACCTTCTCTACCAAAAAGGCAAGTGACACTATCATCCAAGTCATATTATTTTCATTACACTTAGTGGATTTTGAAACATGCATGATAAAGACTACTATATTTTGCTATGCTAAATCCTAATAGGATACCCTTATACATTCCTTTGTAAAAACAATGTCGTTGTAAAATGCTTAGCCATGCTATATATATTGAGAAGAGATACATGTTGAGATTTTATGAAGTTGAGAAAAGACTTATGTTTTATATAATAAAACAAGTACTCAATGAACCACCTGGGTGGACAAGGATACTCAAGTTTTGGACAAGGTGGCAACAAGAGGAACCATGTTTATATGGCAATCTCTTTTTGTTGTGCACCAGATGAAAACCACCCAGGGACTTAGAGATTGAACATGTTTCTCGTACAATGGCTTCCGTGTATAGCCACATGTTAAATGGGCACTGGCTTAGTCAACTACATTGGGAAGACCCATGCATTGGTCTTCAGGTTAACTGGAATGAGGGAACTTGGAACCCTACATTGGTGCCTGAAGACAAGCTAGCATTGTGTATTGGGAGGACCCTATGGAAAGACTTCGTCACATTCTCAATCTGCCAGTACTCCATCTTGGTGAGTACTTATCCAGCGGCCACTGGTGGCAACAAGATGAGATTGTGTCATGTGGGTAAAGTGTACTACTTCTGCAGAAGATAAAAATCTAAGTACTTAGCCGTGTCCCCGGTTATGGACAATACTGAGCAACTAAGGCCTGAAGCTATGGGAAATCTCGACATTCCAATTTTCTAAAAAAAAACTTTAAAGTGACAACAAAAGACTTGAAGCACTTGGGGTGTACCAAGGAGCTCAAAAGATTTTGATAAAGACTTGAAGCACTTGGGGTGTACCAAGGAGCTCAAAAGATTTTGACAAAGACTTGAAGCACTTGGGGTTGACCAAGTAGCTCAGAAAGATTTGACAAAAGATCAAAACCATTTTGAAAAGATAGGATAAAACTATATTGCTTTCTGCAAATGAGCCTAAACCCCACTTAGCCAAATAAGCATGTATTGATAGAATCCACTTATATTCTACATAGTAGTGAAACTTGCCAATACAATTCAAATGTATTGACCCTTGTGGCTGTAACTTGTTATGTTGCAGGTTTGTTTGATATTAGTGAAGTTGATTGATTAGGATTACAAGTCTACAACCAACATGTTTGCCTGTGGCACTTTGAAGATGAAGGACCCCATGCTTATAGATATTCTGCTGCAATGTAAAGTAATAGCCAAATGAGCTATGTAAGATGTAATAAAATTATGTCATTCCTGGTTATAAAATTGTATTATGACCTTTGTTTCTTGATATTACATCTTAACTGTGGATGCTAGCTATTGATCCAGGGACTAGCATTGTAAACACAGGGATCTCTACCTTATTAAAGGTTGAGACCTCTACATAGCCCCAGGTGGCGCCTGGCCTAGGTGTGGCCCACCCGTGGCCCTCCAAAGTGTCTCCTTCTAGCCACTTCTTTCTCTCTTCCGAAAAACACTGGAAAAATTTCTCAAGCTCGAGTTCCTGCTGTTCTTGCTCCCGATTTTCGATCTCCTTGCTCAGCCCATCTTTGTTGCTGATTTTTGGAGGGATTGCTCCTTGGTATGTGCCTCCTCCGCTTGTCCAATTAGATTTGTGATTGGTAGATTGTATCTTGAGTATTTTGCTGCTATAGGTGACAGGTTGTGTGATCTTTCATGCTTGTTCTATGCTTAGAGATTTATTTTGATGCATGTGTAGACCTCTAGCAAGTTCCTATAGTAGTTTCTCATCATTTATTAACTTGGAAATTACTTGGTTTGATGTTTGTCTAAAAATTTCAGATAAAGAAGATGAGTGCATACCAACTGCATCAACATGATTTGATGGTACCTGAGCCAATGAAAGTCCATCGCGAGGAAGAAATCTTCCCTTCCATATATCCATGCCCTAAATTTTATGAGAACTGTGGGAATCTTCTAGGATTTCCAAACTATGATTACTAATGCAGGGTTGGAACACTTTTTTGAAGAGGAACCATATCAGTATGTTAAGCTAACCATGGTTGTGGTGCAGGACTTCCGGTTTATTTGGTCTTTGATTAACCCCATGGTCCATTATAAATTTACAATATATCTGTTGACCTGCCTTTTGCTGATTTTTGTGGAGTTATTAGAGTGTGTTGGACCACGTAGACATAAAACAAAACTTTTCCCTCTAACGTGGTGATCCCAAGATCTAGCTGAGGTAGAAGGCCACGAGGTTTACCACTAGACGCGCAGTTGCGGATTACTGATGAAGCACGTCAGTTGATGCAGTGCAGTCCTCACGATCCAATCGTCCTGGTGTTGATCGTACAACACCTCTGCTGGTATCCACACGTACAAGAAGGAGCACCGGCGGCGAACTGCTAGGTTCGTAACGGCGGCAGGACTGTTGTGGAGCTAAGGTTTCTAACACATGGAATGACCTAACCGATCAACGATTAACATCTCTCTGGGTTACTGCGCTCCACTATATATAGGGAGTGAACGTGGGATCCACTCTCGCGGCCCATTCACTAAAGCCCATATAACACTAGTCACCCTGCGTCCGACTCACTGACTTAGTCCTAATCCGGCTTGGGTCCAACCCAACCAGATTTCTGGTTCAGATCCAATCCAAACTTGCTCCCGCTCTTAAGTGTTTGACCCCGCAGGCTCATGGCTACTTGGACACGATTAGAGTCTGACTCTTAATCGATCAGTCGGTAGCGGCTCCTAGCAGAATGTGCCGACTCCCAAGTACCAAAGAGTCATGATGACTTGCCTTTCCAATGCGACTTACGTCCGAGTCCCTTTTGCCTCACGATATGCCTTGTCAGACTATAGGCGAATAATTGTAATCCCTTAAATAGTCCGACTCTCTTCTCGATCCGAGATAAGTGATTCATCCGACTAACTCTTAGTCGATCGCCTTGGTTAACACTTAACCGAGTCGTGCATGGCCATGCTTTCTGAATTATATCATCCGAGAGGGCCCAGAGAATATCTCTCCGAGTGGAGGGGCAAATCCCATCTTAGTTATTCACATCACGCAGCTTAATTCTCAGTCGACCTGAACTCTGCCTTTATAACTGCCCAGTTATGGATCAATGTTTGACGGAACCTAAGTCGGTGATCCTCAACTCGAATTATGCAATAACCTCATGTCTAAGGATTACATTGATTGAGATATATAAATGACAACTTGTTCGTTGTACTCAATATGGGTCAATCCGACTCGCTAAACTCTTTAGCCGAATCTGTGTAAGTCGGAATAGCATCTCCATACTCATGACAAGTGGAACCGAGTCATCAAGCCGACTTTCACATTGGTCTAAGTTGTGTGTCCAGCACAACCTCGATGACCAAGGATATTTAGTACAAACAACATGAATGTATAGTTCCACAACCAAATCACATATTCAATGATATACATCAGATGTTTATACAAGGACAACTTAATATCTTTATGAATACAATGGGAAATCTTATCATACATGATTGCCTCTAGGGCATATTCCCAATAGTCTCCCACTTGCACTAGAGTCAATCTTCCGACATCACATGTCTAAGCATCTAATGCCCATGGTTCTCAGGTGCGCCTCATGCTTTGGCTGTGGTAACGGATTTGTCAACGGATCCGCAATATTTGCATCTGTGTGTACCTTGCATAACTTGATATCAGCCTGATCCACGAACTGGCGAATCAGATGGTAACGCATGAGTATGTGCTTGTTCTTCTAGTGTTGTCTAGGTTCCTTGGACTGTGCAATAGCACCATTGTTGTCACAATACACGTCTAACAGATTGGACGAGCCCTGAACCACACCAAGATCCATGAGGAAATTCCTCATCCAAACAGCTTCCTTTGCTGCCTCCGAGGCGGCAATATACTCAGCCTCTGTTGTAGATGCAGACACAGTCTCTTACTTGGAACTCTTCCAGCTCACATCACCTCCGTTTATAATAAACACGTATCCGTATTGCGAACGAGAATCATCAAAGTCGGTAAGGTAACTCGCATCCGTGTAACCCTTTACACTGAGTTCATCTTCACTACCATAAACCAAAAACATATCCTCAGTCCTTCTCAAGTACTTTAGGATATTCTTGGCTGCTGTCTAGTGGATTTCTCCAGGATCAGCCTGGTATCTGCTCACAACACTTAGAGCATATGAAACATCCGGCCTAGTACAAATCATGGCATACATGATGGATCCAACTACAGAAGCATACGGAATCGCACTGATCCGACTTTGCTGATTAGTTGTCGAAGGACATTGAGTCTTGCTAAGTTTTACACCATGGGACATCGGTAAGAACCCCTTCTTAGACGATTCCATGTTGAACTTCTTCAATACTTTGTCCAAATAAGTACTCTGACTCAATCCAATGAGCCGTCTTGATCTATCTCTATAGATCCGGATTCCGAGAATATATGTTGCCTCACCCAAGTCTTTCATTGAGAAACTCCTTTCCAATGATTCCTTGGTTTCTTGCAACATCTGGACATCATTTCCAATCAATAATATGTCATCCACATATAAGATTAGAAAGTTTACTTTGTTCCCACTAAACTTCTTGTACAAACAAGAATCATGATCACTCTTGATGAAGCCAAACGATTTGACTACCTCATCAAAGCGAATATTCCAACTCCGAGATGCTTGCTTTAACCCATAAATGGATTTATAAAGTTTACATACCTTGTCAGCATTAGCCGGATCGACAAAACCCTCGGGTTGTATCATATACACGTCCTCGGTTAAATTTCCGTTAAGGAAATCCGTTTTGACATCCATCTGCCATATCTCATAGTCGAAATAGGCCGCTATAGCTAACATGATCCGAACTGATTTAAGCATCGCTACGGGCGAGAAAGTCTCGTCGTAATCAACTCCTTGAACTTGTCGGAACCCCTTCGCGACAAGATGTGCTTTATAGACAACCATTTCCATCCATATCAGTTTTCTTCTTAAAGACCCATTTGCACTCGACGGGTCTTGCACCGTCTAGCAGATCAACCAAGTTCCAAACTTGATTTTCATCCATGGACTTTAACTCGGATCTCATGGCTCCAAGCCATGACTCGGAATCAGATCCCACCATCGCTTTCGAATAATTCACCGGCTCATCAATGTCTAACAGTAACACATCACGAACACTTCGTAATCTCGCTGATCTCCGTAGTATAGGTGCTGCTGCTGGATCAGCTACCACGACCGGCTCAACCTCCAAGGTTTTTGCTGAGTCGCTACTAGCCGGTTCCTCTCGAATTTCTTCGAGCTGCACCGTGCTTCCACTTACTCCCCGACTGAGAAACTCTTTCTCAAGGAAGACACCGTTCCGAGCGCACTTTGCCCTCTTCTCGGTTGTAGAAGTAGTAACCCAAGGTTTCCCTCGGATACCCCACGAAAGTACACTTATCCGGCTTGGCTGTAAGCTTGTCCGACTGAAGTCGCTTGACCAAAGCTTTACAACCCTAAATCTTAAGAAAAGACAAAATCGGCTTTTTGCCTGTCCACATCTCATGCGGTGTCTTCTCTACCGATTTTGATGGTACTTTGTTTAGTGTGAACGCCGCTGTTTCTAGACAATAGCCCCAAAATGATAAAGGCAGATCTGTCCGACTCATCATTGATCATACCATGTCCAACAAGGTCCGATTCTGCCTTTCCGAAACACCATTCCTTTGTGGTGTTCCTGGCGGAGTAAGTTGAGGAACTATTCCACAACTTTTCAGATGGTCATCAAACTCATGGCTCATGTACTCGCCTCCTAGGTCCGATCGAAGAAACTTTATTTTCTTGCCGAGTTGATTCTGTGCTTCATTCTGGAATTCTTTGAACTTTTCAAAGGCTTCTGACTTATGTTTCATCAAGTAGATATATCCATACCTACTCAAATCATCAGTGAAGGTAATGAAGTACTCATAACCACCCCTGGCTGTTGTGCTCATTGGTCCACATACATCACTATGTACCAGCCCCAACAAGTCGGACGCCCTTTTGCAACTCTTTGCAAAAGGTGTCTTGGTCATTTTGCCGAGTAGGCAAGATTTGCATGTCTCGAACGACTCCAAGTCGAACGAAGTTAGGAGTCCATCATCATGGAGCTTCTTCATACGTTTCCAACTTATATGACCAAGCCGACAGTGCCAAAAGTAAGTCGTATTCAAATCATTTGGTTTCAACCTTTTAACATTTATGTTATAAACCGACTCACCATCAAGATTCAAAATAAATAACCCGTCCTGGACGGGTGCAAAGCCGTGAAACATATCATTCAAATACAAAGAACAACCATTATTCTTGATATTCGACTCAACCTTGCCTCATCAAACATGAAGCAGAAATAATGTTTCGACTCAGCACTAGAACATAATAACAATTATTCAGTTCCATAATGAATCCAGAAGGTAAATGAAGTTGCATTGTACCAACTTCCAATGCAGCAACTCTTGCTTTGTTGCCGACTCGAATATCAACCTCGCCTCTTGCTACGCTCCTAGTTCTTACTAGTCCCTGCAACGAGTTGCAGATGTGAATAACTGATCCGGTATCATATACCCAGGAACTATTAGGTGCATAAGCAAGATATATGTCTATAACATTGCAAACAAGTGTACCTGAGTCGGAATTCATACCTCCACTCTTGGCCTTGTCGGCCAAATACTTGCTGCAGTTCCTCTTCCAGTGGCCATCTGCCTTGCAGTAGAAGCAAGTGGATCCGGCTGAAGGAGATGGCTTAGTCCCTGAGGAAGCGCTTGGGACCGGGTCCTGAGCCTGCTTTCCTCCTGACTTAGCCTTCTTCTTAGTCCAAGAACTCTTCTTGAACTTAGCCTTATTCTGCACCATCAACACTTGACTGGCGCCCTTCTTGAGATCCGCCTCTACCTGCTTAAGCATCCCATGTAATTCAGTGAGCTTCTTATCCATACCATGCATGTGGTAGTTCGAAATGAACTGCCCATATGCACTAGGAAGAGAGTTTAGAATTATGTCCGTAGTGAACTCTTCGCTAATGGGGTAGCCAAGCCTCTCCAGAGACTACACATAACCAACCATTTTGATCACATGCAGACTCAGTGGATCACCATCCTTAAGCTTGCAACTCAGCAAAGCCTGAGAGACTTGATACCTCTCAGTCTTCGCCTGAGCCTGGAACATACTTTTGAGGCTTTCGATCATATCGTAGGCCTCAACATGCTCGAACTGCTTTTGTAAGTCCGATTCCATGTGAGCAAGCATAAGACATCTAATATTCATGGACTCGTCCTTAGCCCGACGGTAGGCATTGGTGGCAGCTACAGTCGCATTCTCATTCGGCTCATCTGGAAGTGTGTTGCCTAGGACATGGTCCTTCTTTTCTTGTTTGAGAACAATTCTCAGATTTTGATACCAGTTGGTAAAATTAGTGTCGTTCAGTTTATCTTTCTCAAGAATGGTTCTCAATGCAAAACCGGATATCTGAGAGTGACTGCTACTTGGTGCCATGATCTACAACAGAAAATATGCAAAACACTTAATACATGTATTCATAAAAGAGCAAGCATATTAAACATTTTAATATTTTATGCTCCCACTAGAACCAACACCCCTTCGATGGTTACTTAGTGATTCAGGATCCTAAATAAGCAAGTCGGCTAGTGAGCTTTAGCATCACCGCTAGCCGCCAAGTGATCTAGGTAGAAAACTCCTTGTCAATCGTATCTCATACGACTCCTGTTGGACGGGTGGCATCACATGCCCCGTCTCCCATCCGAATTTTCCCCGAGCCCCATAACCGTTGTGATAGACCCGTCTATCTTACCGAGTGTTTCTGTAGTAAGAGTCCGACTCGAACCCACCTAGTCGGAAAGAATTGGCAGCACCTCAATTTTATGAGCCCACAACCAAAAATGTTCGACTTGTGATGGTTCAAACACTGGCGGGAAAACCAACCAGACCTTCTTTGAGGGATTAAATTTTACCGACTATCTAATAGAGTTAAAACAGAGACATAATAAAATCACATAATAAAGCAATTATAATGTGAAATGGTATGGCTCTCTTCATGGCGATCTCCATCTCCACAAAGACTGTAATCCGACTCGTGCCAACTCTTGTCACTTGTCGTCTTACTCCATGTCGCATACATGTACATCGCCTTGCAAGCTATCCGGGTTCTCCATATAGCTACACTAGCTTAGTAAAGTAAATTACATGGAGAATCCGACACGCAGGTCGTTATACAATAAAATGACAGCACCTAGGCTCCAGCCGGCTGACAAAACCGTGATTCATAGATCACGTATGGATTACACACATACATCACATGCACATGAACTATACCATTCACATCTTCCTACAAAAACAAGTTATACATAGATACAATATCTACCGACGTTGTGAAACTCGCAACGACATCTAAGGCGCTACGACAGGGCGACCGACCATCGTTCCGATTCAATCACCGCTTCTGGATTCCGAAAACGTAGATCTCATCTACGATCCGAACATGGATTCCGACCATCATTCCGATTCGATCACCGCTTCTGGATTTACGTGTCACAGTCTACCCCGATGTCGGAAGCCGACCGGTAGAGGTATGTCGTTCCACGACCTCAGCAGTATGACCACGGAAATCAGATCTACCATTCCCCGAGTACAGTTGATCCAATCAACCTCGTACAAAACCGATCTATCTCATATATCGACCACCAAACAACACATAGATCTCATCTACATCCAACCGCATATCACATATGCGAGATCTCGAGCCTAAAACCAGAAGCTATCACTCTGATAACACTGTTGGGCCACGTAGAGATAAAATAAAACTTTTCCCTCTAACATGGTGATCCCAAGATCTAGCAAAGGTAGAAGGCCATGAGGTTTACCACTAGACGCGCAATTGCGGATTACTGATGAAGCACGTCAGTTGATGCAGTGCAGTCCTCACGATCCAATCGTCCTGGTTGATCATACAACACCTCTGCTGGTATCCACACGTACAAGGAGGAGCACCGGCGGCGAACTGCTAGGTTCGTAACGACGGCAGGACTGCTGTGGAGCTAGGGTTTCCAACACATGAAATGACCTAACCGATCAACGATTAACATCTCTCTGGGTTACTTCACTCCACTATATATAGGGAGTGAACGTGGGCTCCACTCTCGCGGCCCATTCACTAAAGCCCATATAACACTAGTCACGTGCGTCCGAATCACTGACTCAGTCCTAATCCGTCTTGGGTCCAACCCAACCAGATTTCTGGTTCAGATCCAATCCAAACTTGCTCCCGCTCTTAAGTGTGTGACCCCGCAGGCTCATGGCTACTTGGACACGATTAGAGTCCGACTCTCAATCGATCAGTCGGTAGCGGCTCCTAGCAGAATGTGCCGACTCCCAAGTACCAAAGAGTCATGACGACTTGCCTTTCCAATGCGACTTACGTCCGAGTCCCTTTTGCCTCACGATATGCCTTGTCAGACTATAGGCGAATAATTGTCATCCCTTAAATAGTCTGACTCTCTTCTCGATCCGAGATAAGTGATTCACCCGACTAACTCTTAGTCGATCGCCTTGGTTAACACTTAACCGAGTCGTGCATGGCCATGCTTTCTGAATCATATCATCCGAGAGGGCCCAGAGAATATCTCTCCAAGTGGAGGGGCAAAATCCCATCTTAGCTATTCACATCACGCAGCTTGATTATCAGTCGACCTGAACTCTGCCTTTATAACTGCCCAGTTACGGATCAGCGTTTGACAGAACCTAAGTCGGTGATCATCAACTCGGACTATGCAATAACCTCATGTCTAAGGATTACATTGATTGAGATATACAAATGACAACTTGTTCGTTGTACTCAATATGGGTCAATCCGACTCGCTAAACTCTTTAGATGAATCTGTGTAAGTCGGAATAGCATCTCCATACTCATGACAAGTGGAACCGAGTCATTAAGCCGACTTTCACATTGGTCTAAGTTGTGTGTCCATGTAGAGGTCCCAACCTTTAATAAGGTAGAGATCCCTGTGTTTACAATGCTAGTCCCTGGATCAATAGCTAGCATCCACAGTTAAGATGTAATATCAAGAAACAAAGGTCATAATACAACTTTATAACCAGGAATAGAATAATTCATTACATCTTACATAGCTCATTTGGCTATCTCATTACAATGCAGTAGAAATAACTATATAGCATGGAGTCCTTCATCTTCAAAGTGCCACAGGCAAACATGTTGGTTGTAGACTTGTAATCCTAATCAACACACTTCACTAACATCAAACAAACCTGCAACATAACAAGTTAAAGCCACAAGGGTCAATACATTTGAATTGTATTGGCAAGTGATACTATGGTAGTATAGTGGAGTCTATCATCTATATGCATTTGGCTAAGTGGAGCTTAGGCTTGCTTTGCTCAAAATAGATTTTCCTTATCATTTGAAAACACTAAGTTTTTGGTTTATCAAAATCACCCAAGGCATCTATCAGTCATTAATTGAAGATCCTTAACCCTTATTCAACCACAAGTTTTTAACTTAGAAATTGGGATGAGGAGATTCTTGATAGCTTCCATGTCTTGATGCTCAAATTATCCATTGCCGAGGACACGGCTAAGTACTTAGATTTTACTCTCTCGAGAGGTGGTGCACTTTCCCCACAAGACTCGACATGCATCAATACAAGATATTTCAGAAGCCTTCCCTTAGACAAAAATGGATGTGTTCCAACCTATCATCCCCTACCACCAACTGTCCATTTGGCTAAGTTATTGCAACCTATATGATCCAGGTAGAGCCCATAATGCCAAGTGGTTGCACTTGAAGCTTCTCAACATTTGACATCTCAAATCTCTTTGTTCCTAGGTAGCTTTCCACAAGTGTGATACACCAGGGTAGTCCATTAAAATGGGCCCTGAGTAACCACTCAACACAAACCATTCTCACCATTCCACCCAGGTGATCCATTCACATAGTTGTTTTATTAAACAAAACACAAGTCCTTGACTTAGAAATATCTCATAGCATGAATATAATCCACCCTTTTTTCTACTAGCTAAGCTAAGCATGATAGTAGTAGGGATCTTAACTTAGGAAAATTCTACTAAGGCATCATCTACTAGGATTTCCCATGGCATAGCATACTTAGTAAAATTCCATGCAAGTCCTACTCAAAATATCACTAATGCATAGTGAAAATAATGGGACAAAAGTATGAAGCACCACTTGCCTTTTTGGTAGAGAATATAAGTTCACTCCTTGATCTTGCAATAGTCACACTCTTCAAATTCCACTACAATTCAATCAAGCAAGCAAATATTCAATCTACCATTCAAGCAATCATCACATAGAATAATAAAAACAAAGCAATGCATGCAAGCATGCCAATGATTGTTTTATTTGTAAAAGTGGTTTTTAATAGGTTATAAAACATTTTAAAAACACCTATTGGTCATTTATAAATGTGGCAAAATCATTTGATATCAAGTTAGTGAAAATGGCCACTTTAAATCATTTTTGTTTTATTTGAAATGATTTAAATCCAAGGAAGATTTTATATTGTTTGCCAAATATATCTTTAACACAAATTTTAGTGTTTTATGGTAAAGTGTTTAATATTAAAACCATTTTTAAAAGGTTTCACCTATAAACCATTTTTATACCAAAGCAATATTTTATTTTGTTGGAAATGCCTTTTAGCAAAGTAATAATTTTATAGGGTTCATAAAATATATTTTTAAATCCCACAACTTGGTGATTAGGGTTAGAGAGTTTAATTCAAATAATTTTCCAAAGGTTTTACTCAAAAAGCATTTTTCAAACATAAACAATATTTTTATTTAACTAGAAATGCTTTTATTCAAAGATTTATTCTTTAGCTTCACAAAATACACTTTTAAATCCATAAGTTGGTTTCTATGGTCAGTAGGTTCAAATAAAACCATTTACCAAATATTTTACCTTAAAAATAATTTTAGAATAAATTTTATACACAAAATATGCCTACACAAGTTTCTGTAAAAACAACTAATTTACCAGAAACAATTCATTAAACAAAGTGCATGGTTGAAAAGTACTTGTTTTGCTGGTTCCATTGATATAAAATTTGCAAAATTTGGACTTGTAGGTTAAAGGTTATGCAATTTAAAAATTCAAATATCTAATAGACATTTTTCTGTTTTTAAAACAAACTACAGGCCACGTGTCTTGTTGTGATTTGCTGATACCGGTTCGGCAGGATCGATCAACGTGGAGTGTTGGATTTAAAGTGGATCGTGCGGCACAGAGTAATACGTATCCCTTCGATAAGTGATTCTATCGTAGCTCTACGATCCAGATTGAACGGCGTACAGAAGCCTGACCAAAGCTGCGCGGCACTAGCGGCGGCTGTGCGGCGGCGCGGCTCTGGAGGTGAGGTTGCCGGTGATGCAAGAGGCGAGAGGAGGAGGGGAGAAGCTCACCAGAATCGTTGAAGATTGCTAATGCTCAACGTGCTCGTGGGGAGACAGGGGGCGCACGGGTTCGTCCTGAATCGCTCGCCGGAGTAGCGCTTCTCCTCGGGCACGCTATGTTGTCGACGGAGACGAGGCTACAAGGCTCGCAAAGGCAAGGCGAAGGGTTTGTTAGACACGCAGGTGAACAATTATTACAGGAGTATCAAAGAGGGGGAGAGGTGTGGTCAGAACTTACAGGGAGAGGTCGCCCGAGTCAGAGTAGTTCGTGGTGGCGCTCGGGCAAAGACGGCGCCAGCGTTCTGGGGTGCGCGCGAGCAAGCTGGTGATGCTGGAAGGTGCACACGGCTAAGGCGAGCAAGCTAGTGCGGGCTAGGGGCCGGGGAATGACTGGGCTCGCCGGAATCTGTGCTGCAGCTCGTCGGAGCAGAGGATGTTCAAGCGTGAAATTGAGGCAGCCCTGTGGCCGAGAGAGAGAGGGGTGAGAAAGGGGAAATGGGGAGGAGACCTGGGCGCTTTAACTTGCATGGTTGCAGCGAGGTTTTAGCATAGCATTGATGTGAATTAATCATCAGCATTCATCGGCAGAGAAACGACCAGAGGAGAAATCAGGGCATGGTCTCCGCGGGGACGACGATAAGGTGGCGATGGGGGTCAAGGCAGGCCGATGTGAGGGTGGTCTGATAGTAGGGAAAACGTTTCACATGGAGAGGAGGGAGTGGGCTGGTTGCTGGGTCTGCTGGGCTTAGCTGGGCTGGGCTGCTTCTTCTCCATTTTTTTCTTCTGTTTCTTTTCCCTTTTTCTTTTCTGTTTTGAATTTGTTCAAACAATTCAATCAACCATTTAAATTTATATTTTTACCAAACTTTCTGTAAGTTTTCTACACTGTTTTAGACATGTATTTAATGTCCATTTTCAGAATAAATATTTCATTTTCACATGGTTTGTTATTTATTTAAATAGACAATTGTTTTTATTCAAACAAGATTTAATTATATTTTCAAACTCTTTATTTGAATTATAATTTTCATCAAACCTTTTTCAGTAAGTTTTATTTATTTAATAGGGTGTTAAATAATTCTTTTTGAATTATTTTAATATGTTTTATTAATCATTTAAATTGGGTATTTCCCTTAATTCAAATAATATTCAACATGGTTTTAAATCCATATAAATTTTACTTAAATGATTCTTTTATTTCATTAAAGTTAATTTAAATAACTTTTATTCCACTTGGGCAAATTCCATTTATTATTTTCCCATGATTTAATTAATCATTTCTATTAGAGACTTTGTCTTTATTTAATAGAATGGAATTTGGTTAATGCCATATAATTTTATTTGAATATTCTTTATCCTTTTACCTTATTTGAATTTGGATTATATTTATTCCATTTGCTTATGGATTTGGTCAAGTTTTAGTTTGGCTTTTAAAATATTCCGTATTTATTTCTTTCTTTGCCCTATAAAATCCATATCTTTTTATTTATAGATCCAAAATTGGTGATTCCAATTTGTAAAATATTTGTTTATCCATTTAAATTCCTTTAGGATTATTTGTTCACAATTTGGTATGGATTTTAGATAGGAGCTTTATTAGCTTTGGAAATATTTCCTTTTGCCATATTAAACTCATAAGTTTTTATCGATGGCTCCAAATTAAGTGAAACCAATTCCTATGGTTTCAGAATATTTTTGTTTGTCATTTTGATCATTTATAAATGTTTGTTGATAAATCCTTATATGGATCAAATCCATAGTCTTAGAGATATCTTGGAAATAATTTTATTCCATTTAGGGTTTTAGAGTTTTGGTTTATTTTCCAAGTGTTTAAATTTCAATATGCATTTATGAAGAATGCATTTCACTTGATTTGAATTTAGTTAGATTCACTTTTCATTCAAAGTTTGTTCAAGTTGGGTGAAAGAACATGTGGGCCCCCATGTGTGGTTTTGGTAATTAATGAAAATCTCTATGGACTAATGCTTGTATCAAGGTGTACTTGTAGGAATTGTCCATAGGCAATGCTTGCACCATATGTTGGCTTCAAGGTTTGGAGAAGAAGAAAGTGAAGAGGATCAAGTGGTGTCCAAGGTGTTCAAAGAGTGATCCACAGATTGATCATGTGTGAGTTAAACCTATGGCAAGTATGTCTTGAAGAATAAGATGGAGTAATATCTCTGGTGCACCTTCAAGGCATCAACATAATGAAGAAAAGAAGAAATGATGTGCAAGCTAAAGATGTGCAATATCTAGAAGATCTCATGCTTGAAGCTTGCCATCCTCAATCATCATGGATCGATGAAGACAAGGTCAAAGTAAAGGTTTCCCCAAGTTGTATGGGGGAGAAACTTGCAAGTCTTCATCAAGAGAGTGCGTGCAAGAGCAATCAATAAAGGTGTTCCATCTTGAGAAGGACAAGATCGTATACATCAAGATCAAGTGGAAAATTCGCAAGGCAAAGGTATGATATTGATAGGGTTTCTTTCTTACCGGTCTCGTGGTGTTAGTTGGGGAGACCAGTTTATAGGATAGACAACCGTTCTATCAAGAGGGGCTCTCAAGTGAGTAACTCGATCATATCTTTCAGAGAGAGCTCAAACCTTTGCATACTTAGCATCATCCTTTATTGGTTGTTATTTGGATCTTATCCATGTGAGGTTCTAGAGCTTGTGGTAATATTCATAACAAGCTCTAGTTCATCAAAAACGGATTTCCCCTTTTATAACATATTGTGTTTTTGATATTTGAGGTTTTACGGTTTCTCACCAAAATAGGTATCTCACATTATAATACATGAAATGTTCTCTCTTGGTGGTATCCAATATTTTCAACAAAATTGGTTTCGGGTCCAAACTCTAGATATCGCCATTTGAAGTTTGTCTCTTATTTGGCCCTGACCGGAGTCTCCGGTCTATGTGGACCAGAGTCTTCGGTGTAGTCCGGAGTTTCCGGATGTGTCTCCGGTGGTGACTTTAGAATCAGGGCTGGGACATACTGTATGGGGGTCCGGAGCCAGGTCCGGAGGCTACCCCGGAGTCTCCGGTGTTGGATGACCGGAGTCTCCGGTCTTGTTGGGTCTTGGATGGCCCAGGTCATTCAGATGGGCGGTCCGGAGGCCGGTCCGGTGGTTGGGCCTGAATCTTCGGTGTAGACCGGAGTCTCCGGTGTAGAGTCTCCGGTGTAGACCGGAGTCTTTGGTGTGACTTTTCCCCAACGGGCAGAAAACAGTCAGAAATTTGTGGGCCTATAAAAAGGGGCCCTTCTTCCCAAATGCAACTGCTCAAGTTTTATAGGCTTTCTCCTCCATTCTTGACCCTCTTGAGCTTGCTCCCCCTTCAATCCCTCCCTTGATTCTTGCATATACTTTAGGGATTTGAAAGAGGAGATCTAGATCTACAATCCCACCAATCCATCTCTCCTCTAAGTGAGGGGAATATCTTGGGATCTAGATCTTGGAGTCTTTTGTGGATTTCCTCCATTTTTATTCATCTCTTATTCCCCCACAAGCTTTTGTAGATTTGGTGGAATTTGGGAGAGAAGGATTTGAGCACTTCTCGTGTTCTTGCCATTGCATTTGGTGCATCGGTTTGAGTTCTCGGTGAGGATTCGTTTGAGTGAAAGGTGAGAAGCTTTTTACTCTTGGGTTCTTGGAACCCTAGACGGTTTGTTGTGTTGCAGGTTGAGGCCTTGGTGGCGTTTGTTGGGAGCCTCCAATTAAGTTGTGGAGAAGTGCCCCAACCTTGTGAGAGGTTCCGGTTGCCACCGACAAGAACACCGATAGTGGAAGCATGGATCGATCCTATTGGGGTGAGATTCACCGGAGAATAAGGGAGGTCTTTTGTGGCGTTGGTGGTTTGATACCACCCCTATCCAAACGAGACGTACTCCATGTTGGGAGGAACTCGGTAAAATATCATTGTCCCCGCGTGCCTCGGTTATCTCTATACCCGAGCTCTTTACTTATGCACTTTACATTGTGATAGCCTTCGTGCTTGAAGTAATATATATCTTGCTATCACTTTGTTGCTTGTATTGCTTAGCATAAGTTGTTGGTGCACATAGGTGAACCTTAGTTGTTCTAGGTTGTGCTTTACAAAGTAAACACTAGTTCTAGTTTTATTCCGCATTTGTTGAGCCACTCTAGGAAAAGTTTTAATCGCCTATTCACCCCCCCTCTAGGCGACATCCATATCCTTTCATTGGGTTTTTGATGTTTCTATTTAGAAATAAAAAGTTTCTTTTCACCCTAAATTTCAACAATTATTTATTTTGTTTATTTATTTTTTACATTACAAAATTTGGAAAATTTTGGGATGTGACGGGCTACCACCCTTAAAAGAAATCTCGTCCCGAGATTTGGGATGGTTATAGGTTACAAGTTGGCTACAAGGCAACTAGGGTACTACCACCCTTAAAAAGGTTTTTAACTAGATCACATCTTGGCTTACTTGGGATCTTGATGAAACTTTTCTGGACAGACATCTGCATAGTGTCCTTTGTTTCCACACTTGAAACATGTGAGAAGGATGAGATACCTCATAGGCTTGCTTGTCTTGTACCTCATCTTTTCTGGACAATTGCTTGCATAATGTCCTTGGTCACCACAATTGTAACATGTGACAAGGTTGAGTTCTTCACGTATCTTCTATGGACAAGTTGATATATAATGGCCTAGCTCTTTGTAGTTGTTGCACCACACTTGGATAATTTCCTTATTCTTCTTCTTCTTGGGTTTGTCCAAAGCTAGGAGTTCCTCTAGTTCATGTTCTTCATATCTCACCTCAAAGGTGGGAAAGTCTCCTCGGTTCCTTGAACGATTCCTTGGGTAGTACCTATGTTTCCTCTTTTGTCCATCAAAGTGATTCCTAGTGTATGGAGGTGCAATCTGAGATTTGCCTTTGCTTTCATCCTTCTTGATAGAAGTTGTTTCCTCATGGGGTTTTCCATACTCTTGATGCATTCCACCTTGTTTCACTTGTTGAACAATAGGATAGATGGGGCATTGGATAGGAACATGATTATTTCTTTCACATAGGAAACAAGTCACTTGAGATGTGGGGCATTGTTTAGTTGGATGTTTCTCTTCACAATTAGGGCATTGATCTTCATGCTCCTTGGAAGTGTGATCCATGTCTCCACAAATATTGCAAGCTTGAGTTCCTTCTATAATATCATCCTTGATATCATTGTTTTCACAATCTCCTTGGAAAAGGTTGTCTTTCATGTTTATCATTTGAGTGGTCATCCCTTGCAACAATTGGGATTGTATTTCCAAAAACTTTTGCATGGCTGGGTCTAACTCATTGTTGTTGGCTAAAAACTAAGTTGTCATCTGATTCAACTGGGTGTGGTTTGCTAGTAGTTGTTCTCTCATGTGCATCTCTTGGTTGTTGTTGTCACCATTCTTGATGTTGGAGTCTCTTGAGAAAGTCATTTGTTTGGGTTGGATTGGGATTAGAATAGGCAAAAGATTTCTAGGAGAGAATTCTAATCACACAACAATTCACACAAGCAATGTGCAAGCAATCACAAACACCATTCCACTCAAGCAACAAAGTTTAAGCACATTTTTAGGCAACAAAATATTTTTGTTACACCACATAAGTTGGTGTATTTGATTTAAACTAACACTAATATGGTGGTCCAACTATATGGTTTTCTTGAGGTCATTCCATTCTCCTTAGTTGTTTCTTTATGAATGAGTTCATGGTTCCCTTGGAAAAATTATTGCATCTTGGTCACAAATTTCAAAGGTGATGATGGTTCCTTCTAAGTTATGTTTCGCTAGTTTTCAAGTCTTGAGTATTTGTTCTTGTCTCACTTGTAGTCCTTAGTGATGTCCAAGTTAAAGTCCTTGGTGAAACTACAGTTGAAGTCTTTGCTCATGTTGAGGTTTTTGTCCAACAAGTTGAAAAGGAAGAGATGTAGATTCAAAACAAAAAGGTTGAGGAAAGAGTATACAAGATTGTTTGTAAATAAGTTTTGGAACAAATACAACTCCTATTTTTCGAAGGGGTTTTGTCCAATCCTAGGGTTACAATCCTGCAGGCAACATAGTGCTCTGATACTATCTCTAGAGGTCCCAACCTTTAATAAGGTAGAGATCCCTGTGTTTACAATGCTAGTCCCTGGATCAATAGCTAGCATCCACAGTTAAGATGTAATATCAAGAAACAAAGGTCATAATACAACTTTATAACTAGGAATAGAATAATTCATTACATCTTACATAGCTCATTTGGCTATCTCATTACAATGCAGCAGAAATAACTATATAGCATGGAGTCCTTCATCTTCAAAGTGCCACAGGCAAACATGTTGGTTGTAGACTTGTAATCCTAATCAACACACTTCACTAACATCAAACAAACCTGCAACATAACAAGTTACAGCCACAAGGTGTCACACCCGGATTTTTAATCCCAGATGCCTGTTATGCCATACATCGCAATCCCAGGAATACCATTTTTGCGAGAGATAATAGAATTGGATACCACAGTACATCATCCATTACAAACCATACATAAGGTCTTACACAAATAAGGATCTCATGATCTAGTTCTTAATACAACACAAGCAGCGGAAATACGTAATAATAACGGTAGCGTAGGTGAAGCTCCATCTTCAGGGTCACAGGCAATGCTGACGATGGGAGATGATCCTAGTTGTCGTAACCTTCCTGGGGTCCATCCTCCAGGTACTCCTCTTCATAGTCTAGCCACGGGAATAGCCAGGGACAAAGCCATGAGTACCCTTTAAGTACTCGCAAACTAATACTAACAAGTGAAGGGGGGGTTGTAATAGGACACTAAGCTCTAGGGTTGTTTTGCAAAAGCCAGATTTACCTATACTAAGTTCTGAAGCAAAGAATGCTAGTTGCAGATTTTATATCACCTAAGTGGGAACTTGCATTTCATATCACAACCCTGTTGTGGTCAAGTCAAAGTCTCAATTCATTTCACAAGTCATTTTGAAAACATCTGACGGGGGAACAGTATGGCCACTCCAACTGTCCATAACCGCGGACGCGACTATTCAAATAGTTTGACACTCTGCAGAGATTGTACACTTTCACCACAACAATCAATACATCCGTCAGGAACAAATCATAAATTCACCATACTCATTATGCGAATAATCAATCCTAACCTTTCAATTACACGCCCTAGTATAAGTACCTCTCCTGTGAGTTTGGCCTCCGAACCATGACCAACTGTCATCTTGGGTACTGCACAGGTGGACAATCTTCACAAGGTAGCCTCAGCTCAGACCTTGGCCGTGAGGGAACCAATACTAAGGTATATAAGTTTCCAGTCAAGCCCTACCCAATCTTCGGGTATTGTGGTTGTACGGTAAAATTGGAATGGTATCGCATCCAGACAACCATCAGTTTTATAAAGGGCTAAGGCTCATGACTCAAAATTTTCATCATCCAAATCATCTGGTGTTCGGAAACACATGTCAAAACATTTCAATAGAATGATCCATCATTCTAAGGTTTTCATAACCATTTTCACCAAGTAATCCCATCTAAAGTTGATCAAGTTTTATGCTTAGCACTAGCATCTACAAGTGGGGGTGAGTACTAATGAGGAGTGGTAAACTAGTGGAGTTTCAACTAAGTTCAATCTTATGCCTTAGGATGACATCAAGATTATCTAGCTTAGGCCAAATTTTATGCTCTTTATGCAACCTTCAATGATCTTTCTAGAATCTACAAGTCACTTAAGTACATCCTAAGGAAGTAGCTTTGGTAAAGAAATAAAGTAGAAAGCTTGCAAGTAAAACTAGGATTGGTTTATCAAGTGGTTATGATCATATATGCTTAAGGCATATAGTTGGCATGGTAACAAGTAAGTATTTGTTTGCATCAGTAGAGTATCTTGCAAGTGTTAGCTTGCATAGGTCAACTTGATTAGTAAGGCTTGCAATCATTAGTATAAGCTTGCACATTCAACTAGTAGTATTAGGCTTGCCTTGTGTAGAGCAGTGGTTGAAGTTCTCCTCGACTTCTTCTTCGTAGTATCCTCCTTCCTCCTCGTATCCTTGGTCGGTACTAGCGTCTATAAATAAATACGATGTACACAATCACCAAACAATACTTAACTACTTGCAATCATCACACAAAAGGGTCCTATAGATGATCTAGCATCACCACTAACATTACAAGATTAAAGCTTGGTTTAATTCCTTTTATTTTTAGAAAAGTAATTTCTACTCATTGAAAAACTACTTAAGATTTAATATTCTCCAAACCAAACATGGGATCATGTTGACACATGTCATCACCACATATTTCAGTTCATGGGAATGTGATTTAGAGTGGTGTCACAATTTAATAAGGTTTAACCTTTTTATTTTAATTAAAAATAAGTGACTAGAAATGCCTATGTGGCATTCTTTTATTACTTGGACATTATTTCTGTAAGTAAACCAATATATTTTTATAATATTTGAAAGGTATGATCAAATGTGATTTTTGAGAGTTGGAATCAACTCAAAATCTTTTATGGTTTAAATTTGAAAAATGTTTGAATGCAGAAAAGGTTCTGCCTTGTTATTTTTACCAAGGGTGATCTACAGATCCAAATGATTTAAATCCAACGGGCTTGGATTCAGCATTTCAAGACCTTTCTAACAAAATTGGTTTCATTCAATTTGGTTCACTGAATCGAGCTGGGTTGATTTTTGAAACTAGGTACACAACTGTGTTTGAATTAAAATGGAAAAAGTTGAATTCAAAAGACTGGGATGCGCGGGAAACGATATTGGGCCGGCCTGCTAAGCATAGCGCTTACGCGGGCTGGTTAAGTTGTTGTCCCCACGCGTCAGTGAGACGAGGGGGTGCAAAGCGGTACGGGGCAATGTGAGCCATGGGATCTTGTTCTAATCTAACGGTCCTGGTTCATCGTCCACGTCGGGCAGCGCCGGCGAGACAGAAACCTAATGCGACAGGTGGGGGTCGTCGGGGCTCACCGGGGCTCAGGCGAGGGTCAGCGAGGCGGGCGAACGACGAAGTCGACGACGGCGAACCTCCTAGTACCGACAGCTTCTCCTGGGGCGGCTCCAATCGCTGGCCCCCTTCTTCTCCAGCAGCGGCGGGCTCCGGTGAAATTCTGGTGAAGTGCTGCTCGCCTTGCTCCGGGAACAGGGTGGAACGATCAGTGAGGAGAGGGGAGTGAGATGGTGTGCTCAATTCGGCCGGGGGTCGTCTCCTTTTATAGTCTCGATGATGAGACCGAACGGGATGGGCAGGTGATATTGGCGACATGGCTACGGGCTGCTAGAGGCATGGCCGGTGGTGGCGATCGCTTGGTGGTCTCCTGGCGATGCTCTACGGCTTTAATGCGCGTGAAGCGGTGGCAAGCGGTGCAGAACACGCGATGCTCTGCACGGCAGAGGCGGCGTCTTCGACGGCGAGCGGTGGCTGTGAGGCATGGGGCGGCGAACGGGGATGTTTGGCGGTCTCCTAGGTCGGTGGTGATCGCTTATGCACGCGGTGAGGACGGCGCGCGGTCTGTGGGCGTGTGTCGAGGGCGGCGCTCTGGCGCATACTCGACATGGTTGCTGGCGAGCTGGGCACGGTCCGTGCGTGTGGTCCAGGGGTTGGCAACGCTCACGGCTGGGACATGGAGTGGCAATGGACGGTGGGCTGCCTCATAGACAAGGTTGGCACTGCTAAATCTTCTCCTAGCTTGCTGTCTACACTGAGGTGACATGGTGAGCTTCGGCTATTCACCATTGATGGCATTTCCAAGCTTACAGTGGGGCTAGTGCTTGGTTTAGTTTGCTAGATGATCTACTGAGGTTGCTGTGAGCTAGAGAGGGAACAAGTTAGGCTCCAATCACTGCTCACAATAGTGTTTAGATTTTATTTGATTTGAATCAGCAAGGTGTTTGATGAAATAGCCGCAAGAATTCAAGTTTTGAATTTTGAAAAGATTTTTGGTGGGTGTGCTAGGTAGGTGCTGGTGAGTCTATGGATGCTTGGGTTTTGGAAGTTGAGCTTGTTTGAGTGGTTTTTGAAAAAGTGGGATCTTCCCATATGATAAAGATTCAATTTTGAACTGTCCTTTAAACCATGCATTTGAATGTTTCTGGATGATCACAGAGTGGGCCTTGATACTTTGTTATGAGTACTATCAAGGGGTGTGAAGATCCAAACAAGTTTTTGTTAAGTTCTGAAAGAATGACCATTCACTCATTTTGTTTGTTTTGATTTATTTGTCTTTGGGAAAAGTTTGGGAATTGTTTAGATGATGTTTATTTCACCTAAGAATCCTTTTGCAAGCAAAGAAACACATAAACAAGGCAATTCAAAAGAATTCAAAATGGAATGCATACACACATGAATGCTTTCTCATTTTATTTTAGAAAAGTTTTTGTTAACCCTAAATTTGATGATTAGAGTTTGATGATTCTAGTTTAAGATTTTTGGGATGTTACACAAGGGTCAATACATTTGAATTGTATTGGCAAGTGATACTATGGTAGTATAGTGGAGTCTATCATCTATATGCATTTGGCTAAGTGGAGCTTAGGCTTGCTTTGCTCAAAATAGATTTTCCTTATCATTTAAAAACACTAAGTTTTTGTTTATCAAAATCACCCAAGGCATCTACCATTCATTGATTGAAGATCCTTAACCCTTGTTCAACCATAAGTTTTTAACTTAGAAATTGGGATGAGGAGATTCTTGATAGCTTCCATGTCTTGATGTTCAAATTATCCATTGCCGGGGACACGGCTAAGTACTTAGATTTTACTCTCTCGAGAGGTGGTGCACTTTCCCCAAAAGACTCGACATGCATTGAGATAAGATCTTTCAGAAGCCTTCCCTTAGACCAAAATGAACGCGTTCCAACCTATCATCCCCTACCACCAACTATCCATTTGGCTAAGTTATTGTAACCTATATGATCCAGGCAGAGCCCATAATGCCAAGTGGCTGCACTTGAAGCTTCTCAACATTTGACATCTCAAATCTCTTTGTTCCTGGGTGGCTTTCCACAAGTGTGATACACCAGGGTATTCCATTGAAATGGGCCCTGAGTAACCACTCAACACAAACCATTCTCACCATTCCACCCAGGTGATTCATTCACATAGTTGTTTTATTAAACAAAACACAACTCTTTGACTTAGAAATATCTCATAGCATGAATATAATCCACCTTTGTTTTCTACTAGCTAAGCTAAGCATGATAGTAGTAGGGATCTTATATTGGAAAATTCTACTAAGGCATCATCTACTAGGATTTCCCATGGCATAGCATACTTAGTAAAATTCCATGCAAGTCCTACTCAAAATATCACTAATGCATAGTGAAAATAATGGGACAAAAGTATGAAGCACCACTTGCCTTTTTGGTAGAGAATATAAGTTCACTCCTTGATCTTGCAATAGTCACACTCTTCAAATTCCACTACAATTCAATCAAGCAAGCAAATATTCAATCTACCATTCAAGCAATCATCACATAAAATAATAAAAACAAAGCAATGCATGCAAGCATGCCAATGATTGTTTTATTTTTAAAAGTGGTTTCTAATAGGTTATAAAACATTTTAAAAACACCTATTGGTCATTTATAAATGTGGCAAAACCATTTGATATCGAGTTAGTTAAAATGGCCACTTTAAATCATTTTTGTTTTGTTTGAAATGATTTAAATCCAAGGAAGATTTTCTAGTGTTTGCCAAATATATTTTTAACACAAATGTTAGTGTTTTATGGTCAAGTGTTTAATATTAAAACCATTTGCAAAAGGTTTCACCTATAAACCATTTGTATACCAAAGCAATATTTTATTTTGTTGGAAATGCCTTTTAGCAAAGTAATAATTTTATAGGGTTCATCAAATATATTTTTAAATCCCACAACTTGGTGTTTAGGGTCAGAGAGTTTAATTCAAATCATTTTCCAAAGGTTTTACTCAAAAAGCATTTTTAAAACATAAATAATATTTTTATTTAACTAGAAATTCTTTTATTCAAATATTTATTCTTTAGCTTCACAAAATACACTTTTAAATCCATAAGTTGGTTTCTATGGTCAGTAGTTTCAAATCAAACCATTTACCAAAGATTTTACCTTAAAAATAATTTTAGAATAAATTTTATACATAAATAATGCCTACACAAGTTTCCGCAAAAACAACTAATTTTCCAGAAGCAATTCATTAAACAAAGTGCATGGCTGGAAAGTACTTTTTTTCTGATTCCATTGATATAAAATTTGCAAAATTTGGACGTGTAGATTAAAATTTATGCAATTTACAAATTCAAATATCTAATAGACATTTTTCTGTTTTTAAAACAAACTACAGGCCACGTGTCTTGTTCTGATTTGCTGATACCGGTTCGGCAGGATCGATCAACATGGAGCGTTGGATTTAAAGTGGATCGTGCGGCACAGAGTTCTATGTACCCCTTCGATAAGTGATTCTGTCGTAGCTCTAGGATCCAGATCGAACGGCGTACACAAGCCTGACCAAAGCTGGGCGGCGCTAGCGGCGGCGTGGCTCTGGCGGTGAGGTTGCCGGTGATGCAGGAGGCGAGAGGAGGAGGGGAGAAGCTCACCAGAATTGCTAAAGATTGCTGACGCTCAACGTGCTCGTGGGGAGATAGGGGGCGCACAGGTTCATCCTGAATCGCTCGCCGGAGTTGCGCTTCTCCTCGGGCATGCTTTGTCATCGACGGAGATGAGGCTACAAGGCTCAGAAAGGCAAGGCGAAGGGTTTATTAGACGCGCAGGTGAACGCTGATTACACGAGTGTCAACGAGGGGGAGAGGTGCGGTCAGAACTTACAGGGAGAGGTCGCCGGAGTCAAAGTAGTTCGTGGTGGCGCTCGGGCAAAGACGGCGCCAACGTTCTAGGTGCGTGCGAGCAAGCTGGTGATGCTGGCAGGTGCACACGGCTAAGGCGAGCAAGCTAGTGCGGGCTAGGGGCCGGGGAATGACTGGGCTCGCCGGAATCTGTGCTGCAGCTCGTCGAAGCAGAGGATGTTCAAGCGCGAAATCGAGGCAGCCCTGTGGCCGAGAGAGAGGGGTGTGCGAGGGTAAATGGGGAGGAGACCTAGGCGCTTTAACTTGCATGGCCGCGACGAGGTTTTAGCACGGCATTGATGTGAATTAATCGCCGGCATTCATCGGCAGAGAAATGGCCAGAGGAGAAATCAGGGCGTGGTCTTCGTGGGGACGACGATGAGGTGGCGATGGTGGGGTCTGGGCGTTAGCGACTGTGAGGGTGCGAGTACGAGTAGGAAAACGTTTCGTGTGGAGAGGAGGGAGTGGGCTGGTTGCTGGGTCCGTTGGGCTTAGATGCGCTGGGCTGCTTCTTCTCCATTTTTTTCTTCTGTTTCTTTTTCCTTTTTCTTTTCTGTTTTGAATTTGTTCAAACAATTCAATCAACCATTTAAATTCATATTTTTACCAAACTTTCTGTAAGTTTTCTACACTGTTTTAGACATGTATTTAATGTCCATTTTCAGAATAAATATTTCATTTTCACATGGTTTGTTATTTATTTAAATAGCAATTGTTTTTATTCAAACAAGATTTAATAATATTTTCAAACTCTTTATTTGAATTCTAATTTTCATCAAACCTTTTTCAGTAGGTTTTATTTATTTAATAGGGTGTTAAATAATTCTTTTTGAATTATTTTAATATGTTTTATAATCATTTAAATTGGGTATTTCCCTTAATTCAAATAATATTCATAAATTTTACTTAAATGATTATTTTATTTCATTAAATTTAATTTAAATAACTTTTATTCCACTTGGGAAAATTCCATTTATTATTTTCCCATGATTTAATTAATCATTTATATTAGAGATTTTGTCTTTATTTAATAGAATGGAATTTGGTTAATGCCATATAATTTTATTTGAATATTCTTTATCCTTTTACCTTATTTGGATTTGGATTATATTTATTCCATTTGCTTATGGATTTGGTCAAGTTTTAATTTGGCTTTTAAAATATTCCCTATTTATTTATTTCTTTCTTTCTTTGCCCTATAAAATCCATATCTTTTTATTTATAGATCCAAAATTGGTGATTCCAATTTGTAAAATATTTGTTTATCCATTTAAATTCCTTTAGGATTATTTGTTCACAATTTGGTATGGATTTTAGATAGGAGATTTATTAGCTTTGAAAATATTTCCTTTTGCCATATTACACTCATAAGTTTTTATCCATGGCTCCAAATTAATTGAAACCAATGCATATGGTTTCACAATATTTTTGTTTGTCATTTTGATCATTTATAAATGTTTGTTGATAAATATTTATATGGATCAAATCCATAGTCTTAGAGATATCTTGGAAATAATTTTATTCCATTTAGGGTTTGGAGTTTTGGTTTATTTTCCAAGTGTTTAAATTTCAAGATGCATTTATGAAGAATGCATTTCACTTGATTTGAATTTAGTTGGATTCACTTTTCATTAAAAGTTTTTTCAAGTTGGGTTTTTGATGTTTATATTTAGAAATAAAAAGTTTCTTTTCACCCTAAATTTCAACAATTATTTATTTTGTTTATTTATTTATTTTACATTACAAAATTTGGAAAATTTTGGGATGTGACATCCAGCACAACCTCGATGACCAAGGATATTTAGTACAAACAACATGAATGTATAGTTCCACAACCAAATCACATATTCAATGATATACATCAGATGTTTATACAAGGACAACTTAATATCTTTATGAATACAATGGGAAATCTCATCATACATGATTGCCTCTAGGGCATATTCCTAACAGAGTGCCACAATGGGGCTCTTGCGAGAAGATCAGAGAGAGGCCTAAGCCGCTTATGGATTTATATGCTGAAATTTTCCAAGGTTGCGACTTCTCAAAGGAAAGTGGGAAGGATGGTCACTCATGGAGGAAGAGTTTGACACATACGTGGCGGAGCTCTCCTAGCAAGAGGAGAATGTTGGAGAGGATGACGAAGATGATTCGGTTCAGCCCTCCAACATGGGGGAGTCTTTATACCAGCAACCCTCCTATGATTGGAGCACGTCTTCTTCATTGCGAGGGCCTGATTATGATCATTCCTATGATGACCCACCAGCTTGGGGTTACTACGCGCGCTATTGAGCCCCACTTAGGACAAACTCCTAAGCTTGGGGGGAGCTACACCGACATCACACTCATCTATATATCATGTTTCGTCGGTTCTTTGTATATCCATGTTTCACTTTCTTTTTTTATGCTTTCTCAAAACACAAAAAGACCAAAAATATTTTCGTTGTTTATTTTGGTTTGTTTCTTTGTTTTTTAGCTTTGGTTTGACTTAAAGAAAAATCCAAAAAGATTTTGCTTTATTTGTTTTTGCTTTGTGTGTTTGCTTTAAAAATCGAAAACACCAAAAATATTTCTTGTTCTTCTTTAGTTTTGTGAAGTTATTTGCAGTGTTTAGCAGTCCTCGGTGGAGTTTAGTTTCATGTTATTATTCAAGCCACACAAGTGAAGGGCAATAATGAAGATTAAGACAACGTGAGGTATGGTAAGAGGCTGGTAACAAACTCTATTTGTTTTCTTTTTTGTACATATACTCATCATTGTGGGCATGCTTAGTCTATTCATGTAAGGTGTATGTTATTTATAGATGCTTAGTAGTTCTTGCTCTCTTATGATTAGATCCATCTTGCTAATAGTTTGTAGCATGTCATATGAATGTTTGCTTGCACTGTTCTATTCATAACTTGTTATGATATTGTTGTATCCTCCTCTGAATGTTTCATTTGAATCGACTTGGCACATGCTCACGCATGCATATGACTGAACAATAGTCAGTAAGCCTCGATGATTTATTTTGCCTTAGAGTTCTTGTATCACTTTCATGCCATAATTAGTCCTGTTTTGTTAAAAGCGTGATTATGACAGTTATTGCTCTCTCATTTGTCGCTCCCTTTCTATTTCTAGACTTCACTTGCACTGAGTATGATCTCTACTCGTGTTTCCAACTCCCCAAAACCAATATTGTCAAAAGTATCCACCATACCTACCTACTAGCATCATTTGATATTCTGTGCATATTCATTATGCTTTGTTTTCTTCCAAATAAAATGTTTGTTTGTTATGAGAAAGTTAGTTAGTAAAGCTCTCACAAACTTGATGACACACTTTATTTCTTGCACCTAATAAACCTGAACCATTGTGACTGTCCATGAAAGTTATATGCTTGCAAATTATAGGCTGGAAGTTAGCAGAACCGTGCTGTCACGGGGAACGCTTTCAACACCTGTAAATATATACCCGGTTGATATCATGCTCTTTTGTTTGCGAATGTCGTCGGTGTGAAATAAAAGGGGAGCTTTTAAGTCCATGGAGTTATGTGTATGTGTTAGAGAAACGCCTAGGACGCTAGCCTAAGCCATGCCTAATCATGGTGGAAACTTGCAGCATAACCATAGTGAGCATTCTATGAAGCATTATTCTTATAAAAAAGAGATAGAGATTGAGAAAAAGAAAAAAAAGAGACATATTGAAAAGAGTAAAGAGAGAAAAAAGCACCATTTTCCCATGGTAAATAAGAAGATTGCCGAGATGCTCATTTTCTGCTTGCCTTGTCATTTTGATTATGAGATAGCTCCTGTATCATGTGCAAGGGATACCCCGTTGGCGGTTCTCTATGATACGCATGTGTTTACTACGACAAGAACTTACCGGTAACTAAATTTGAGTAGCATGAGGAGCGGCCCTCGTACTCAAGGGACATGAGATTTCCAGTTTATGGTCTGGCAAGCATATAACTCATATTGGACCTCACTTTCACCTTAACCATTTAAAGATGCCTATGATAGGGGCAATGAGAGATCAAAGCTAATGAGTACCATACTTTCAGCATTTGGAAGACTTTCAAACTTTTCAAAACATTTTCACTTCCTTGTTAAGTCACCACTTATTCTATGAGCACCTTCTTGAGAGCATAGTTGTCATTCTTAGTTTAATGTGCTTGTCTCAACTTGGTTAATTATGTCATGACTTTGATGCTTGTATCTCTGATATCTTTACTTCTAGTCTTCACTTGAACTTCAGAGGTTCCTTGGAATTTATGTTGTGCTCTTCAATCAAAGGCAAGCGAGATACCACTCTATCATACCTTCTTATGAGCATTGCAATGTTGCTTATGTTTATGTTTCATGCTACTTATTATTATTGAGTTGGAATCTCTTCATAGCTTGCAATGACTATTGAGTAGACTTAGTTGCATACTCCTTATTATGAATTGTCTAAGTATCTATTCTTGTGCTGAGAATATTTACATCGTATGAAGCAAATGTGTTCGTGAAAGTTCTTTTATCGCACTCAGTTTCCAACTAAATTGCTTGAGGACAAGAAATAAGCTAAGCTTTGGTGAGTTGATACGTCCAAAATGTATCTACTTCCCGAACACTTTTGCTATTGTTTCGCCTCTAAACTTGTGTGATTTGGATACAACTAACACGGACTGACGTTGTTTTCAGCAGAATTGCCTTGGTGTCTAGTTTTTGTGCATAAAATCAACTATCAGGAAAAATCCTGGAAAATATGCCAAAATCCTATTTCACCAGAAGACTCACGGATCAAGAATACAAGACGGAGTGGGGGATCTAAGGGGCCCACACCCCCTGTCGCGCTGGCTAGGCCTGGCCGCGCCTGGAGGGGGTGTGGCCACCTCAGGCACCCCCTCGGCCTCCCTATTTGCCTATAAGTTGCCTTCTGACCTAAAAACTTAGGGGGGGTCGACGTTTTTCCAGAAAGAGTTCCGCTGCGCCGCCACCACCAGAAACCGCGATTCGGAACAAGAAATTCTATTCTGGCACCCTATCGGGACGGGGAATTTGGAGAGGATCATCGCCATCATAATCACCAACGCCTCTCCATCAACCATCCATGTTTCCCCCATCCATGAGTGAGTAATCCCCCGTTGTAGGCTATGGGGATGGTAGGGATTGGATGAGTTCTATCATGTAATGGAATAAGATTGTTAGGGCATGGTGCCTAGTATCTCTATTAGTGCTATTTGACTTTGTTGCAGCTTGTTGTGCTTAATGCTTGTCACTAGGGCCTGAGTGCCATGATCTCAGATCTGAACTTATTATTGATTCATGATGATAGTATTGTTTGCGATCTTATCTGCAAGTTGTGTACACATATCATTGTCCGGATCCAAGTGCCCCGAAGTGACAGAAATTGGGACAGCCGTGAAGGGAATATGCCCTGAGAGGCAATAGTAAAGTGTTTATTATGTGTATTCCAAGTATATGATAGATGTTTATTTTGCATGATATAATTGTATTAATACGGAAACATTAATACATGTGTGTTTAATAAACAAACAGAAAGTTCCTAGTTATGCCTCTCTCATAAACTAGCTCGTTGATTAACAAGATGATCAAAGTTTCCTGATCATAGACATTGGATGTTGTTAATAACGAGGTCACAACATTAGTGTAATGGTGTGATGAACATTCATCCGAAGCATAGCATTACGATCAAAGTCATTGAGTTTATATTGCTATAACAACTTACGAAGTGATCCTAATCCTTATACCATGAGATCATGTCAATCACTAACACCGGAAGAGTTTCTTGATAACATCAAACGTCACACCGTAACTGGGTGATTATAAAGATGGATTTAGAACTACTAAAGTGTTATGTTGAGTCCCATGGATCGAGAGTGGAATTTGTTCATCCCGATGATGGATAGATATACTCTGGCCCCTCTCGGTGATATCACATTGGTTAGCTTGTAAGCAAGTGATTTGATCACTAGAATGTTATATCACGGGAACAAGAAAATATTGCATGTCAGTAACAAGATCAAACTAAGTATGGAGATACCGATGATCGAATCTCGGACATGTAATATATCGCGAAACAAAAGGATAAAGATACTAGCATAAAAGGTTCCGACGATCACAAGAAATTCATCGTTGAATGTGTGGGAGTCAGGATGGGTCTCCAGATCCCGCTTCTGATTATTGATCGGAGAGGGGTCTCGATCATGTCCGCATTATGCACGAACCATAGGGTGGCACACTTAAGAGACACCGACATCCAAATGGAGCAAAAGTTTCATGCCGGAAAGAATAACAAGCACAGGAATTTATTTCATTAGATACTGAAACAGGTTTTCGGGTCAAATTGCAGAAAGTGTTTTTGCATGTGAAATGAAATACTAGCAAGGGGTTATATGTGAATGTTTGTCATTAAAGTAATTGACAAAATTCTGAATAAATAAAAGAAGTTTTATTTAATGAGAGTTTGCATTAAATTTGGTGGAAATTTAATGGGAATTTGAGTGGGATTTTGAGTGGAGGAAATTGAAAGGCTTTTGTGTGAGTGGAGTGTCCACCCACATGAATGAAAGGAGGGGAGGGGGCAACCCCATGGCTGGGTGCATGGCCCCTTGGGTGCCCCCCTCTCTCTATAAAAGGCACCCCCTCCTCACTTCTCACTCACACCTCCTCATGAAGGATATCTCTCCCCCTCTAGAATTTATCCCCCATGGTCTCGGACTAGCGAGATACATGTTCCCGGTAGCTATTCAGCAAGAAATAGTTGTGCTTCCGCTGCATCGCTGGAGCGAGGAGGCGGAGGTTGCTCGGTGTCTTGTACGTGTGTGCGAGCACGGATGCACTGCTGATTTGCAACTCTAGGACTTCCTCTCCATCTTGAGATCGACAAGAGATCATATACATCAAGCATGAGTTTCACTCGTTAAGCTTTGTCGGTCTTCAAAGGTATGTTCTCTACGGATATACATCCGCCCGTTGTTTGTATCTAGTAGATAGATCTTGGTACATAGTTGTTCCCCTCGTAGGAAATTTTTTGTTTTCTATCTGCGAACCCTACAAGCCGGAGGGGATGGCTGTGATATGAGGATCACATGTGTTCGCGGAGTGTTAATGCTTTGCTCCGGTGCTCTATTAAAAGGAGTACCTTAATTTCCAGTAGATTCCCTTGAGGCCCCGCTGCAACGGGATGGCTGGACAAAAGATGTTGTGCAAGTTCTCATTGCGAGCACGTATGACTATATATGGAGCACATGCCTATGATTGTTTAGTACTTGGATGCTTTATCTTACTTATCTGAAATTGCCCTAGATCTTGAAGTTACATGTTTAGACTTGTACATGCAACGCCCGTCCATCCATCCCTATGCCTACCGCACTCATATCCTACTATTTGCTACTATTGTTACTATTGCACTTGTTTTACTACTGTTGTTGCTTTGCTATTGTTACTACAAAACTGTTGCTACTGATAAACTACTGTGAGCAAGACTATTTCTAGGTGAAGCTAAATTGAAAACTCAGTTCTTAAGGCTTATAAGTATTCTTTGGATCCCCTCGTATCGAATAAATAAATTGGGTAATACTACCCTCGAAGACTGTTGCGATCCCCTATACTTGTGGGTCATCAGTGGCTGGATATTAAAAGCTAAATCTAAAGATCCAAGCCAAGTAACACTTGACTTAGATCTAGATGGCTGGATATTCGAAGCTAAATCTAAATATGTAAGCCAAGTAACATTTGACTCAAATCTAGGTGGCTGGATATTCGAAGTTAAATCTAAAGATCCAAGCCGAGTAACACTTGACTCGGATCTAGGTGACTGGATATAAGAGGTTAAACTGCAAATATCCGAATCAAGTAAACTTGATCCAGATCTAGATAGAGAGATATCCAAAGCAAAGGCAAAATTTATCTAAGTTACTATGATTTATTGTATGCACAACGACTACACGATATAAACAAAGCTTTCAACCGAATGAAAAATCATTCCGTCGAAAGCTCAGGTACTAGTAGGCATACACTACATTATGCATAAAGGTATAAGCGTAGACCTAAGTGTTACCTCATTCATAGTATCACTCTCGAGAATAAACTTGGCGGCAAGATGCAAGCGGTTGCTGACGTCGGAGAAATGGAAAGGCTTGCTATGGATTGGACCCCGAGCTACCCTTGACTTGATTAGTGGCATTCCAATTGTTGGCATACTCCACCAAGGAACCAAGGCTAACACCGCTCTGGGTGCGCGTCAGCACCTTGCCCTTGGCTTCTCGTGCATGTTGAGCAGCTGCCTCGGTCGCCCGGCTCTTATGAAGCACCATTTGTGTGCTGGCGGCAGAGGCAGACCCGGATCTAGAAGCAGGGGCACCCTTATGAAGCATATCAACAATAATTCGCTGAGAGGAGATCAGCACAACTTTCCTTTGAGCGGGCTTGGCCTTGGTGGCTCCATCCTTATTGGCCTTGGCAGAAGCCTCGACAACTGGCTGCGTTTTAGCTGGTTGAGATGAACTCGGAGCAGCGGTTGAAGCTGCGGAAGGAGAGGTAGAGCGTGATTTCTGTTGAGTTTGGCCTTCTGGCCGGGTCTTGGAAGGCGCAGAGGGCGCCGGTGCAGACGCTTGCATATAAGGAATTGGATCTTGAACATGAGCTGAGGTAGTAGGTGCCTCGGCGGATGCTGACCCGACGAGTGGATCCTTAGAAACTGCCGGATCAATTGGTTGATCTGGCATAACGGTATCGTCACCGCCCCCAACTTCAACCTCAACCCCCTCCTACCGAGGTGGACTGTTAGTCGGCGTGGGAGGAGGGTTGTCGCGAGCAGGGCTGGGGACCTAGACATCATCTTGGGGTGGTGGCGATGGTGGCCGAGTAATCTGAGAAGTCATACTCGGACCACTCGGATTAGAAGAGAGTGGAGCACTGCCGAGATAAAGAGAGAAAACAAAGTCAGAAAATGAAAGAGATAAACAAGAAATACAAAGCTAGTTCGAGTAAGCCGACTTATGCAGAAACTCCGGGCATGACCTTGCGCTTCGGAGGATTCTGGGCAGATTTCTTGACTCGTTTCTTGGGAGCCTCATCAGAAGTGTCCATTGAAGTGGGCCTATTCTTCACCGAGACTTGGCCTCCAGTTGCGAGGGGGTCAACCTCGTGCACCTAAATAGCCGGGTTAGCTAGGAAAATATGAGTCGGATATGCGTAAGAGATAGGCACCGCATCAACTACATCGAGAACTTGGACTTCATCCGAGTCACCTTCATCGGCATGGGTGGAAGCCTTTCCGCGAGGACGGATAGGAGCAAACTCAGGCTTCGGGATGAATTCCTCCAAATCAGGCTCCTCGCTGTCCGAAGTATCACGGTATTTTCTCTAGGGAAGAGAAAGCACCTCGGTGTCCTCCAAAGTTTGTTCATAGAATTTGTACAGAAGAGCAAGAAAGAGTTACCTAAGTAATCAACAAAATGGCATTGAAGAATGATTTGGACAAACTAACTTGAAATTAAGTTACCTGGGGAGGGGGATTCTCACAAGTAAAGGGCTTCATGCCCCACTGCCAGTCCTTAGCCATCTCCGTCTTGAAGAAATCCCGGACACATTAGCAGAGCTCGTCGGTGAGCTCGATAGTGGAAACCCGGTTCGGGTCAAGAGGACCGCTCATATAGCAGAGCTTGTGAGACCGCTGTTGCAGGGGGCAGATTCGGCTGCTGACGAAGGCAGCCATCAAATCTTCGCCATGAAGTCCAGCCCGAGTCAGCTCCTTGAGTCGGAGCTCAAATGCTTCGGCGAGGGCGTCAGTCCTTTTTGGGTTATAGTTCCAGTTTTGCCTGGAAAGTGTGCCGACTGAGAAAGCCGGCATCCGAATCTTTTCTTCCTTGCCTCGGTTCTTCACATAGAAGAAAGATCAGTGCCACTTCTTGCAGGACTCAAGGCCTATGACTTGGGGGAACTCAGACCTTTTTGGGGTGTAATCGAGGCTGCACCACATTGGGTCAGGGATTTCTCGGAGGGGGACAGAGTCTTGTCCGGCACTACGTTGGCTCGGATCTGAAAGAACTTTGACCAAACAACTACGGAGGGCCAAAGGCCTAAGTGCTCCTCACAGGCCGAGATATAAGCGGAGAGGGACACAATGGAATTAGCCTGGAGATGATGATGTTGAAGGCCGGAGAACTCTAGGAACCCCATAGCAAAATTACTAAGGGGGAGACCGAACCCTCTAGCAAAATGAGAACATAAACACTACATACTCTCCGACCTCTACAATGGGAGCGGACTCTGGGTCGGGTATGCGACATTTTACCTCGGAGGGGATGCGACGTGTCTTGATAAGCCACTCGATCTCCTGCCGAGTGAAGGTTGAGCCTTGCCACGAGCCGCGCTCTAGGGATGCGACCGTGTCTTCTTCCTCGACGGCGGCAACACTATGCGAGCTCGACATGGGCTCGTCGAAAGAGTCGACGGAGGAAGAAGTGCTTGCGGCAGGGTTTCCACTTTGCATTCAAATGTATTTGCAAGAGCTTTGGCATGTTCGTTATCAATTTTTATTGGTACCAAAGTGGTTTTATGATAGTTAACCTTCGGTCCAGTGGAAGAGCTAAATATATGGAGGATATTTTTCAGTTGCATCAATTGTTGCACATCAGTTGGCATAATCATTAGTGTGTCATCAACATATTGGATAATTGGGTATTTTTTCCCAAATTCATTGTCAATGGGAAGATTAGTCAACCCTCTGTGCCAGGCATCATTTACAGCAGCTTGAAGTAAATCAACAGTATTAAAAAAGAGAAGGGGGATAGTGGGTCCCCCTGTCTCACTCCTGTTTTGCATAAAATCTTTTTCCCAGGAACGCCTTTGAGTAGGATAGAAGTGGAGGCAGATTGCAATATAGACTTGACCATACCAATCCATTTAGGTCCAAAACCCATGGCAACAAGCATTGAGATAATGGCATTGTATTCAAATTTATCAAAAGCTTTTTCAAAGTCAATTTTAAATATAATAATTGGCTTCTTTGATGAGTGACAAATGTGGAGATATTCAAAAGTCCATCCCAAGCAGTCTTGAATATTCTTTCCCTTAATGAATCCATATTTATTCTCATGAAGAATAGGGATAATATCTTTTTGGAGCCTGTTTGCCATAAGATTGGTAATAAATTTCAGTGGGAGACGAACCAAGGAGATGGGCCTAAAATCATTCATGGTCTAAGGATCATTGTTCTTAGGAATAAGTGTAATAAAAGCAGTATTGATGCTTTCCTAGTTAAGGTTACCTTCATAAAATAATTGACTAATTTCATGAAGTCCTCTTTAACAAGGTTCCAGCATTTCTTGAGGAATTTCCCATTGAAACCATCTGGTCCAGGAGCTTTATCAATGGGCATTTCCTTGATAACATTAGCAATTTTCTCCTCAGTAAATGGAATGTACAGATGAGATAAATCATGTGGCTGGATAATGATGTTAAGATCCATGAGCATGTGGGACTCCTATGATATACCAAGTCTATCTTTGAAAGAGGACCAAATAATAGAGGCTTTATTATCATGATTATATATATATCAGTTCCATCAGAGGATTATAATGAGGTGATAATGTTTCTTCTATATTGCTGAGTTGCAATAGTGTGAAAGAATTTGGTATTCTCATCCCCAAGTTTTGCCCATTTAATTTTGGCTCTACATTTCCAATAAATCCTTTTGGCCTCCAGCATTTTTCTTGTATGAATTTCCACAATTTTTCTAAAAAAATTCTCAACAACTGACAAACTCCTTTGTTCTTCAATACCATCAAGAAGTGCAAGAGTATACTAAAAATTACTGATGATTTCCTTGAGATTAGAAACTTTTTTGCTCCATTTCTTCAAACCATACCTAGTTTTTTGAACTTGGCATTGATCATTTTTCCAATATCCTGCATAATAGGAGCAGATTCCCATGCAAGCTTCACAGTGTCATAGAAACCATCAAAATCCAACCAATGGTTTTCAAATCTGAATATAGTTGATTTTGGAATATTATTTCCAATTTGGATATGAATAGGGACATGATCAGAACCAAGTCTAGCAAGAGGAAAAGATAAAGTATTGGGGAATTCAGGAGAGGTGAAAACCAAATCAAGTCTTGCAAGTAAGGGTGAATCTTGCATGTTGCTCCATGTAAAATCCCAGCCTTTTAGTGGTATTTCCTCCAGATCATGGGCCTGTATAATTGCATTGAAATTCATCATATTGTTACTATACCCACCTGCTCTGCTTCTGTTTTCTGGTCCTCTGATTAAATTGAAATCGCCCATAATCATCCACAGTTGCATGGGAGATGAGTCCAACTCAGCCATCCATGTGATAAAATCCATTCTTTCTTCATTGTGAGCAGGTTCATATATATTTGTGAGAAACCAAACCCTTCCACTGTAATTGCATGTGAATTTCATAGTTATATGTTGCCTGTCTTGACTGATGAGAGCACCATTGAAAAGGTTTCTATTCCATATTGATATAATTCCTCCAGAATTACCAACAGATGGAGTATATGCAAATTGGTTCAGATTCTTGGGGCAAAAATTTCTCAAATAGGCCTGATCAAAATTCTCTCTTTTTGTTTCTTGGAGGCAGATAATGTTGTAATTAGACTCATCTATTCTTTGCCTAATATCATTCCATCTGTCTTGAGAATTAATTCCCCTAATATTCCAATCCAAGATATTCCAATTATTTGTACTTGTCATTGGGAAAACTATGAGACTTATAAATAACGGGTAAGCAAAACATTTGCTTCCACTATAAAGAAAAATAGATAGGCAATAGTAATCCTTGCGGTTGCTGGCGGCGGCGTGGAGGGTTCTCTCCTCACCGGCAACGAATCGCTCAATTTCCCCAAGTCCTAGTTGTTAGCTGCAACCGAGGAGGGTTCATGGTATATATACCCCCACCCTTTTATTCCCGGTTGCAGCCACCAACCTGCAACCGGGACTAAAGAACCCCCCCCCCCTTTATTCTTGGTTCGTGGCTGCAACCAGGACTAAATGTATTTTCGGCCGCCCGTTGGAATTCGCGTGCGAGGCAAACCTTTAGTCCCAGTTCGCATTTCCAACCGGGACTAAATGGGATTTTGGAATATGTTTTTTAGAAAATCCAAAAATAATTAAATATTATAAAATCAATATCTATTATTCTATAATTCAGAAAATTATGTATTATATAACAAAAAATTCAAAAAAAGAATATCTATAATTTATATCTATTATCATACTCTATTATACAACTTAAATGAAATAATTTATTGTCTAACAAATATTCTTATTGAAAAAACATCAGAAAAATAAGAAAAATGATAAAAAAACATATTTTCTTATTTAAAAATCATAAGAATACATATAATATACCAAAATGATCACCAAAATATAGTCTAACCATTAAAAATATAATATTTCACATCTGAAGTAAAATAAAATGTGGAGATTCGATGCACCTTATTTAAAACTTTTTTCTTTATTTAAAATGATATAAAATGAATTAAATATGGAGAAATTCATAACTAATTCATTTTAAGTCATAAAAATATGTATAATTAAATCAAAATATTTAGAAAAACGAGATATATGTTTTGGCGTAAAAATCATGCGTTGTTAAGCAACTTTAATTACAAGTTTATTTAGAAGAACAAAATGTCCACTCATAGGTATTATGGCCAGAATCGTGGCATAGTTTGCGATAATGTGCCCATATTGTGCACGAATGTGCATCATGGGATGGCGAACAATGTTGCAGGAGGTAGTTTTCCTTTTCGTCACACCACGGTTACATAAAAGGTTTAATACATTCTTACACATCACCAACACCCCATCTAGTGTTGGGGTATAAAACTTTTTGTTCATGTATGTACCTTGCTTGTGATTGCGCCATATCCATGGAGTATCTTCATCATTTAACATGATGCTTGGGTCAGTGTTCACTATGAAGGGCATAATTTCATCAAACTTATTATAATCTTCTTCCATGTCTATCTTGTCCTCCACTCCCACGATGTTTCTTTTTCCTAAAAGAACTATGCGGCGCTTTATCTCATCATATGATGTATTCATTTGCTTTTTCTTTTCTTTTTTTCAGTTTGGCAAACATGTCCTTCATATATAAAACTTGAGCCACATCATTGGCTATGACAAATGGTTTGTATATGTACCCAAGATTGTTGAGATCCACTGCTGTCATTCCGTACTTCTGGTCTACCTTTACCCTGCCTCCTGTCAGCTTTACCCATTTGCACCAAAACAAAGGACCTTAAAAGAAGGTCCATAGTCAAGTTCCCATGTCTCCTCTATGTAACCATAATATGTGTCCTTTTCCCATTGTTGTTTGTTTCATCAAAGCAGATAGTGGACACCACCATTTTGGTTGGTGCTCTTTTTATCTTGGGTTATCGTGTAAAATGTATTCTCATTTATCTCGTACCCTTGGAAAGTCAGTATAGTCGAAGATGGTGACATGGCCGATAAGTACAGCTGGTCTCCAACAGTGGTGTTATTTATGAGATGTGTTTACAACCAACAGCCGAAAGTTGCCGCCATGTGTTCATGCTTAATCTAGGAGTCAGACTCCTGCGAGTTATTGGAGTGTACAATATTCATGTGTTCCTCGATATACGGAGCCACCAAGGTGGAATTTTATAGATTTATGTAGTGTGCTTGATGGAAATAATGCCCATCCATACTTATTATTGCTTTCTTTCCTAGCGTACCTTTTCCACTCAGTCTCCCCTCATGTCGCGTTTGAGGAACACCAATTGGCTTAAGGTCACGATTAAAGTTAACACAAAACTTAGTGACCTCCTCTATTCCATAGCCCTTGGAGATACTTCCTTCTAGCCTTGCACAGTTATGGAAATATTTCTTTAAGACTCCTATGAACCTCTCAGAGGGAAACATATTGTGTATAAATACAGGACCGAGAATGGTAATCCCTTTAACTAGGTGAACTAGGAGGTGTGTCATAATATTGAAGAAGGATGGTGGGAACACAAACTCACAACTAACAAGACATTGGACCACATCATTATGTAACCTTTGTAGAATTTCTAGATCGATTACCTTATGAGAAATTGCACTGAGGAACACACATAGCTTCATAATGGGTACTCGGACATTTTTTGGCAGAATTCCCCTCAATACAACTGGAAGCAATTGCGTCATAAGCACGTGGTAGTCATGAGACTTTAGGATTTGGAATTTTTTCTCTAACATTTTTATTATTCCCTTTATATTCGATGAGAAGCCAGACGGAACCTTGATACTGCCCGGGCATTCAAAAGGATGTCTTTCTCTTCTTTGGTAAGAGCGTAGGTCGAAGGACCTTGATAATGCTCTGGATGGAGGCCGTCTTGTTCTTCAATACGTTGTTGGTCCTGCTGTGCTTCCGGTGTATCTTTTGACTTCCCATACACGCTCAAGAAGCCTAGCAGGTTCACACAAAGATTCTTCGTCAGGTTCAGCACGTCGATTGAGGAGCGGACCTCTAAGAATTTCCAATAGGGTAGCTCTCAAAATATAGATTTCTTCTTCCACATGGGTACATCTCAGTTATCTTCATTGAGAACAGATTGTTTGCCAGGACCGTTTATAAAGATTACTTTTAAACCCTTGACCATATCAAATACATCATCACCAGTAGGGTGGATAGGCTTCCTCTGATGATCTATCTCACCTTTGAAATGCTTGCCTTTCTTTTTTAAGGGATGCCTAACTGGAAGGAATCGATGATTCCTCGGGTGAACATTCTTCTTACATTTTTTCAAATATATACTTTCAGTCTCACCTAAATAGTATGTGCATGCATGGTATCCCTTGTTTGTATGTCCTGAAAGGTTACTAAGATCAAGACAATTATTGATGGTTACGAATAGCAATGCTCATAGGTCAAATTCCTCCTATTTGTGCTCATCTTACACATGTACACCTTGTTCGTGCCACAACTATAAAATTTCTTCAACTAATGTCCTTAGGTACACATAGATGTTGTTGCCACGTTGCTTCGAGCCTTGAATGAGCACTAATATCATAATGAACTTCCGCTTCATGCACAACCAAGGATGAAGGTTATAAATACATAGAGTCACAGGTCAGGTGCTATGACTGCATCTCTGCTCCCCAAAAGTATTCATGTCATCCGTACTTAGACCAAACTTTAAGTTCCTTGCATCATCTACAAAGTCTGGGAACTCACTCCCGATTTTTATCCACTGCGACCCATCAGCGGGGTGTCTCAACATCGTGTATTTCTGACGGTCTTTTTTGTGCCATCGCAATAACTTAGCATGCTCTTTGTTGCTAAACAAATGTTTCAACTCTGCTATTATATGAGCATACCATATCACCTTGGCAGGAACCCTCTTCTTGGGGCGCTCTCCCTCAACATCACCAGTGTCATCTCGGCTAATCTTATATCGCAATGCACCGCATACCAGCCATGCATTCAAATTCTCATACCCCTCCCATGGTAGAGGATGCAGTCATTAGGGCATGCACGTATCTTCTGCACATCTAATCCTAAATGGCAGATAATCTTATTTTATTCATACGTACTGACGGGCAATTCGTTATCCTTTGGAAGCATCTTGTTTATAATTTTCAACAACTTTTCGAATCCCTTGTCAGATATTCTAGTCTCTGCCTTCCATTGCAGCAATTTCCATGTGCTACCCAGCTTTTTCTTGCCATCTTCGCAATTTGGGCACAATAATTTTTTATGATTCTCTAACATGCGCCCCAACTTCAACCTCTCCTTTTCACTTTCGTTGACTCTCTATGCATCAACAATGGTCCGACCAAGATCATCAGAGGGTTCATCTGATGACTCTTCTTTACCTTCCCTTGTTGCAGTATCACCATATTCATGGAATCTAGGATAGTTGTCATCATCATCTTCTTATTTATTGTCTTCCACCATAACCCCTCTTTCTCCGTGCTTGGTCCAACAATTATAGCTGCACATGAAACCGGAACGAAATGGGTGGCTGTGAAGGATTTTTGAGGAAGAGTAATCCTTCTTATTCTTACAGATACCACATGGACAACACACAAAACCATTCTGTTTATTTTCCTTGGACACATCGAGAAAATGATACAGACCTTGAATGAACTCATCAGAGTGTCGATCATCATACATCCATTGTCGGTGCATCTACATTATATAAGTATGCCAAAAACTATTACACAACATCATGAATATAAAGGTGACCAAATTAATACAACTTTGTCACATTAAAACCAAAGCAGAGTAGTGGCAAAATGTTATTATTGCATAAATAAAAAACTATGCTCTGATTTATAAACTTTCTACTCAACCTTTAGTCCCGGTTGGAGACTGAGTTTATATTTATTTAATTATTGGTGGCGACACTATTCGGTGGATGGTGACACTATATCATGGCTGAGTGGTGACACTTTGTTGTGGGTGGTTGCACTATGCCATGAGTGGCGACACTATTCGGTGGGTGGCGACACTATGCCGTGGGTGGCGGCACTATTTCACCGTTAGTGGTAGCACTATGATATATGTGCATCAACAATGGCTTGACTGTAACAACCCTAGTTTTATTAAATACTAACTAGGATTTGTTTGTGCATTCATGGCATCATCATCATCTAAAATGCATGCAAGAAAATCAGATCAACAAAAATCCTAAAACCCTAATCTTTTCTCCCTCTTTGAAACTCATTCAAAATGGTTTTTGTATTTTGAAAATCCAAATTAGATGAAGCCCAAACTGAATAAAAGGGCCCTGAGTATTTTATATATTTTGTAAACCTTCTAGTAATTTTGGAATACCGTAAAATAGTTTTGAAATGGTTTTATAAAAGGGGAAATGAAAAACAGAAATAGAAAAGGATTTCAAAGGAAAAAAATAGCAGTAGCAGCTAACCTAGGCCGAGCCCAACTCTTGCTATCCTCTCCCCATCATGCAGAGCGTGCAACCACAGCTCGCAGTCGGCCCAGCTGTAGCCCGACGTGGCCTGGTACAGCTTCACCTCGCCCATGTCGTCTTCCTCCCGCTGCCGAAGCAGCTCGGTGGCTCGCCGTCGGCCACCCGATGCACTCCAAGCGCTGTGATGCGCGTCGCCTCCCGCCGTCGTCTATAAAGTCGCCCCCATCACTACCGTAGAACCCTAGCTGCCAATTCCCCTCTCTCCTCTTCTCTCGCGCGCAAACCCTAACCCTAGACCTCGTAGTCGCCGACGAGCTCCGCCGATTCTGGCCACCCCACGTCGTGCTGAGGTGATGACCCACAAGTATAGGGGGCATATCGTAGTACTTTCGATAAATAGGAGTGTCGATCCCAACAAGGAGCATAAGGTGCTGACTAGTAGTACTGGCTCAAGAGTTCTCTGTAATACTTAGCAAACGGATTTTTAGGGGTTTTTGATAAAGCAAGGAAATAAAGTGCAAGTAAATAAAGACAGGAAATAATTGCAGCAATTGGCATAATCCTTTCTTAGCAAAGGACAAGCTGGAGGAAATACTAATGAGGACCAAACGTTCTCGAGGACACATGGGAATACTATCAAGTGCTTTCGTTTCATATAGCTGATTAATCTTCTTTGGTTTTATAAGTGTTGTGTGGGTGAACCTATGCTAATGTACCGACCTTACTTTGACTAATACATACTTGTGATTAAATCCCTTGCAAGCATCCGCAACTACAAGAAAGCAATTAAGATAAAAAACCTAACCATAACATTAAACTCTGAGATCCTACACTCCCTTGGCAAAGGTTTCCTAACGGGGGTTCATGTTTCTGTCACTCCGGCAACCCCACAATTAGTAACCAAATACACAATGCATTACCCTAGGCCCATAAATGGTGAAGTATCATGTATTCGACGTTCACACTAGAAGAATGGCACCACAACTTAAATATTAAACCATTGAATAATACCTCAACACAATTCCACTACTAACAACATGACTTATCCCATGTCCTCAAGAACTAAACGAACTACTCACGAGACATCATATGGATCAAGATTAGAGATGCTATGATGATGAATAACAATTTGAACATAAACAATAATTCAATGGTTCCACTCACAAGCAGCAACTACAATAGTAATCAACACCGGGAAAGTTTCCCCTAAGAACTATGCAAGATTCAACACAATTATTACAGCGGGATGGAGTGGTGATGATGGTGCTGGTGGAGATGATGGTGTGGATGATGATGATCCCGATGAAGTCTAGCTTGATGACGGTGTTGATGGCGACGATCTCCCCTCTCCGGGAAGGAATTTCCCTAGCAGAAATCTGTTTGCCGGAGAGCTCTTTCTCTCTCGGTGGTTTCCGCCCCACAGAGGCGGCGAAATCTTTCTATGGTCGCTCCCCCCGACTTTAGGGTTTCGAGGAGAAGATATAGGTGAGAGGGCGAAGCCCGACGTGGGCCGGGGTGGCCACACCCCCAGTAGGCGCGGCCTAGGGTGTCCCGCGCCTGGGGTGTGTGGGCCCCTGTGGCCCAACTCCGCCTCCCCTTCGGTCATCCTTCGTCTTATGGGACAATATATTTTTCTGTAGTTTCTATGGTATTTTTTTGATCTTCGCGAAATTGCATCAAAACGCCGCTTTTTCCATCAGAATCCTGACTCCGGCAGTTCATCCTCCAAGAATCATCCAACATGCAAAAACAGATGAAATAACATAAGTAACACCTCTTTATATGAAATATATCAATGAATAGAGGCAAATTATGATATAGAATGGTGATGCAAAATGGACGTATCAACTCCCCCCAAGCTTAGACCTTGCTTGTCCCCAAGCGAAAACTAAGATAAGTAAACATGTCCACAGGTTTATGGAGTGAAGTGTCAATAAAAAGAAAACGGACAAGAAGCATCACACTTACCAATACACAACTCATAGAAGAAATCAACTCACCATTATATAACTTAGCTTGCAACAAGTATGGGAGTCACAATAAAGATGCATAAAGATAAATCATAATTGGGATTGGCAAACTTTGTTCTTGGTCAGAGAACAGTTGGCAAATAGTTTTCAAGTAAAGCTTTTGTAAATAAGTTTATAACAGGAGTACTCTTTGCTCAAACAAAAAAGGTTTTTCACAATGATAGCTTTCAAAGTAATACTCATTTAGATAAGAGTCTTGTGCAAACAAGGAAGATAAAGAACATGATTGAATAAATCATCATATGAATGCTTGAAACACAACAACTCAAATGCTTGCTGGAGATAGAGAGGAATAGGTTTACTGACTCAACTTAGAAGTAGAAGAAAGGCCCTTCATAGAGGGAAGCAGGGATTTCAAGTTCATAAAGTGCTTTCAAAAGATTATGGTACTTACTAGCTTTGATATATCATTGCCCCTATCATAAGAATCTTGAGGTGATTAAGGTTAAAGTGAACAAAGATGGAGTATATGCTTGACGAAATATAAGTTGGCAATCTCATGTCCCTTGAGTACGAGGGCCGCTCCTCATGATACTCAACTTTAGTTACCGGTAAGTTCTTATCATAGTAAGTACATGTGTATCATAGAGAACCGCCAACGGGGTACCCCTTGCACATGATACAGGAGCTATCCCATATCAAAATGACAAGGCAAGCAGACAATGAGCATCTCACTAATCTCTTATTTACCATGGGAAAATGGTGCTTTTTCTCTCTTTACTCTTTTCAATATGTCTCTCTATTGTTTTATAAGAATAAAGCTTCATAGATTGCTCATTATGGTGATGTTGCAAGTTTCCACCATGATTAGGCATGGCTTAGGCTAGCAGTCCAGGTGTTTCTCTAACACATATACATAACTCCATGGACTTACAAGCTCCCATTATATTTCACCGACGACATCCATAAAGAAAAGAGCATGATATCAATGGGGTAGATATTTACAGGTGTTGAAAGCGTTCCCCGTGCCAGCACAGTTCTGCTAATCCCAACTTATAGGTGCAAGCATATAGAACTTCGATGACACAATGGTTCAAGTTTATTAGGGGAACAAAAATAAGGTGTGCCATCAAGTTCGTGAGAGCTTTACTAACTAGTTTTCACATAACAAAATAATTTTTAATTTGAAAGATAGATGAAGCTTGAGAATTTACTTGGAATAGCAATAATGCTAATAGGTAGATATGGTGGACAAAAATGGCACAAGTTTTGGTTTAAGGGATTGGATGCATGATAAGTATTCCCTCTCAGCACAGGTTTTTGGCTAGCAAGGCTGGGTAGCAAGCAAAAGAGTTGAAGGAAACAAGCAAACATACAAGTGATAAAGTCAAACATGCAACCTTCCTTGAAGACACAAAAGATCTTAAATAAAGAATACTAAGCTTATGAGCCAATCAAGAAAGAAAATAAAACGATATAAAATACCTGTAAGTGCTTTTCTCTTTTCCTTTCAAACCTCAAAAAGTGTGGCTACTGACCAGAGCTCGGTTTGCCAAAACCGATTTAGATTCACTTGATGCTCCCAAAGTTATACCAATACTAATCAACAAGATCAATCATATAGTAGAGATTGCAAACTAAAATAAGAAGTGCAAAAAGTAAAAGATGAAACTTCTCATTAATATTCCATAAAGGCACTCACACCAAGGATACATAGATAAGCAACTAAAGGAGAGATACTTCCACAATGCAAACCAACCTATAAGATAACTTCTCTACCCAAGATATGAATCTACTAAAAAGGTAAAAAGATAAAAGATAATGATGTGATACTGCGACACTCCCCAAGCTTGGAACAAGCCAAGGGGATGCCAAACCTAATGACGAATTACTCCTTCGGTGGTGGTGGTGTTCCCTTGATGAGCTTTTCAACCAGCTTCCTCAAGTCCTCTACCTAAAAGGTCAGATAACGAATCAACTCCGAATTATGCTCAATGCAGTTCATGATCATGTCGAACCGAGAATCCCAGTCCTTGTTATTCTTTCCCCACTCTTCCTTCTTAGAGTGTTTCTTCCCTACATGGTTAGAACGAGGCATATCCCAACTAGAGGGCAACTTCCCTTTGGGCACCTTTTGGAATTGTTGCTCATGTATAAGAGTATGGAAGGGGTTCTTGGTGCATGGAGGAAGTGATCGTGGAGCGAGGCAATGACGCGGGGGTTCCCTCCTGTAGACGTCTGTGCTATCCTCCCGAGCTTGATAGGGTTTGCCACTCCAATGCTTGAAACGGTAGCGTGGGTGTCCGGATGCTCGTCCTCCTTCATGTTTTCTTCATCCACAACCAATATCTCCCCCTCCTTGGGGTTTTAAGGATCATCTTCCACGGGATTCTTGCCCTTGTCGTTGGCGGAGACCATGGTGCCTCTATACTTGAGAAAATTTCCTGACAGAAACAGATGGAAACGAAAACACGATGATAACACAATACACGAACCTCGGGGGATCCGGGGGGTTATATATTCCAAAGTTTTACTTCATAAGGAAGGTAATGTGCGAAAACAAGGCGGAGACGGACTCAGGGGGGTCACACCCCCTAGTGGCGCGGCCAGCTGGGGCCCGCGCCACTGGTGGGTGTGGCCCACCTGGGCTCCGTTTCCTCCTCTGTTTCATCTCGTAACCTTCCATATGTAATAAAAAACATCAAAAATATAAAAAGATAGGGTTTTCATGAACCTTTTGTTTGCAACACTTTTACCTATTCAAAGACGGACTCTGCAGATTCCTTCTCTCCAACACTTAAAAGTTCCTTTCATACAAAGCCTCACACAATCTTTATTAGCAACATTAGTGTGTGAAAAAACAATAAACCTTTAGGTTCAAACTTCAACTGAAATCCATCAAAACAAAATCTACTGTAGCAAATCCTTTCAAAAGCCCAAAAAGAGTCTGAAAGGGAATCAATATAAGAGGCAAATGCAAATGATGGCAGAAATCTGTCAAAACAGACCAGGAGGTAAATATTGATTTTTTCGAAACACTTATGTTGCTCAAATCAAAAAGTGCAAAACTAAATAAAGTTGGATAACAACTTGGGGAACAAGCACAGAAAATTACAGCTCCATCCGATGCACTGAGCTCCTTCACAATTTTTTACAATGCAGCACAAAAAATCTGTCCCAGGACAGCAACTTCTCACAACTCGCCTACTTCTCAAAAGAGGTTGATCTTGACTCAAAAACCAAAACAAAAAGGATAAGGAGAGGTTATTACAAGTAATAACTTCCAAGACTCAATAAAACTATTGGGTTATCCTAAGAAGTACTTTTATTTAATGCCTTTAAGTTAGGCTTGACATTTTCAAAGATGCTCACATTGGAGATATGGATTTGAAGTGAAAAAGAGCATCAAGAAGCAAATATCCAACACATTTGAGTCTAACCCACTTCCTATGAAAGGGAGTCTCATGAGAAAACAAATTATTGAAACAAAAGGACACTAGCATAGGAAGACAAAACAACTACAACTTCAAAGCTTTCAATGTAAAGCGGGGAAACTTAATATTATTGAGATGCATAAAACCATGTTTCCCTCTCTCATAATAAATTTTAGTAGCACTTTGAATAAAGTTGACAATATAACTATCACAAGAAACAACTTTATCATCAGAATGAGCATACTTACAATCATCAAAAAGAGGTCTAAGGTCATAAACTGGATCAATAGAAGCAAGTTGTTCCATCCTGAAATCCTCATTAGGCGAATTATTATCATAAGGAGCTTTAGCAAATTTGGAAAAGTTAAACTCATAAGGATCTCCATCAAACTTAGTTAAAACTTTCTCCTTTTTACAATCTATAATAGCTCCACAAGTGTTTAGAAAGGGTCTACCAAAAATGATAGGACAAGTTTTACTACCTACTGAACCAAGCACTAGAAAATCAGCAGGATACTTAATCTTACCACAAAGGACTTCCACATCTCATACAATGCCAATTGGGCAAACTGTCTCTCTATTAGCAAGGTGAATAACCACATCAATGTCCTCAAGTTCACAAGGACCAATTTCATGCATAATTTCCCTGTAAAGCTCATAAGGAATAACACTAGAACTAGCACCAATATCACATAAACCATAATAGCAATGATCACCAATTCTCACAGAAAGCACAGTGACACTAGTTCTTCTAGCTTTTCTAGGATGAGAGATAATATTAGAATCGTCTTCACAGAAGACAATGTGCTCATCCTCTATATTTTTAGTGACAAGATCTCTCACAGTGGCTACTACAGGTTCAATATTTATTTGTTCATCAGGTTCTACAGCTTTCTTTGTACTTTTGTTAACCGCACTAATTATCATAGAATGCACCTTTACCTTAGCTGGGAAACGTGTTTTCTCAACATAAGGTTCAGGCAAAATATGATCAATAGTACAAACTTCAGTGTTTCTAGCAGGAACATGATTAACAACATCTTTATAAGGTGCATGGTACTTGTTCCACTTCTTTTTAGGAATTTCTATATAAGAGGCAAAAGCCTTAAAACAATTGGCAATACATTGAGAATCAAGAAAATACTCAGTACTAATATCACGGAATTCATTAGTTCCCATAAAAGATTTAATGCATTCATAATCATAATTTATACCTGACTTTCTTCCTTTGTCATTCTCCCATGCTTCAATGTTCTCTTGAATACGATCTAGAAGATCCCATTTAGCTTCTTCCTTCATGCGTGTGAATGATCCAACACAAGGAGCATCTAATAAATCTTTATCATGAAGAGAAAGCCTTGCATAAAAGTTATTAATAATAATATTGCTAGGGAGTTCATGAATAGGACATTTAAGCATTAGTAACTTCAATATCCCCCAAGATTGGGCTGTACTCTCTCCATAACAAGGCCAAAAGTTATATATTAGATTCCTATCCTTATGAATCTCACTAGGAGGATATAATTTAGAGTAAAAGAGAGGTATTATTTCCTCCCATTCCATTGATTGTCCATTCTTCAGCAGCTTATACCATTCTTCAGCTCTTCCTTTCAATGATATAGAGAGTAACTTCTTCTTCACTTGTTCAGTTGTGATACCTACACACTTAAACAACCCGCATAATTCATGGATAAAAAACCAAGTGATCGCCAGGATGGACAGTTCCATCTCCTAAATAATAATTATCCATAACACGATCAACAATTCTTGTAGGTATCTTAAAAGGATCTATCTCAACAGGTGGTGATTCATCTACTACCTTAACAGTGGTAGTAGTTTTCCCAAACAGGAAACCAAGTGGGTTATCCATATTAGAAACAAAGTAACAAACAGAAATAAAAAGCAATACTCACAGTAGAAGTTTCCTTTACCAGTTCCACTCTTCAATAGCGCTTCACTCCCCGGAAACGGCGCTAGAAAATAGTTTTGATGACCCAGAAGTATAGGGGGCGTATAATAGTACTTTCGATAAATAGGAGTGTCGATCCCAACGAGGAGAAGAAGGTGCTGACTAGTAGTGCTGGCTCAAGAGTTCTCTATAATACTTAGCAAACAAATTTTAAGGGTTTTTTGATAAAGAAAGGAAATAAAGTGCAAGTAAATAAATACAACAAATAATTGCACCAAGTGGCCCCATCCTTTCTTAGCAAAGGACAAGCCGGAGGAAATACTAATGAGGACCAAACGTTCTCGAGGACACATGGGAATACTGTCAAGTGCTTTCGTTTCATATAGCTGATTAATCTTTTTTGGTTTTATAAGTGTTGTGTGGGTGAACCTGTGCTAATGTACCGACCTTACTTGGACTAATACATACTTGTGATTAAACCCCTTGCAAGCATTCGCAACTACAAGAAAGCGATTAAGATAAAAACCTAACCACAAACTTAAACTCTAAGATCATACAATCCCTTGTGCAAAGATTTCCTAACGGGGGTTCAGGTTTCTGTCACTCCGGCAACCCCATAATTAGTAGCCAAATAAACAATGCATTCCCCTAGGCCCATAAATGTTGAAGTATCATGTAGTCGATGTTCACATGACACCACTAGAAGAATAGCACCACAACTTAAATATTAAACCATTGATTAATACCTCAACACAATTCCACTACTAATAACATGACTTCTCTCATGTACTCAAGAACTAAACGGACTACTCACAAGAAATCATATGGATCAAGATCAGAGATGCTATGATGATGAATAACAATTTGAAGATAAACAATAATTCAATGGTTCCACTCACAAGCATCAACTACAATAGTAATCAACACTGGGATAGTTTCCCCTAAGAACTATGCAAGATTCAACACAATTGTTACAGCGGGATGGAGTGGTGATGATGGTGCTCGTGGAGATGATGGTGTGGATGATGATGATGATCCCGATGAATTCTAGCTTGATGAAGGTTTTGATGGCGATGATCTCCCCTCTCCGGGAAGGAATTTCCCCGGCAGAAATCTGTTTGTCGGAGAGCTCTTTCTCTCTCGGTGGTTTCCGTCCCGCAGAGGAGGCGGAATCTTTTTGTGGTTGCTCCCCCCCCCCCCGACTTTAGGGTTTCGAGGAGAAGATTTAGGCGATAGGGCGGAGCCAGAGGTGGGTCAGGGTGGCCACACCCCTTGTAGGCGCGACATAGGGTGGCCCGCGCCTGGGGGTGGGCCTCCAGTGGCCCAACTCCGCCTCCCCTTCTGGCATCCTTCGTCTTTTGGGTAAATATAGTTTTTTGTAGTTTTTCTGGTATTTTTCCGAGCTTCGTGAAATTGCATCAAAACACTGTTTTTCCACCAGAATCCTGACTCCGGCAGTTCATCCTCCAAGAATCATCCAACATGCAAAAACAAATGAAATAACATAATAACGCCTCTTAATATGAAATATATCAATGAATAGAGGCAAATTATGATATAGAATGGTGATGCAAAATGGATGTATCACGAGGGCACCATTGGAAACGCCTCGCCGCCCTCTTCATCCCTATTGAAGCTCACAAGCAGGGGAGCCACCTCCTCGTCGGAATCGAGCCTGACGTCCTGCCGGCCGCCATAGCCATCGTTGTCGATTCATCGCCGTTTGTGCTCACCACGCCTCACCGACCCCATCTCCATGCTCGTGGTGAGCTCGCCGTCCTCCTGGACAGTCCCATCCTCTCTCTTTCACTCTGGTTCGCCGCCCCGTCGACCACTACCGAGCTCCGCCGGTAGCCGCCATAATAGCTCCTGTTTCGGTGACCAATAAACGGCGGCGCCACCACCATATCGCTCCCTGCGTCGCCCTCTCTCCAACGCGCCTATTCGCGCTTCCAGGAGAGCTTAGGATCGACGGATCCGTGCACCACTTGGGAGATCCCCTCCATTGATGACGTCAGCATTGCATCATGGTGATGCAGTATTCCTTTTCTTTTCTTTTAATGTTTTCTAAAGTAATTTCTATAATTATTTTGTAAGTGATAAATGCTGATAGGTGGGTCCACTCTATAAGTGATATAAATAATATCAAAAATGTTTTCTAGTTAATAAAATGTTAAAAGTAATTCCAAAATATATATTGTTTTATAATATTCTAAAATTGATTTAATAAGAATTAAAAATGGGGAAAATCATAACTAATTCATTTTAAATCAGAAAAATGCAAATAATATGTCAAAATGTTTAGAAAAATAAGATCTACACAATAGAGCTATAATAATGCATTGATAAACAACTTTAATTGAAAGTTAACTAGAAGAACTAAATGTATCCCTCTCATATGAATCCGGAGTTTCCTCGAGTTAGGGTTTGCACCCCTCGGAACCCCGTTTAAACCGTCGAGCATGTCTTAGGGTTACATTTCAATATAATTATACTTGTCATATCATCATCCTTGATTGAGCATTGCATCGATGCCATGTGTTGATTATTTCCCTTTCTTTTCGGTGTTTGGTACTTCTTCGGTAGAATATGATATCGAGATCGAGATTGAACACCGAGATCAACACCGTTGAAGATCGAAGATCAATACTTGACCAACTATAACCAAGTCAAGTACCCGGTGTCCGAAGATATCCTTTCTGGATATCAACAGGCAAAGACAAGCGAAGCCCCACACATGATATAACCCTATGCTTTCAAAGTATTTCAATTCTTGCCATGTGTATGCGATTCTAAAGTATTTTATCGATAGATATAGTAATCATATCTGATGCGTGTTCCCTTTTTAGCCTATATTCCCTGATCCACTGCTCCTAGCATAACTAGGGTTTGGCTTGTGAAGCGTTGCTAGAGCTATTTTTAATGTTGTGTTAAGCCATGCTTAGATGTTCTGCTGGTCCATCCAGTTGATGAATCAAAGCTGCGAATGAATCTAGTTTGACAGGATGACGTGATATGATCAGAGATAAAAATTAAACATGCTAAGGCTTGTATGGGAGGCCATGGTGGGTTGTGGTTTTTGCAGTCCCATACTTGCCATACTAGGACCTGAGTTCTTGCCTCTTTAACCAAGACAAGCGTACAGCCACACGGGGGCCTAGAAACCCCCTCGACCAACTAACTTGCCTAGTAGATTCCATGAGTCACATAGTTCGGGCGTTCCATTCAACATACGCATTCTGGCTCTTCTCGAAGGAGGTGCATTCATACAGGTAGGTGAGCATGGCAGGGAATGAGAGAGGCCTGGCCTCCGTAATCTCAAACCCTGTTCACTTCATTAGGGACCGGATTCTGGACTCGACCCGTTACGCCGGCATATCCCTAGTGCGTGACTCATGGTCTCGGTGGAAGCAAGGTAAAGGTCGTGGTCAAGCACTCTCTGTCGGCCTTCCAAGGAAGAGGGCTCATGATCTGGCATTAAGAATCAGTTGGTACATGTTGGTAAAGTTGTACACCCCTGCAGGGTATTAATCTTTTCGAAAAGTCGTGTCCACGGTTATGGACGACATAGGAACAGATTCTAAGATCATAGATAACTTGAACCTAATCGTAAAAATTGGTGAGTAACGTCTGCTTAATGATGCTTCCTTAGGGATTGAGGGGGTGATCCTAGTTGGTAGGTTCAGCTGATAAAGAGTCGGTGGATATCAAAATATGATCAAAGCTAGAGTTATCGCTTTCTTATCCTCTTTTAAAATATTATGATTAGTCGAGATTCTTCTCCCTCTTGTCTTACAAACAAAGATGGCTTTATGCAAAATAACTCCACCAGCCATAAGTCTTGCGGAGTACACCCTGTACTCACCCTTGCTTTGTTGATACTTTTGCAGCAGAGTAAGTGTTACCATAGAAGATGAGTTCTTTACAACATCAACATCGACGAGTAGCTTGGGGTTCCCACCGGCAGTCTGGGATCTATGGATTGGACGTCATCGTTATGCTTCAGGCCTCTTAGGCCATTTGTTAATTTTGCTATACTTAATAGCATAATTTGCCTTCCGTTGTTTGATGTTTGTGGTCAGTGACCTCTGCTTGTAATATTTTGATTCTTCGCTCAGTTATGAGCTTGCTATAATAATTTTTGTGTCGTAGGGTCACTATTGTGTTACCAGTTATCTCTCTGTACACTTTCAATATTAGGTTAGGCTTATGTTCAGACGAAGGTCTGGGATTTTTCTAGCCTTAATCCCGGGGGTGTCATAGGTTTTGGTATCAGAGCAGTACCGACTGTAGGAAACCCTTTTTATTGGTAGATGTTGAGTCTAGTGCTTGTGAAAACTATTTTCAAAGATGAAAACTATGTGAGAAAACTCTGCTATGCTTGTTTTTCTCCTTATCCAGTTTCGCTCTAACTCTGGGTCATCTTATCTTGTGTTGACTTTGAAAAGTTTTGCTATCTCGTCTCTTTCTTCAGAGCTTAGGTGCTTTATGGCATGTTGTTTCTCAACCATTTGACCTAGTGTTGAGGCCTCTAGAGTCAGTTGTGTGTGTGCTCCTTGTTTCCTTTGATCCTATTTGTTTGAGAGAATTCTTTCTATCATGATCTCTCTACCTTAAGGGTCCACAACATCGTGTTGATGGTTCCAAAGTGATCTATTCTAGGCTTCGAGGTTTCCTTTCACCTCGTGTGTCTCCTTTTTGTTTGTTTGGGTACTTCAGAAGTCATTCTTCTCTTGGAAGCTACCCTGTGATTGTTAGCTTGTAGTGTACGCTTTGTCACTCAAGTAGTAGTTTACTTTGGGTTTTAACCCTTGGGCTTGAACCTATGATCCCCGATTGTGCTGGATTCTGGTGTTGTGAACATTGTACATGACGTTGACATTTAAACCAATATCCATTTTATTGACCCCTGTCGTTAATTTTCACACATTACTTTAGGATGGCTAATACCTTCTAGTATAGCCTTCAAGCTTGTGGATATTGTCGCTATTGAACAATGATGATAAAGGACTTCACCTACCACATTCTATGGCATATGTTATTTAATGGAACAAAATATATCACGACAATAGTACTCTTCGCGAGACTCACATCTATAATCGTGACTCTGCCACACCTTTCCTTCTCTGCATTGGTTTCGGAAGATTGTTGACTTATGCATCCGCATCTCAGGATTATATCCTGATCATGTTCCTTTTCCTTGTTGCTTTTTGACCTTTGTCTACTAGTTGGTATCCAGGTAGTAGGTGTACATTGGTGTCTTCTGATGCAAGATACTCTTGTGGTCCATCATGACAAACCATTTCGGGATGTCAGGAGAAACAAACTCCAGTACCTCGTCATTTATAGGACCAGGTCAAAGTGTTGTAATCCGCAGATCAATAAGCATTGATTAGCTTATGTGTTGTTCTAACTTAAAGTATCACACCCTTTCTATACTAAGAGGTCATGCTGAGATTCATGACCCTCTTAATGACGTGATGATTTTACACATATTTACCCATCCTTCCCCGAGATTTCGTTCTCGTGAATGATGCATGTGCGTAATAATGTGGTCATCTGAGATTATTAGCAATTATCATTGCTTTGAACTCAAAGGACATTTGTATCATTCATAGAGTGGTGGATAATTCTATCACTAATCAAAGGATGATTGTGCTACCAAGTCCGTTATTCTAGTGCACTTTCTTCGGTCAAAGAGTTAGGCTTGTGCCAAAAATCTGTGATTGTGTCTTCTTGCCTTACCAAGCAAGTTTCCCTTTTGAGCTAAGTGACATATCGATGGTTCATGATATTCTAGACGTCATTCTAGAAGTATCGCCATGTTGCCACATGACCATGTTGTCAGGTTCTTGATTAAGCTATTTCTTCAAATCGCTCCTTTCTCCAAGGATCCATACTGGATAACCCTGATCTAGTTGGTTGAGCTTAAATAACAACTTGGAGAGTTGTAAGACAAAAGTTTTATCCAACTCCGCTCTTCCTCAAAGGGATGTCTAGTATTGTTCGTGTTGAAGAAAAACAATATGTCCTTTGTGGATATGTTATATTCCATGCTTTTGATTTGATTTGGGCAATCATCAAATCAAACTCAATTCTAAGGACAATATTGATGATGTATCTACTTGTGATGTTTCACCTAGGTACATATTCATGTCTTTAGTCTGACCAGTATTTCTGCCTTGTTTATACAACATATGAATCAATCTTCTTGGAGTGTGTAGATAAGTTTGTTATTGAGCCCATCAATGACATCCTTACCTTATCGTGCTACAAGAGATTCATGTGGAACAATTGGCATTAATGTTGGAAAGTTTTGAGAACCATCTTCGTGCCATCTTGAAGTATTGTTCTGGATGTTAGAAGTAACCTTCTCCGGTTCACATGTAATTTGTTGAAAGTTGTCGATGTGGATTTGAGTAGAGTTATCTTTGTTTCCTCGGGAATCATTCCAAGTTAGTCAAGCACATGCGAGGTATTCTTGATATGGTAGGTGGATACCTTAACATGTTAAGAAGATCCTCCAAGCACACCAAGCGACTGATTGATTTGTTCACGGAAGATAAGAAGTCCAACAAAACTTCGATATCCTCATAAATGTTTAATAAATAGAATTCAGTTGTGTTTGGCTGCAAACAATTCATGTAGGTGCAATTATCTTTTGATAACTTGCTAATACATGGGTATCGCAATCTAGCTTATCTTTTGGAGCCTGACACTAAAGTCCATGTCTTGAGAATCTAGTGACTTTACCTCTATGTAAATGTTGCACACTTTCTATTCGAACATGCTGAGTCTGAAGTATCTATCCACTTAACCAAAGCTGAACCTCAAACAACAATGATGGTTGATGTCCTCAAGGCTTTGAGATAGGTCTCTCCATACATCTGGCAAGATTGATGTAATGGTTGTCACAATTAGCCAGAAGACCTATTGTCACATTATCTTGAATCAGCAATAACAACCACTCTTCATGAGACTTCTTCTATGATTTATATAGGAGTTGTTCTTATGGTTTCCTTTGCATCTGAAGTTCGACCTTTACTTGATGTCTCATTTCTCGAACATCAAGGAGAACATCCAAAGTAGAGTTGCTAAATGTCTCCCGGTCAATCCTCCAGACCCTTTTATGATGGCAATCGTCTTGTTATGCCAAGTACTCGGAGTCTGATAATGAAGTTTCTTTCTTCCCGTGTCATCAGGAATCTTCTTAACTATTCATCTTGGCGGTGTAAAGTGATATCATGATCGTTGGCAAGATTTTGATAGTTCTGGATGAATAAAGAGTTTCCTTCTTGATTTTTTTAAACATGTTCGAAGAGCGATTATGATTTTAGTAATCAATAGTTCCTCTTGTTACATGTTCCTTATGACTCTTATGAGTCCTCTCCACCAAAACATCTTTCTGTCTTGGCCTTATGTTGAACCAAAGAATGACCCTTCTGTGTCAAAAGTAGTTCAACAGCTTGGTTTTGTTGGTATCTATCTCTTCCACCTGTATAGCTCTACTTAAGCTATCCAGTAGAGGTTTACCTCTCGAAGTCTGTATTCCTTTTTCATATGTTGGAAGTTTATTCCCTCCAAAGTTTACCCTCTTCTACAAGCTCCATGGTATCAATCCTTATGAAGACCAGTTATCTGTCACCTTGAAACCATCTCCTTTGGTTTCCTCCGTTACCTTGATGTGTTCCATGTTCGTTGGATCTACAGATGTTATAAAACATCTATCCATGAGTTGACCATGAGATACTCATTTCATGGTTCCGTGTCATTCCCTCTTTTCCTTAATGTGAGTAACCACCTCGAAGTTTATGAAGCGCTTCGTCCATCCGTCATGGTGGCATGGATCAAACTCTTCGAGAAGATCATCAAAGATTAGTGTAACCCTGTTCCTTCTATCTTCCTACCTAGGAATCTCTGGACAAGATTCTTTTAAGTGGGTAGAATTGTAACAACCCTAGTTTTATTAAATACTAACTAGGATTTGTTTGTGCATTCATGAGCATCATCATCATCTAAAATGCATGCAAGAAAATTAGATCAACTAAAATCCTAAAACCCTAATCTTTTATCCCTCTTTGAAACTCATTCAAAATGGTTTTTGTATTTTGAAAACCCCAAAATAGATGGAGCCCAAACTAAATAAAAGGGCCCTGAGTATTTTATATATTTTGTAAACCTTTTGGTAATTTTGGAATACCCTAAAACAGTTTTGAAATGGTTTTATAAAAGGGGAATGAAAAATAGAAATAGAAAAGGATTTCAAAGGGAAAAAATAGCAGCAGCAGCAGCTAACCTGGGCCAAGCCCAACTCTTCCTCTACTCTCCCTATCGTGCAGGGCGCACGTCCATAGCTCGCAACTAGCCCATATGCAGCCCGACGCGGCCCGATACCGCTTCACCCCGCCTCTGTCATCTTCCTCCCACTGCTGAAGCGGCTCAGTGACTCGCCGCCGTCCACCCAATGCACGCCAAGCTGCGATGCGCACCGCCGCCTGCCGTCGTCTCTAAAGTCACCCCATCACCGCCGGAGAACCCTAGCTGTAAGTTCCCCTATCTCCTCTTCTCCCATGCGCAAACCCTAACCCTAGACCTCGTAGTCGGCGATGAGCTCCGTCGATTCCGGCCACCCCACGCCGTGCCGAGGGCACCGTTGGAAGCGCCTCACCTCCCTCTTCATCCCTATTGAAGCTCGCAAGTAGGGGAGCCACCTCCTCGTTGAAATCGAGCCTGACGTCCTGCCGGCCGCCGTAGCCATCATCGTCGATTCGTCTCTGTTCGTGCTCGCCTTGCCTCACCGACCCCATCTTCGTGCCCGTGGTGAGCTTGCCGTCCTCCTGGACCTTTCCATCCTCTCTCTTTCGCTCTGGTTCGCCACCCCGTCGACCACTACCGAGCTCCACTGCTAGCCGCTATCATATCTCCTGTTTCGGTGACCAATAAATGGCGGCGTAGCCACGATATCGCTCCCTGCGTTGCCCTCTTTCCAACACGCCTATTTGCGCTTCCAGGCGAGCTCAGGATCGACGGATCCATGCACCATCTAGGAGATCCCCTCCATTAATGATGTCAGCATTGCATCATGCTGATGTAGTATTCCTTTTCTTTTCTTTTAATGTTTTCTGAAAAATTTATGTAATTGTTTTGTAAGTGATAAATGTTGACAGGTGGGTCCACCCTGTAAGTGATATAAATAATATGAGAAATTTTTTCTATTTAATAAAATGTTAAAAGTAATTCCAAAATATAAATTGTCTTATAATATTCTAAAAATGATTTAAAATGAATTAAAAATGGGGAAAATTCATAACTAATTCATTTTAAATCAGAAAAATGCAAATAATATGTCAAAATGTTCAGAAAAATAAGATCTACACAATAGAGCTATAATCATGCATTGCAAAATAACTTCAATTGAAAGTTAACTAGAAGAACTAAATGTACCCCTCTCATATGAATCCGGAGTTTCCTCGAGTTAGGGTTTGCACCCCTCGGAACCCCGATTAAATCGCCGAGCATGTCTTAGGGTTACATTTCAGTATAATTCAACTTGTCATATCATCATCCTTGATTGATCATTGCATCGATTCCATGTGTTGATTGTTTCCCTTTCTTTGGGGTGTTTGGTTCTTCTTCGGTAGAATACGATATCGAGATCAAGATTGAAGACCGAGATCAACACCGTCGAAGATCAAAGATCAATACTTGACCAACTATAACCAAGTTAAGGACCCGGTGTCCGAAGCTCTACTTTCTGGATATCAACAGGCGAAGGCAAGCGAAGCCCCACACATGATATAACCCTATGCTTTCAAAGTATTTCAATTCTTGCCATGTGTATGCAATTCTAAAGTCTTTTATCGATAGATAGAGTAATCCTACCTGATGCATGTTCCCTTTTTAGCCTATATTCCCTGATCCACTGCTCCTAGCATAACTAGGGTTTGGCTTGTGAAGCGTTGCTAGAGCTATTTATTATGGTGTGCTTAGCCATGCTTAGATGTTCTGCTGGTCCATCTGGTTGATGAATCAGAGCTGCGAATGAACCTAGTTTGACAGGATGACATGATATGATCAGAGATAAAAGTTAAACATGCTAAGGCTTGTATGGGAGGCCACGGTGGGTTGTGGTTTTTGCAGTCCCATACTTGCCACTAGTAGGACCTGAGTTCTTGCCTCTTGAACCAAGACGAGCGTACAGCCACATAGGGGCCTGTAAACCCCCTCGAGCAACTAACTTGCCTAGTAGATTCCATGAGTCACATATTTCGGGCATTCCATTCGTCATACGCATTCTGTCTCTTCTCAAAGGAGGTGAAGGAGGTGCATTCATATAGGTAGGTAAGGATGGCAGGGAATGGGAGAGGCCCGGCCTCCGTAATCTCAAACCCTGTTCAGATCATTAGGGACCGGCTTCGGGACTCGACCTGTTACGGCGGCATCTCCCTAGTGTGTGACTCATGGTATTGGTGGAACCAAGGTAAGGTCATGGTCAACCATTCTCTGTCGGCCTTCCAAGGAAGAGGGCTAATGATCTGGCATTAAGAATCGGTTGGTACGTGTGGGTAAAGTTGTACACCCCTGTAGGGTATTAATATTTTTAAAAAGTCGTGTCCATGGTTATGGACGACTTGGGAACGTATTCTAAGATCATAGAGAACTTGAACCTAATCGTAAAACTTGGTGAGTAACGTGTGCTTAAGTATGCTTCCTCAGGGATCGAGGGGGTGATCCTAGTTGGTAGGTTCAGCTGATAAAGAGTCGGTGGATATCAAAATATGATAAAAGCTAGAGTTATCGCTTTCTTATCCTCTTTTAAAATATTATGATTAGTCGAGACTCTTCTCCCTCTTGTCTTACAAACAAAGATGGCTTTATGCAAAATAACTCCACCAGCCATAAGTCTTGCGGAGTACACCCTGTACTCACCCTTGCTTCGTTGATACTTTTGTAGCAGAGTAAGTGTTACCATAGAAGATGAGTTCTTTACGACATCAACATCGACGAGTAGCTTGGGGTTCCCACCGGCAGTCTGGGATCTATGGATTGGACATCATCGTTATGCTTCAGGCCTTAGGCCATTTGTTAAGTTTGATATACTTAATAGCATAATTTGCCTTCCATTGTTTGATGTTTGTGGTCAGTGACCTCTGCTTGTAATATTTTGATTCTTCGCTCAGTTATGAGCTTGCTGTAATAATTTTTGTGTTGCAGGGTCACTATTGTGTTACCGATTCTCTCTTTGTATGCTTTCGAGATTAGGTTAGGCTTATGTTCAAACGAATGTCTGGAATTTGTCTAGCCTTAATCCCGAGGGTGTCACACTGACCAAGATCATTAGTGGGCTTATCTGATGCCTCTTCTTCACCTTCCCTTGTTGCAGTATCACCGTACTCAGGGAACCTAGGATAGTTGTCATCATCCCCTTCTTCTTCATTGTATTCCATTATAACCCCTCTTTCTTCATGCTTGGTCCAATAATTATAGCCAGACATGAAACTGGAACGAAATAGGTGGCTGTGAAGGATTTTTGAGGAAGAGTAATCCTTCTTATTCTTATAGACACCACATGGACAACACACAAAACCATTCCGCTTATTTGCCTCGGCCACACCAAAAAAATGATGCATGCCTTGAATTAACTTAGCCGAGCGTCGGTCATCATATATCCATTGCCGGTGCATTTGCATTATATAAGTATACCAAAAACTATTACAAAACATCATGAATAAAAAGTTAACCATTTTAATACAAGTTCATCACATTAAAACCAAAGCAGAGTAGTAACCAAATGTTATTATTGCAAAAATGAAAAATTATGCACTGATTAAAAACTTTCTACTCCATCTTTAATCCGGTTGGAGACCGAGTTTAGATTTATTTAATCATCGGTGGTGACACTATTTAGTGGATGGAGGCACTATATGATGGTTGAGTGGAGACACTATGCCGTGAGTGGCGGCACTATACCGTGAGTGGCGACACTATTCGGTGGGTGGCGACACTATGTCGTGGGTGGCGGCACTATTTCACCGTTAGTGTGTAACACCCCCGGTCACTCTGAACCGACGGCTGTCACTTCTGGCAGCTCAATAGGATCTCTAGACTAACCCCACAGACCAACACTAGTCTTTTCTGTGCACTTTGTCCTCACTCGTGCACACCCGGTACCCACTTCCCGGTCGGTCATCCATCCTAGAATTTCTCTAGGCCAAGCACGCTTAACCTTAGAGTTCTTTTCGAATGAGCTTCTGGAAAAGAAGTTGCAACTTGTTTGTATGGATTTCCTATCAATCCTATTGAGCCATGCGCCAGGGTCTCACATAGTGGTAGCACTATGCTTTCGGGGTGGCATCACAAATGTTGTGGCGCTTAATCTATAAATAGTCAAAATGCATCCTTGTGAAATTATAAACTGCAAGATGGTGCGAGAGGGACACCACTATGGCGAGCTTCTCAAATATATCTATAGGATCTCGTCCTTAGACATCTTCGAGGAGCTCGTCATAGAGGCACTCCCATATATGTGAAATTATAAACTACAAGATGGTGCAAGAGGGACACCACTACAGTGAGCTTCTCGAAGATGTCTATAGGATCCCGTCCTCAAACATCTTCGAGTAGCTCGCCATAGAGGCACTCCCATATATGTGAAATTATAAAATGCAAGATGGTGCAAGAGGGACACTAATACGGCAAGCTTCTCGAAGATGTATGTAGGATCCCGTCCTCAGACATTGTAACATCCCAAAAATATTAATCAAGGTTATCATTTCCAATCACCCAAAATTAGGGTTAATAAAAACTTTTGTTAATTAAATCCATATGAATGCATGTGTATATGTGATGAATGTATGAATGCTTGAATGGACTTGTTTGATTGTTGTGAATAGCAAGGAATGGTTTAAAGATGAAAACAATATCATCTAAATCAATTCCAAGTAGAATCAAATCAAGAGAAATTCAAAAACAAACAAAACAAGCAAATGGTCATTTTTGCCAATCTTGTTCACTAGGCCACTTTGAGTGTTTCTAGTCCAAGATTTCAAATAGAAACTAATCTAATTCTTTTCACCCCTTGCTAGACCAAGTGAAAGTGAACCCAAGCCCACTTTGAAAACCCACAGAAACATTTGGCAACCTTATTCAAATGACATTTGAAATTTGAATCTAGTTCATATGGGAAGATCACCATTTCTCAAAAACCAACCAAACCAGTCCACCTTGACAAATACAAGCAACCAGAGACTACCTAGTATGTGACCATTGCACCCACCAAGTTTCATCCAAAAATTCAAATTTAAATCTCTTGCGGCCATTTCATCAAACACCTTCTGAGCACAAATCAAATTAAACAACAAACACTATTGTGAGCAGTGTTTGTGCCAAACTTGTTCCCTCTCTAGCTCTCACTACACTCTCAGTAGATCATCTAACTTGTTTAACCAGCTCTAGCTCACTGTGAACTTGACCATGCTATCAATGGTCACCATGGCCGAGCACAGTTGCCACCCCCAATGTCGACAGCAAGCTAGAAGCCTAACCAGCCTCGCCAACCTTGTCTAGCAGGCACTCCATCGTCCATCGCCACCCCATGTCCGGCCCTCGAGCCCTGCTAGCCGCTGGACCACCCAGAACGCATGCGACCATTTTCTCTGCGACCATGCCGAGAGCACGCCAGAGTGCCGCGCTTGACACGCTCCAGGAACTGCCGAGAGCACAGACCGCGCCCCGTCTTCGCCTCTTGCATACGTGATCACCACCGCCCCAGGAACTGCCCAGACATCCCCGTTCACCACCACGCGACCCGTAGCTGATGTGCGCCATTAAAACCGCCATCGGTGCCGCTCAGAGCGTCGACGTGTTCTGACCGCACAACACTGCCCCATGCCTCGTCATCAAGCCGTGGAGCTTCACCAGGAAGTAGCGCATCGTCCCCTACCTTCGGCCATGTTGTTAGCTCACTGTGAGGCCGACCCCGACGAGCTCAGCCCGCACCCTTCGGTTCCCTCGTTGCACTATAAATAGAGGCCTCCCCCGTACAAATTCAGCACACCATTCCACTCCCCTCTCTCTCAGAACCACCCCACTTCTTCCCCGGAGCAAGGCGAGCACCAGGTTACTAGAATTTTGCTGGAGCTTGCCTTGCTGGAGGAGAAGGGCGCCGCTGATTGGAGCCACCCCAGGAGGAGCCGCAAGTACTAGGAGGATCGCCATCGTCGACTTCGTCGTTCGCCCCCATTGCCGACCATCGTCGGAGCCCCGCTGAGCCGCCACATACCCCCACTGGCCGCGCTAGGGTTCGTTCTCGTCGCGTTCTATTCAGACGTGGACGACGGCCCTCAGCCGTAGATCTGACTTCTAATCCTACGGTTGTAATCGTCCCGTACCTCTTCGCACCCCCCTGTCTCACTGACTGGTGGGTACAACCACTTAAAGTGCCCACACGCACTATGCGGAGTGGGCCGGCCCAGTTAGCACTCCCGCGCGACCCAGTTAGTTCAAATTAGAATTTGTCTATTTAGTTTCAAACCTAGTTCTGTCTATAGATTCAAAATTCAATCCAGAGAGTTTAACTGAACCAAATTGCATAAAACTAATTTTGCTAGAAAGGTATTAAAATTCTTAATCCAAGCCCGTTGGATTTAAATAATTTGGAATTGTAGAGAACCTATAGTAAAAATAACAAGGCAGAGGCTTTTCTGCATTAACATTTTTCAAAATTCAACCATAACAGCTTTTGAGTTGATTCCAACTCTGAAAATCAAATTTGATAAGACCTTTCTGAATATATAAAAATATATAGGTTTACTTGCAGTAATAATGGACAAGTAATAAAAGAATATTCCATAGGCATTTCTAGTCACTTTAATTAATTAAAATAAAAAGGTTAAACCTTATTAAATTGTGACACCAGTTTAAATCACATTCTCAAGTACTGAAATATATGGTGATGACATGTGTCAACATGATCTCATGTTTTAGTTGGAGAATATTAAATCTTAAGTACTTTTTCAATGAGTAGAAATTTTTCTAAAATAAAATAAATAGGACTTTTGCCTTATCACTTGTAATAATTGTGATGATGCTAGATCATCTAGTGTGAACCTTTGTGTGCTAAATAGAAGTAGTTAAGTATTGTTTGGTGATTGTGTACTTCGTATTTATTTATAGACGCTAGTACCGAGCAAGGATACAAAGAGGAAGGAGAATACTACGAGGAAGAAGCAGAGGAGAACTTCAACCACTGCACTTCACAAGGCAAGCTAAACTAAAACCATACAAGCTAACCCTTGCAACTGTGAAAACTAAATAACCTATGCAATGCATTAGGCATGCCTTGGTTATACCAATTGATGATACCCAATCCCAGTTTTACTTGCAAGCTTAATTATTATTTTTATTTCTTTATCAAAGCTTTTTATTTTTGTTTACTTAGTGAATTATAGATTTTAGAAAGATTATTAGAGGTGGCATAAAGAGCATAAAACTTGGCCTAAGTTAGATAAATCTTGATGTCATCCTGAGGCATGAGAGTGAACTTAGATAAGTCACACTTGATTATCCCCCCTCATTAGTTTTACCCCCACTTGTAGTTGCTAGTGCTAAGCATAAAACTTAATCACTTTAGATGGGACTACTTGGTGAAAATGATTATGAAAACCTTAGAATGATGAGTCATTCTAATGAAATTTTTTGACATGTGTTACGAACACCTGGTGATTTTTTATGATGAAAATGTTGAGGCATGAGCCTTAGCCCTTTATAAAACTGATGGTTGTCTGGATGTGATACCATTCCAATTTTACCGTACAACCACAATACCCGAAATTGGGTAGGGCTTGACTGGAAGTTTATATACCTTAGTATGGGTTCCCTTGCGGCCGAGGTTTGATCTGAGGCTACCTCGTGAAGATTGACCACCTATGCAGTTCCCAAGATGACAAATGGTCATGGTTGGGAGGCCAAACTCATAGGAGAGGTGCCTATACTAGGGCGTGTAATTGAAAGGTTAGGATTGATTATCCGCATACTGAGTATGGTGAATTCAGAATTGTTCCTGACGGATGTATCGAATATTGTGGTGAAAGTGTACCACCTCTGCAGAGTGTCAAACTATTCGAATAGCCGTGTCCGCGGTTATGGACAGTTGGAGTGGCCATACTGTCCCGTTGTCATATGTTTTAAAAATGACTTGTGAAATGAATCATGACTTTGACTTGACCACAACAGGGTTGTGAAAGTAAAAGCTAAGTTCCCACTTAGGTGTTATAAAACATTACACTAGCTTTCTTTGCTTCTAAACTCAGTTAAGGTAAATCTGGTTTTTTTGCAAAACAACCTAGAGCTTAGTATTCCTACTCAAACCCCTTACTTGTTAGTCTTAGTTTGCGAGTACTTAAAGAGTACTCATTGCTTTTTCCCTGGCTATTTTCGTGGCCAGACTATGAAGAGGACTATCAGGAGGATGGACTGCAGGAAGGTTATGACAAATAGGATCATCTCCCATCGTTATCATTGTCTGTGACTAGGAAGATGGAGCTTCACCCACCCTACCGTTATTATATTATTCCGCTGCTTTGATTGTACTAAGACTGGATCATGAGATCCTTTATTTGTTGTAAGACCTTATGTATGGTTTGTAATGGATGATGTACTGTGATATCCAATCTGTTATGTCTCGCAAAAATGGTAATCTTGGGATTGCGATGTATGGCATAACAGGCATCTGGGATTAAAAAATCGGGTGTTGATAGACATCTTCGAGGAGCTCGCCATAGAGGCACTCCCATATATGTGAAATTTGTTAGCTCCCAGACGTATTGATCTAATGAGAAAGATTATGTTTTTTGCTAGTGTGTCTTCTTATGATTTTTTTAAAATTAACCCTATTTTTGTTACAATTTTGTGATTATTATTTTTTACTATATGGTACATATATATGTCTATGCATAGTGATGATATTATTTGTTTATATCCATCATGAATTTGAAGATCCAGTGGTTACAAATCCCTCTACTTCTAGAGTATGAAATAAGCTAAACTAGCAATGATAGATGAAAGGATGGAGTTTTTAACCTTTTAGAACCCTTGGATAGATGCGGCACCGCCAAATCTTGAAAAATCGTGTGAAAAAATGGGGATGAACTCGAGCTCTGGGAGAAAACAGAGGAGAAAGCAGCTTGAATGGAGACTATGGATCGGGGTAGAAGATGAATTACTAAGTAAACCACATCTACACATATGCAAACTAAGAAGTTAATTTGAGATCAAATAAACTTCAACATAATTACTCCCAAACTAAAACCCACAAATCCCTCTACTTCTAGAGCATGAAATGAGCTAAACAAGCAATAAAAGCTGAAAGGATGAAGTTGCTAACCTTTTAGAACCCTTGGATAGATGGAGCATCGCCAAATCTTCATAAATCGTGTGAAAAAATGGGGATGAACTCGATCTCAGGGAGGAAACAGAGAGGAGCTTGAAAATAGAGTATGGCTCGGGTTAGGAGAGATGATATAGGAAGGGCTTTAGTCCCGGTTGGTGTCTCTATCCGGTACTAAAGATCCATCTTTAGTCCCAATATCACCAACCGGGACTAAAGATCCTGTTTGACCCGGGACTAGGGTTGTGCGGCGTCCTAGCCGTTGGAACCGGGACTATCCAATCTCGATCGCGACTAAAGGTCCGAAAGAAAGGACTTTTTTCTACTAGTGTACAGCCTCCTTTCTTTTGTGGCCCCTCGGTCCATATTAATGGTCTTAACTTTATCTAGGTTCATATGTATCTGAGGGAGTACCAAAATCTCCTTGATTTCGTCGTTCTCAAATTTCTATAGATTTCTAATATTAAATTGTACCAGCTGGGGGCTTTTTTGCTGAATCATATCACTCTCGGTTCTTATGTCTGTTATTGGGGGATATTTTTTCACTTCGTGATGCATGAAGTTGCTAAACTTGTGCTTTTGACAAAATGAAGGAGTTGGCTGAGCCTAGTATTAAGGAAGCATTTGGAAAATGTGTGCAGCAGGGAGCATCTCGCATTATTGTCAGTCCATATTTCCTTTCCCCTGGACGACACTGGAACAAAGTATGTTCTCAGATTAGTACTGTAAATGGCAGCAACGTCTATCTTCTATTTTATTATTTATATGGCTACAGTAGACATGAGTTCTCATAGAATTTGGCACTCTTTTTTTCTCAGGATATCCCTTCTTTAGCATCAGAGGCCTCAAAAGAGCACTGAAACGTGCCTTACATCATCACTGCTCCTCTTGGTTTACATGACCTTATGGTGGTATGTTCTCAGTAATTCTCCTCTAGACTGTTTCTGTCACAGTAAATTATATTTACTAGTCCATCTTTTAAAATATATTTTTATTTGTTGGTATGGTATTTACCGATAACAAATAAAAATAATGTGGTATTTACCTCTCTTTGCGAGCCAATTTGGTATTTACTATTGAAGAGAGTTTTGTGGAAAACTATGATATTGACCCAATGCACCATATGAATATTGATTCGTATTATCCAAAGCAGTTTTATTTTTATACAAGAGGCAAGGGCTATGTTGATAGCAACTAAAAACAGAATAGTTTATGAGCTCCTTTGTCAGTACATTAACATTGTATATCAGTTACCAATTGCACAGCAAACTTGTTTTGCAGGATATTATGAATGATCGCATCAAGTACTGCCTGAGGCACGTTGCAGGTGATGTCGATGAGTGTACTGTAGGTGCCGGGGACTGGAAAATGCCGCTTGTACTCCCTCGGTCTCAAAATAGATGTCAGAAATTTATCTAAATTTAAATGTATTTAGACACTAATTAGTACTAGATACATCTAAATTTAAAAAAATTGCGACATCTAATTTGAGATGAAGGGAGTACTATTGATTGGCGAAAACATGGGACTTGGCTATATAGTATTTTATCAATTTTAGTTCAACCAATCTTATTTTCGAAAATCGGTGGCTCAAATGCCTGAGCTTCTTAGTTTGATCTTGTGCAAGTTAATCTGTATTCCCAACAAATACACAACCAAATCTTACTGAGAGTTTTGTATGTTGCTTGACCTGGAACCATCCAAACTGACTTGGAGCATATGGAGATACCAAGTATATTGGTTCAAGTTCTGAGCTTATGCAGAGCAATGTAAATTGGCAACTTTATTCAATTTCCTTTTACATGTAATATTTACAGAAGTGGCAAAGCTAAACCTCATTTGATGGTTCGTTTTGTGCTACGGATAATTCGGCTGGAGCGGGGTCTATCTTGCGTGATGCTCAGGGACACCCCGTCTTCTCAACATGTCGTCATATATGGTATTTTATGTTTCACCACTTGAAGCTGAACTGCAAGCTTGCTTGGATGGACTCGAGAAGGCACTGCAATTTTCTCAAACGCCAATTATTGTTGAATCTGATTGTCTCCAGTTGATCGAAGCGGTGAAGTCTAGGTCACCTGATAGATCTTTATTTTGCCATCTTGTCTTGGCGATCAAAAAGCTTGCTAGGTGTGATTGAGTTTGTGTATTTGTAAAAGCGAAACGTCCGTAGGTTAGGGTTAGTCATTGTCTTGCGAATTTTGTAAGAGCGGAGCGTCGCACTGTCACTTGGTTGCGTTCTGTTCCTGACGTTGCACGTCACGAACATGAACTCGACATCTCTGTAACCCTGCCTGTTTAATGAAGTTCCATTTTACCCGCAAAAAAAAACCTCATTTGATATACCCTCAATATTACCTTGAAGCCAGTAACCAGCCAGTATGTGAGGAACAAACTGAAGGCCATCTCGTTCCCTTTCTTGCAGAGTGAGTGTTCTTGACAGTTTTTTCCCCATGCAAGAATTGCATACTGTGAAGTCTCGTAACATGCATGTGTAAATGTGTTCCTTTATTGTTCCTTAAGGGCCACTGATAAGAATAACTGAGCCAGCACCAGCAAGGCTATCTTCCGGTGCACCTGAGCTGTACATTTCTTTGATGCCGTTTGGTACCCTTACATTGGCATTGCCCTCGGAAGCTCTTGGAAGGTATGAACCACCCGATGTCTGGTATCTAGAAGTAGAAGATAATTTGTACTCCCTCCGTTCAGAAATAGAAGACATTTTAGCTTTGTGAAACGAATGTATCTAGGTGTGTTTTAGTGTATAGGTTAACTCTGAATGTATACACAAAAATCGTTTAAATATATTTGTTTTATAAAACTAAAACGTCTTATATTTCTAGACGGAGGGAGTACTAGCAACGTAACAACCACAGACCTTTACATTGGTTAAATCTTTTAAGCATGATCTGTTCCGTGATACAGTTCACAAGAGGTTTGGTTGTTAGTTTCAAGTGTAAACCAAAGAGTTGAGATGATGACTACTTTCTGCTCTTCCTGGCGGTTGTGCAGTTCCAGGCTTTTGTGGCACTCCAACGTCAGTGGCTGATCTTCCATCTTATGGTTGACATGATAGCTTTACCTGGTGCTTAGGCTATGGTGAAGCCCATCGATCTCTGGATCTTAGGCTATTTGTCGCGCTGTTTCCTTTCTGTGTGGAGGTGAACTACAGTCTCTATAAAATGGAGATGTATTGCTACTGTTCTACCTGTTTCCAAAGTTGTTTAAAACCAGTTCAGTGTGATGACGTTTGTTGCTGCTGGTTTTAATTCCTGAACATGTTGCATTCTTCTTTTTCTAGAATTATACATGTCTAAGATATAAAACTTTATTTCAAATTGTGGGACCCCTCCAATAGAGGAGAGAACCCTTATAAAAAATAAGGGTATGCTGCTTGTTGTGGCGTGCACACGGTATTCTTTAGTAAAAGGCGAAAGAATAGTTCGCTTTGTGCTCGCCACGCAGCTGCGTGCCTCTAAACCTGCAGCGTGGGTGCCTACTTATCGAGCTGCTGGCGGTCGCTCCTGTCTACCTAAGCTGTGTGGGACTAAAATGGGAGCCGAGTTGGGAGAGCGTTCACGGCAGCACTCGTATGCGTGGGCTGTGTGTGCTACGACGCACTACTGTGCTTGGGCCTCCAGCTAGGTGAAATCCAGACTGGTTGACTTCATTCAATGACTTTGAACGTGCTGATTATGTACTGGTCCCAAATTTTTAAAATTAGTTAAAATGGAAATTCTAGTTCTTTTACAACATCCACATGAGATCAATTTACCATGTCATTGGGTTTCATGAAGTTTCAACCAAGATTTTGGGAAATGGATAAAATTGCTTTATTGTTTCGAAAGTAAACCAAAGACAACACAGAATGTGTGAGGAACTACCTCCTCACATCAAAATAAAAAAAATGAAATCATTTTACATAGCTGGCTATCCTTCTTTATCGAAATAGGCGTTTACCCGCTATATTAATATAGCAACCACTTGGTACAGTCAAGCCCAACCTATAAATAGAGAGAAACAAAAGAGAAAACAACGCCACAACGGCAGATCGACTAAACGAGGATGGCTCGCCATCGCTGCGCCCTCCGACAATGTCCTACCACACTCCTAAGCCTTTGAAACGTCGTGTATCAAGCAACACCTTCACGAAGGACTTCGATGATGATGACACTTTTGCTCGGACTTGTCCTAGGTTCCCCTCGTACACGAACGTGAGAGGGAAAGGGGTACACCCGACGCCCTCAAGAAGGAAAGGTGATACCCGTAGGCATCGCCTAGTCGGTGCCAGAAGACCGACAAGGAATTCTCCCGACTCCCAAAGAACCTCTACCCCGAAATCTCCGTAGGCTTCCACCCATCCACTCTGCCGACCAACTTGCGCCACCATGTTCACGACATCATCGTCTTCTCATTGTAAACACTCGAGGCCTGTGAAACGGAGAATGGGTAGCAGATCAGGACTCGGGGGCGACAACACCGCCGCCGCGCGGGAGGGAACAACATCCACCGCTTTCATGTTAACCGATCAGACGCGGCAGCAAGGGCATACCAGGCCTAGCAAGCCCGGCCGGGCCCAGATTGGGCCCGCAAAGTCCCCACCGCCACATTGTAGTAGGCGCGCAACAACAACACCACTAGCCATGTCCTGCCACCGCCCAGAGTCCATCTCCAGGAACCATAACATCCTCGTGATGCAGCTAGCCCGTCCTAACCCAGGGACCAAATGGGCCTATATCTGGGCCGAGCGGGCTCCATTCATCGCCTGTGCGCCGTTGTCGCGCTCTTCCTCCAAGGGGCAGCACCATCGCCTCGTGGCCACTTGAGGCCAACCGCGCCACCACCAGACCGATGCATGCCAAACCGCACCGATGGCAGCCGCTCCCGCCTCGGTCAGAGCTCTGTGCGCACGTGGAAGGGCGAGGCCGCCGTCGCCACACATGGACCCGCGCGGGCAAGGGCTGGTGGCGGCCACCGACAACGGCGGGAGGTTGGGAGGAAGGGCGTGCTTGGGAGGGATGTTGGAGATATGCCCTAGTGGCAATAATAAATGTAGTTATTATTATATCTTTGTGTTTATGATAAATGTTTACATTCATGCTATAACAGTATTAACCGGAAACATTAATACTTGTGTGATTTATAAACTAAATTAGAGTCTCTAATAAAGCCTCTTCATAATACTAGCTTGTTGGTTAATAGATGATTGTGGTTTCCCCATCATGAACATTGAGATGTTATTAACAAACAAGATCATATCATTAGGAGAATGGTATGATGGACATACTCCTGTAGATAAGCGTAGCATAAAGATCAAGTCATTTTAATAGTTCAATTGCTATAAGCTTTCTGATACATAGTAACCTAATTCCTTCGACCATGAGATCATGCTTATCACCATTATCGGAAGGATGCTTTGATGACATCAAACACCACACCGTAACTGGGTGGCTATAAAAGTGGCATTGAGTATTCAGAAAGTATGGGTTGAGACACATGGATCAAGAGTGGGATTTGTCCATCCATATGATGGATAGATATACTCTGCGCCCTCTCGGTGAAATGTCATCCAATTAGCTTGCAAGCATGTGACTGGCTCACAAGGGATCATATACCATGGGAACGAGAAAAGAGTACTTATCGGTAACGAGGTTGAACTAGGTATGCAGAGATACCGACGATCAAAACCTCGGATAAGTAAACTATCGTGAGACAAAGGGAAATTGGTATCGTATGTAAGTGGTTCATTCGATCGCAAAGTAATCGTAGAAATATGTGGGAGCCATATGAATTTCCAGATTCCTCTATTGGTTATTGATCGGAGAAGTGTTTCGATCATGTCCGCATAATTCACGAACCGTAGGGAGACACACTTAAGGATTCGATGTTGTTGAGTAGTTATGGAATGATGAGTAAGAGACCGAATGTTGTTCGGAGTCTCGGATGGGATCCAGGATATCATGAGGAGATCTGGAATGGTCCGGAGAATAAGATTCATATAAGGAAAGTCATGTTTCGGAGTCAGGGAATGATTCCTGTGTTTTCACCAGGAATGTTCTAGAAGGGTCCGAAAGGTCGGGCACTCCGGAGGGGAAGGGTACCTGAATGTGTCATGACAATGTGGAACGGTTGCATCATGTACTAGGTCACTTGGTTGGGCAAAATAAAGAGAGAAATCAAATCCAAGTTTGAAAGTCAAACACCAATTTGAAAAAGTCAAATGGCAAGTTTGCTTGGTGGAGGGAGAATAGGAAACCTACTTGGGAAGGAAGTTCCCTCCCTCCACCCGCCGGCCAAGGAGGCCGAGTTGGGGGAGGACTCCCTCCTCCCAACCGGCAACCATCCACCTATATAAGGAGGGGTAGGGCGCCCCTAGCCCTCACACCCAAACCCTAGCCTCCAAGTCGCCGGCGCCTCCACCTCCTTGTGCCGCCGCCTAGGGCACCTCCAACTCGCACGAGTTGGGGGTTTTCCCCAAACCCTAGCCGCCGGACAAGCCCTCCCCTTGGTTCCCTCTAAACCCTAGATCACCAAGGCCTCTCTCATACTCCACCATACTCGCTCCGGCTTAAGGCGAAGCCCTGCGAGATCTCCCCTCTACTTCCGACACCACGCCGTCGTGCTGCCGGAATCATGAGGAGAGTGCTACAACCTCCGCTGCCTGCTGGAACAAGGGAGAGGAAGGTCTTCATCGAGTACCGAACGTGTGACCGACTGCGGAAGCGCTGCCGGTGACGAGGTTTGATCTCATCAATGCCCATTGTTATGGACTTGGGTTTTGGAGAAGATGGGGATGTTGTAGATCATGCAACGGTTAGCAAACAAGCAACACGGGGACACAAGGTTCACCCAGGTTCAGGCCCCCGGAGGGAAAACCCTACTCCTACTTGTCTGCTCTTGATTATGGCGGAACCGAAGGTTACAGGGGTGCGCAGATGCAATCTGGCGTGGAGGTGTGTATGCGAAAGTATGAGAGAGAGATCTAGGTTGTGCCCTCCTAGCCTTTATATAGACTCAGGCAGGTCCCGGGCATAGACCTAGTCGGTTACAAGTTCTAGGGTTTACCCCTTTGAGTTTCCTATCTACTCTAGTCTTGCTCTCCAAGGATCCGAAAGCGTCACGGGCTTTGTCCACCCGAAAATCTTCATGGGCCGGCGTATAGTTGCCGTGGGCCTTCCTTGGGCTGGACCAGGTATGCTGAGATGATGTACCCGTGGGGTATAACCATGTCAGTAGCCCCCGAGTGTTCAGTCGAATCGTAGATTCGGCTGAGGACTCTGCAATCTTTCGGGTGCGACTATGTATTTCAATAGTTCATGTGTAGGGATTGTTGATGCGTGTGCCTGACTCACCCAACGGATCAGGGTCAGTTAACTGTCTTAGGACGAAACAACACGTTCTTCTTCAGGTTCAAATCCCTCAATTCGAACCTGGAACATATGCTGGCGTAATTCGACTCAGGCCGCGGAGGACTTACAGGAGTGGAATTCCAGTGAATTTAACTGATGTACCCAACGCGTCCGTCAGGATTTTTCATCGTGCCTGTTAGCACGGGTTTTTACTAGCAGAGCGCAGTCGTGTACATTGCCAGGCCATCAGATGATATCTGTAGGTCTTATCTTTGTGTCACAGACACAGCATCCGAATGTTTATCACCGCGGAGGTGTTTCGGGTGGCCAAGTAGGATGTTACTCACTTAGCGTTTAATTGGGGTAGAGTTGCCGAAAAGTTTTGCGTGTTGATCCAAAGGATCGCAGTCGAAGAATTTATAGGGTGCGCGATCAGCGCTCCCTATGGGAGTAGCTCCCGAGTGTCTGTTCCAGTCATAGACTCGAGCTGAGACTTTTATTCAGCCGTTGTTCCGTTTCAGGTCCGTAGGACACAAAAAATTTCGGATGATTAAATCCGTCCTCCCTATGGGAGTAGCCCCCGAGTCCATAGTGGAGTCGTAGACTCGACGAGGGACTCGAAGTAACAGTTCGCTTCTATTCATCTTTTGGGTGCGCCAGCGTATCGATAGGAGTAGCCCCCGAGTAATTGGTCGAATCATAGATTCGAGTGAGTACTCTTAGCTTTGAAGCCGAAGAAATTGTAGTTGTTGCTAGTGTAGCTTTTGATGACGTCAGTGCTGACGATCGATGACCTCAAGCGTCTGCTACGCCAGAGATGACTTGACTGAACGAACATGGGTCCCACTGTCTGACTTGAATTGACCGGTCACGCGCGGCGTGGAGATAATTACAGCGTCGCCTCGATTTCCGCGCGTAGTGGACGCGTCCAAGTTTCTTCGACTGCCATGACCTGCATCAGGTTGACCATAGCGACCTCTGTGTCCAGTTTCTCGGGTCCTTCGTGTCCTTCGGGCAGCGTAGCCCCCGAGTGTTCTGCTTCTTCTAGTGATCCCTTGGGGAATTTCCGCTTGATGGATGGCACGCAGATCTGTTCGAGGAACACACCCGGTGGCACCTTTGCGCAGGTGGATCCGATGTTGGCGAGTCTGTCGGCTTCCTCGTTGCTTTCTCTTCCGACGTGCCAAAGCTCGCAGCCGTCGAATTCTCCTTCGAGTGCGTTGTAGAGTGCGCGGTACGCGATCATGTTTTCGGCGTGTGCGTCGCACTCGTTCATCGTCTGCTGGACGACGAGGTTGGAGTCACCGTAGATGACCAGGCGCGTTGCGCCATAGATCTTTGCCATCCTCATGCCGTGGATGAGGGCTTCGTATTCGGCCTCGTTGTTGGAAGCTCGGAATTTCATCCGGAGGACGTACTTCATCTGGTCGCCCTGCGGGGAGGTCAGTATGACCCCGGCCCCTGCTCCAGCTTCACGCTTGGAGCCGTCGAAGTGCATCGTCCAAGACTGCGACATGTCTGGGGTGTCTGGCAGCTGCAGCTCCATCCAATGTACAAGGAAGTCCGGGAGGACTTGAGATTTGATTGCGAGTCGCTTCTCGTAGACGATGTCCAGGGGTGACAGCTCGATGCCCCACAGGGCCACGCGTCCTATGGCCTATGGGTTATTCAGGATGCTGTTCAGGGGTGCCTCGTTGAAGACCATCACCTGGTGCTCCTGGAAGTAATGGCTCAGCCGTCGGGCCGTCATGAATACGCCGTAGGCGAGCTTCTGGTAGTGAGGGTACCTCTGCTTTGTTGGCGTCAGTACCTCGCTGAGGTAGTAGATTGGGCGTTGGACCCCGTGGGTCTTGCCTTCTTCGGGTCGTTCGACCACTAGCACGGTGCTGACCACCTGGTGTGTGGCTGCTATGTACAGCAGCAGAGTCTCGCGCTCCTTTGGCGTGACCAGGACGGGCGAGGTGGAGAGTAGCCGTTTGAGGCTTTCGAACGCATCGTCGGCTTCGGGCGTCCACTCGAATTTATCTGCCTTGCGTAGCAGCTGGTAGAATGGCAGGGCCTTCTCGCCCATGCGGCTGATGAATCTGCTCAACGCCGCTATTCGTCCTGCGAGCTGCTGGACGCCCTTGAGGTTTTTCGGCTTCTCCATCGCCATGATGGCCCTGATTTTCTTCGGGTTCGCCTCAATCCCTCGCTGAGAGATGAAGTACCCAAGCAGCTGACCCGATGGGACGCCGAAGGCGCACTTTACGGGGTTGAGCTTGATCCTGTAGCGATCGAGGTTGTCAAACGTCTCGTGGAGATTGTCGATGAGTGTTCTTGCCTCCCTGGTTTTAATGACTATGTCGTCGACATAGGCTTGAACGTTGCGACCGATCTGGTCCTCGAGGCATGCCTGCATGCATCGCTGGTATGTGGCACCTGCATTCTTTAGCCCGAAGGGCATTGTGTTGTAGCAGAATACTCCGAACGGTGTGATAAATGCCGTTTTCTCTTGATCTTAGACCTTGATCCGAATCTGGTTGTAGCTTGAGTAGGCATCGAGGAAGGAGAGTTTCTCACATCCTGTGGTCGAATCGATGATCTGGTCGATCCGAGGAAGAGGGAAGTGGTCCTTTGGGCAGTGCTTGTTCAGCGACGTGAAGTCTACGCACATCCGCATGATATCCGTGTCCTTCTTGGGGACCATCACTGTATGTGCGAGCCACTCGCTTTCTTTGATCTCCCTGATGAAGTCTGCGGCGAGTAACCTGTTTATTTCCTTCTCGATGGCTTCGGCCCGTGGCTCGGACAGTCTCCGGATGGACTGCTTGACGGGCTTGGTGTCTGGAAAGACATTGAGTGCGTGCTCGGCGAATTCCCTGGGAACTCCTGGCATGTCCGCAGGACACCAGGCGAAGATTTCCCAGTGCTCACGGAGGAATTCGACGAGCGCGCTTTCCTATGCGGGGCTAAGGTCGTTGGCGATCAGCGCTGTCTTGGAGGCATCCGTCGGATGGACCTGCACCTTCTTTGTGTTGACGGTGGAGTCGAAGGACATGTCGGGTGCGTTTTGTCGTGCGACTGGGGGTGCCCCATTGTCCGTCACCTCGCGGAGCCTTACGAGTTCCTCCTGCATGCCGAATGATTGGGAGATTCTGTTGAAATCCCTGTCACATTGGTCCGATCGGGTGAAGCTCCCGTGGATTGTGATGACGCCTTTCAGCACTGGCATCTTGAGTAGCAGGTATGCATAGTGTGGGACAGCCAAGAACCTTGCGAATGCTACACGCCCGAGGATGGCGTGGTACTGTGATGGCCAGTCCACCACTTCGAATTCGAGCCGTTCCAGTCGGAAATTGTCCGGCTTGCCGAAGATGACGTCGAGCCATATTTTGCCCAGGGGGAATATGCCCTTTCCTGGGACAATGTCGTGGAACGTTGTATCTGACTGTTCCAGACCGCACTGCGGGATTCGCATTGCTGCCAGAGTACTTGCGAACATCAGATTGATGCCACTGCCGCCGTCCATGAAGACGCGACTCATCTCGAAACCTCCGATCTGCGCCTCCAGCACCAGGGCAGCATGACCTGGGCGAGGGATCTGGCAAGGGTGATCCGAACGACTGAACATGATGCAGGACTCCGATCCGCTGAGGTACTCAGGGATGGCGGGTGGAGTTGCCACGGCCAGGTTGATCTGTCGGGTGATTTTCTTCTGCACCCTATTCGTGGGGCGCTCCTTCTGGATCATCAGGTCTCCTTTCAGCGAGGGATACCCGTTCCCGGCGTTATTCTGTGCTGGTGTGACTGGTTGGTTTGGGCCTCCTACAGGTGGCGGTGGAGGAGCTCCATGCGCTATCTCACACGTCGCGGGTGCGTTCCCGAATCCAGGAAGTGGAGCTTGCTGCCTCATCTGGACCATGCTTTCCCTGAGTTTTTGGAACTCGCGGCAGTCCTTTAGCATGTGGCTTGCCTTCTTCTTGCCATCCTGCTTGTCGATGTAGAAGTGGATGGTGCATGTACCCGAAAGTTTTTCGTATGTTGAGGGTCCGCTATCGCGGTCGTGGCGCTGCCACGACTGTGCTGGGCATCCTCCGTCCCGGAAGTTTCCTCCGTGATATCCTCCACTGTTGCGGTTGGTGTCGTTGCGGCGATCAGTGTAGCCGGCCACGACCATGTCGGGTCCATCACGATCGTCGTAGACGCGCGATCTTCTCTTGATACGGCGCTCTCGCCGTCGACCGTAGTCGTCTTCTTCTTCCGATTGTGCTTGGTGAATGGAATATTCGCCGTCAGCCCACCTATTGGCGATGTCCATGAGGTGGTCGAGTGTTTTGGGCTTGATGCGCCCAAGTTCCTCCTTGAATTCTTGGCGCTTGACGCCGTCCCTGAAGGCGTCGATGGCCCTCTCTTCGGAGATGTGCGCTGTGGAGTTCTTTGTGTTGGACCAGCGTAGTATGTACGAGCGAATGGATTCGCCCGTTCGTTGAGTGCAGGCTCGAAACTCTTCGATTGAGGCGGGCCTCTTGCTGGTGCCCTTGAAGTTTCGGATGAAGCTGTAAGCTAGCTCATCCCAACTTCGGATGGACCCTGAATATAGGCTGCTGAGCCAGATCTGGGCCGCTCCTGTCAGCTGCAGCTGAAGGCATTGCATGGCGGTTTCCTTGTTTCCGCTGTGCAATTTGACAGACGATAGGTGGTCGCTGAGCCATGCCTTTGGGTCTTGTGTGCCGTCGAACTTCGGAGTATCCGAAGGAAGCTTGAAATTGCACGACATCTTTGCTCGCCGAACAGATCTGCTAAAGCATCGGGCTCCGCAGAGTTCTCCTTCGTCTTCGTCCATCTCGGATTCAGACGAGCATGCGCGCTTGGCTCGCGCTTTGTCGATTTTGCGCTGCGTGAGCGCGTCTCTGGCGTTGTAGTCACGGTTGCGGTGGCGCAAACTCTTCTTCCTTCGAGGAAGGTCATGTTCCTCTTCTTCGGATGAAGGGGTGGGGCTGCGGTCGAACCTGACCGGAGCTTTCTTCTTTGGCTCCGTGGGAGCTTCCTGGTGGAGCGCAGCTCCGACGAGTCCGAGTCCGGTAAGTGCGGACTTGTGCATGGCCCTCTTCAGGTCCCCCTCTAGAGGTGGGTGAGCTGCGAGGTACGCAGTGGCTGCCATGATCGCAGGCTGCGGTGTTTTCGGGATGATGTTGCCGTCGGCGTCCATCTCCATGAAGGATGTGTGAAGGGTTCGGGTCACCTCACGGCGCTCCTTGGGATCCATGTTCTCCATCCGAGAGCGGTGCTTGTTGCCTTGGTTGGCGTTCGAGCTGGAGCCGATGCCCATGGCGGAGAGCGCGGCTCGTCGCGCGCTGGACTCTGAGGCTGCTTGTTTGCGTTTGTCAAGCACCTCCTGCATCTTGACCTCTGCTTATTTTGCTCCTCGATCAGGAGCAGGTGGTAGGCCATCAGCAGATCCCGGGAGGAGTCTGCAGGCAGGACTATGTTGCCTGCCACGGCGTTGCGTGCCTGGGCCCATCCTTCTTTGCTAAGGCGGATGACATGGCCATTGTTTTCCCCTTCGGGTAGGGGGGACTGGCTTCTTCTATTCCTGCCATTTCGATCTGGCGGGTTAGGTGGCGGGTTGGGCGGCGGGTTGGGAGTTTGCTGATCCCCGTCAGCCTGTATGACTACGGCGCATTGGTAGCGCTCGTAGATTGGTCCGCTGCTACCGCAGCTTTCAGATCCGGAACCGTAGGTCCCTTCATCCGACGGCGGATCGCACAGATCGGAGTTGCAGCTACTGCTGTCGTAGGAATCATCTGTTGATGATGTTGTGCTTAGCACGAGGTGTGGGGTCCATGAAACGGGCCTGATTGATGGTAGGGGCACCCGCTCAGGGAGGCGGAGGGTGCCAGTTTGCCCCACCTGGAAGCAGAAACTCCCGAACAGGATTTCGAGTCCGTCGCCTATGGGCTCGAAGTCCTTCATGGTGGCCGGTGAGTGGGCGGTGAAGTCGAAAGCGCCGAAGAGGAGATGACTCTCCGTCGCTGCAGAGTTGTAGATCGATCGGGTTGGGACCGTCATGATCGCACAATCAGCGTCCCGATTCCCTGACGAGCGGCGCCAATTGAGGTTTGATCTCATCAATGCCCATTGTTATGGACTTGGGTTTTGGAGAAGATGGGGATGCTGGAGATCGTGGAACAGTTAGCAAACAAGCAACACGGGGACACAAGGTTTACCGTGATCGGGCCCCGAAGAAAACCCTACTCTGCTTGTACGCTCTTGATTACGGCGGCGAAGGTTCTGAGGGTCTTAGATGCAATCTGGCGTGGAGGTGTGTATGCGAAAGTATGAGAGAGAGATCTAGGTCGTGCCCTCCTAGCCTTTATATAGACTCAGGCAGGTCCCGGGCATAGACCTAGTCGGTTACAAGTTCTAGGGTTTTACCCCTTTGAGTTTCCTATCTACTCTAGTCTTGCTCTCCAAGGATCCGAAAGCGTCACGGGCTTTGGCCACCCGAAAATCTTCATGGGCCGGCGTATAGTTGCCATGGGCCTTCCTTGGGCTGGACCAGGTATGCTGAGATCATGTACCCGTGGAGTATAACCATGTCAGCCGGAATGCAGCGCCGGAAGGATCGTCTACGCGATCTTGAGATCAGCAAGAGTACGACTACATCACCCATGAGAATCTGCTCTCGTTAACCGCTTTGGAATCTTCAAGGGTGAGTTCCTCTATCGACTCGTTGCTACAATCTAGTAGATAGATCTTGGCTTGTTTGTTTGCATGCGGTAGAATTTTTTTGTTTTCCATGCTACGAACCCCTACAGTGGTATTAGAGCCGTGTCTATATGTAGATCTGTTGCACGAGTAGAACACAATGGTCATTGTGGGCGGTGGTGCTTTTATTATCAATTGCTTTTTGTGTACTTTGCATCTTGCGGTATGATGGGATGAAGCGGCCCGGCCTAACCTTACATGACATCGTTCATGAGACTTGCTCCACGCTCAACATGCAACTTGTATTGCATAAGTGGCTTTGCAGGTGCCTGTTTCTCCCATCATAGTATAGATCCAATTTATAATGGGCACTTGATAGTTCAAGCATCAACGTTGTGGTTCTTGTTCGTAAGTTAGAGCGATACTTATTGAAAGCCCCAAACCACGTAAAATATGCAAAGAAAATTAGAGGCTTCTAACTTTGTTTTGCAGGGGTGTGTTGTGATGTGATATGGCCATGATTGTGATTATATTTGATGTATGCAATGTTCCTTATTGTAAGTTGGCAACCCGCAGGAGTCATATGGTTGTCTTTAAATTCTGTTAAGACCCGCGTGTCTATTCAAAGTAGTTATAATAGTTGAAGCTGGTGGACGACAACCATGAAACGGCGCCATTGACCTTGACGCTATGCTGGTGATGATGGAGATCATGTTCGTGCTTGAAGATGGAGATCGGAAGCACAAGAAGAAAGGCCATATCATATCACATATTATGAATTGCATGTGATGTTAATCCTTTATGCATCTTGTATTGCTTAGTTAACGACGGTAGCATTATAAGATGATCCCTCAAGTACACAAATTTCAAGTTTTAAGGTGTTCATCCTTAGTAAGCACCGTTGCTAAATCTCGTTGTTTCGAAGCACCACGTGATGATCGGATGTGTTAGATTCTGCGAGTGTATACAACATGAGCAAGCCAGATTTGCTCATGCGGAAGCTAAGGTTTGATCTTGACGAGCCTAGCATGTACAGACATGGTCTCGGAACACGGATCACCGAAAGGTAAAGCATGAGTCATATAGTAGATATGATGAACATGTTGATTGTTCGCCATTGAAGCTACATCAACTCTCGTGATGATCGGTTTTGATGTGGTGGATTTGGTTCGTGTGATCACTAAAACAATGTGAGGGATATTGTTTTGAGTGGGAGTTCACCTAGATTAATTAAACTATTAATTAGAACTCAATTTGTCATAAACTTAGTCTAAACTATTGCAAATATGTTGTAGATCAATGGCGGCCCCTACCATCAATTTTAATGCATTCCTAGAGAAAGAAAAGTTGAAAAACAATGGAAGCAACTTCGCGGATTGGTTCCTCAATTTGAGGATTGTCCTCAATGCTGGTAATTTGACCTATGTGTTGGATGCACCGCTGGGTGACCCGCCTGCAGCTACTGCTACCGATGAAGTAAAGAATGTTTACCTCACTTGGAAGAATCATTACTCCACAGTTCAGTGTGCTATCTTGTATGGTTTGAAATCGGAGCTTCAGAAAAGGTTTGAGAACCATGACCCACATGATATTGTCTATGAACTTAAAATGATATTTGAGGCTCACGCGGCAGTTGAGAGTTATGAGGCTTCTGAAAAGTTCTTTAACTGCAAGATGGAAGAGGGCAGCTCCATCAGTGAGCATGTGCTTAAGATGTCTGGGCACGCAAACAAACTCCAAAGTTTGGGTATAGTGATTCCTAATTCTTTGGGGATGCACCGTGTCCTCCAATCACTACCACCAAGTTACAAGAACTTTGTGATGAACTAAAACATGCAAAACATGGACAAGATGTTTCCAGAACTCTTCTCCATGTTGAAATCTGCAGAAGTGGAGATCAAGAAAGATCACCAAGTGTTGTTGGTCAATAATACCACCAAATTCAAGAAAGGCAAGTCTAAGCAAAAGGGAAACTTCAAGAAGGGCGGTAAGAAAGTTGCCGCACCGGCGAAGAAGACCAAGGCTGGGCCTAAGCCTGATACTGAGTGCTTTTACTGCAAGGGAGAAGGTCACTGGAAGCGGAATTGCCCAAAGTACTTGGCGGATTTGAAGAACGGCAACATCAAGAAGAAAGGTATATCCGATATACATGTTATTGATGTGTATCTCACTAGTACTAAGTAATCTTGCTGGGTATTTGATAATGGTTCGTTTGCTCATATTTGTAACTTTCAAACAGGTCTCGGAATAAACGGAAGCTAGCGAAGAACGAGGTGAAGATGCGCGTTGGAAATGGATCAAAGGTTGATGTGATCGCGGTCGGCACGCTACCTCTTCATTTACCATCGGGATTAGTTTTATACTTAAATAATTGTTATTTGGTGCCTGCGTTGAGCATGAACATTATATCAGGATCATGTTTATTGCGAGACAGTCACTTGTTTAAGTCTGCGAATAATGGTTGTTCGATTTATATGAGTAATATGTTTTATGCACATGCACCTTTGATAGATGGTCTATTCTTATTGAATCTCGATTGTAGCAATACACACATAAATAACATTGAGGCTAAACGTTTGAAATTGAGCGATAACTCGACCTATATGTGGCAATCGCTGCCTTGGTCACATTGGAGTGAAGCGTATGAAGAAACTCCATTCCGGTGGACTTCTTGAATCACTTGAAAGATGCGAAGCATGTCTGATGGGTAAAATGACTAAGACTCCATTTTCTGGTATGATGGAGCGAGCTACGAACTTAATGGAAATCATACATACCGATGTATGTGGACCAATGAGTGTAGCATCGCGCGGTGGTTATCGTTATGTTCTTACCTTCACGGATGACTTGAGTAGATATGGGTATATCTATTTCATGAAACATAAGTCCGAAACTTTCGAGAAGTTTAAGGAATTTCAAAGTGAGGTAGAGAATCAACGTAACAAGAAGATTAAATTTCTACGATCTGATCGTGGAGGTGAATATCTAAGTTACAAGTTTGGCGAGCATTTGAAGAAATGCGGAATACTTTCACAATTGACACCGCCGAGAACACCACAGCGTAATGGTGTGTCTAAACGTCGTAATCGAACTCTCTTAGATATGGTTCGTTCTATGATGTCACTTACAGATTTACCGCTATCGTTTTGGGGTTATGCATTAGAAACAGCCGCATTCACTTTAAATAGGGCACCATCTAAATCCGTTGAAACGATACCGTATGAATTATGGTTTGGGAAGAAACCTAAATTGTCGTTCCTTAAAGTTTGGGGTTGCGAAGCTTATGTAAAGAAGTTACAGCCGGACAAGCTTGAACCCAAAGCGGAAAAATGCGTCTTCATAGGATACCCGAAGGAAACTATTGGGTATACCTTCTATCATAGATCCAAAGGCAAAATCTTCGTTGCTAAGAATGGATCCTTTATAGAGAAGGAATTTCTCTCGAAAGAAGTGACTGGAAGGAAAGTAGAACTCGACGAGGTTGTTGAACCTTCTCTCGAACTTGCGAGTAGCGCAACACCGGAAGAAGTTCCTGTGGCGCCTACACCAATAAGAGAGGAAGCTAATGATGATGATCATGAAACTTCGGTAGAAATTGCTACAGAGCCTCGCAGGTCAACGAGAACTCGTACCACTCCTGATTGGTATGATCCCGTTATGAGTGTCATGTTGGTGGACAACACCAATCACCCTGCGACATATGAGGAAGCGATGATGAGCCCAGATTCCAATAAATGGCAAGAATCCATGAAATCCGAGATTGGATCCATGTACGAAAACCAAGTATGGACTTTGGTGGACTTACCGGATGGCCGTAAGGCCGTCGAGAACAAATGGATTTTCAAGAAGAAAACAGATGCTGATGGTAATGTTACTGTCTATAAAGCTCGACTTGTCGCAAAAGGGTTTCGACAAATTCAAGGAGTTGACTACGATGAGACTTTCTCACCGGTAGCGAAGCTAAAGTCTGTGAGGATTATGTTAGCAATCGTTGCATATTATGATTATGAGATATGGCAGATGGATGTCAAAACAGTGTTCCTCAATGGAGACATTGATGAAGAGTTGTATATGATGCAACCCAAAGGTTTTGTCGATCCTAAGGATGCTAACAAGGTATGCAAACTTCAACGGTCCATATATGGATTGAAGAAAGCATCCCGAAGTTGGAATCAACATTTTGATAAGGTAATCAAAAGCTTTGGTTTTATACAAACTTATGGAGAAGCTTGTATTTACAAGAAATTGAGTGGGAGCTCTATAGCATTCTTAATACTATATGTAGATGACATATTGTTGATTGGGAATGATGTAGACCTTCTTAATAGTGTCAAGGATTATTTGAATAATAGTTTTTCAATGAAAGATCTTGGCGAAGCAGCTTACATATTAGGCATAAAGATTTATAGAGATAGATCGAGACGCCTAATATCATTGTCACAAAGTACATATTTGGACAAAGTTCTAAAGAGGTTTGGAATGGAAGATAGCAAGAAAGGGTTCTTGCCCATGTTGCCCAATACGACCTTGAGTAAAACTCAAAGTCCAGCAACGACAGAAGATAGAGAAAGAATGAGTACGACTCCATATGCCTCAACTATAGGATCTCTAATGTATGCCATGCTATGTACTAGACCCGACATTGCATATGTTGTTAGTTTGACTAGCAGATATCAAAGTGATCCAGGAGTGGATCATTGGACAGCGGTCAAAAACATCCTTAAGTACTTGAGAAGAACTAAGGATATGGTTCTTTCTTATGGAGGTGATGAACAGCTCGTTGCAAATGGTTACACCGATGCTAGTTGGAACACTGATCCGGATGATTCTAAATCTCAATCTGGATACGTATTTACTTTGAATGGTGCAACAGTTAGTTGGAGGAGTGCAAAGCAAAGCGTTGTGGCGAGATCTTCAACTGAATCGGAATACATAGCTACTTCGGAGGCTTCACAAGAAGCGATATGGAGGAAGGAGTTCATTACAGAGCTCAGTGTGGTTCCAAGTGCGCTGGACCCAATGTCTATCTACTGTGATAACATGGGTGCCATAGCCAATCTTGCCGAACCAAGGTCACACAAGAAGCTGAAGCACATCAAGCTACGTTTTCACGCTATTCGAGAACATGTCCAAGATGGTGACATAAAGATTTGCAAAGTACACATAGATCTGAATGTGGCAGATCCGTTGACTAAACCTCTCCCGAGGGAAAAACATGACCAACACCAAACTGCCATGGGTGTTCGGTATATTACCATGTAATCTAGATTAGTTGACTCTAGTGTAAGTGGGAGACTGTTGGAGATATGCCCTAGAGGCAATAATAAATGTAGTTATTATTATATCTTTGTGTTTATGATAAATGTTTACATTCATGCTATAACAGTATTAACCGGAAACATTAATACTTGTGTGATTTGTAAACTAAATTAGAGTCCCTAGTAAAGCCTCTTCATAATACTAGCTTGTTGGTTAATAGATGATTGTGGTTTCCCCATCATGAACATTGAGATGTTATTAAAAAACAAGATCATATCATTAGGAGAATGGTATGATGGACATACTCCTGTAAATAAGCGTAGCATAAAGATCAAGTCATTTTAATAGTTCAATTGCTATAAGCTTTCTGATACATAGTGACCTAATTCCTTCGACCATGAGATCATGCTTATCACCATCACCGGAAGGATGCTTTGATGACATCAAACACCACATCGTAACTGGGTGGCTATAAAATTGGCATTGAGTGTTCGGAAAGTATGGGTTGAGACACATGGATCAAGAGTGGGATTTGTCCATCCATATGACGGATAGATATACTCTGGGCCCTCTCGGTGAAATGTCATCCAATTAGCTTGCAAGCATGTGAATGGCTCACAAGGGATCACATACCACGGGAACAACAAAAGAGTACTTATCGGTAACGAGGTTGAACTAGGTATGCAGAGATACCGACGATCAAAACCTCGGATAAGTAAACTATCGTGAGACAAAGGGAAATTGGTATCGTATGTAAGTGGTTCATTCGATCGCAAAGTAATCGTAGAAATATGTGGGAGCCATATGAATTTCTAGATTCCTCTATTGGTTATTGATCAGAGAAGTGTCTCGATCATGCCCGCATAATTCACGAACCGTAGGGAGACACACTTAAGGATTCAATGTTGTTGAGTAGTTATGGAATGATGAGTAAGAGACCAAATGTTGTTCTGAGTCTCGCATGGGATCCGGGATATCACGAGGAGATCCGGAATGGTCCGGAGAATAAGTTTCATATAAGGAAAGTCCTGTTTCGGAGTTGGGGAATGATTTCGTTGTTTTCACGAGGAATGTTCTAGAAGGGTCCGGAAGGTCCGGCACTCCGGAGGGGAAGGGTACATGAATGTGTCATGACAATGTGGAATGGTTGCATCATGTACTAGGTCACTTGGCTGGGCAAAATAAAGAGAGAAATCAAATCTAAGTTTGAAAGTCAAACGCTAATTTGAAAAAGTCAAACGGCAAGTTTGCTTGATGGAGGGAGAGTAGGAAACCTACTTGGGGAGGAAGTCCCCTCCCTCCACCCGCCGGCCAAGGAGGCCGAGTTGGGGGAGGACTCCCAACTCCCAACCGGCCATCCTCCACCTATATAAGGAGGGGTAGGGCGCCCCCTACCCCTCACACCCAAACCCTAGCCTCCAAGTCGCCGGCGCCTCTACCTCCTTGTGCCGCCGCCTAGGGCACCTCTAACTCGGCGAGTTAGGGTTTTTCCCCAAACCCTAACCGCCGGCCAAGCCCTCCCCTTGGTGCCCTCTAAACCCTAGATCACCAAGGCCTCTCTCATACTCCACCATACTCGCTCCGGCTTAAGGCAAAGCCCTGCGAGATCTCCCCTCTACTTCCGACACCACGCCGTCGTGCTGACGAAATCACGAGCAGAGTGCTACAACCTCCGCTGCCTGCTGGAACAAGGGAGAGGAAGTTCTTCATCGAGTACCGAACGTGTGACCATTGGAAGCTGCGGAGCATGGCCGGAAGGATCGTCTACACGACCTTGAGATCGGCAAGAGTACGACTACATCACCCACGAGAATCTGCTCTCGTTAACCGCTTTGGAATCTTCGAGGGTGAGTTCCTCTATCGACTCGTTGCTACAATCTAGTAGATAGATTTTGGCTTGTTTGTTTGCATGCGGTAGAATTTTTTTGTTTTCCATGCTACGAATCCCTACAAGGGAGACAAGGAGGAAGCCCATGGTCGCCTCACTCATGGAGGCGACACGGGGAGGGGTGGTGGTAGTGCGTCCACGGTCAGTCATCCATGTTACCATAAAATGAGGATCGATTTTTAACAGAGAGCCTCCTCCTCACCCCCGTGTTGCCAAACCTAGGTCACATAGAGGGCGGTGACGCCGCCGGTCCCTGGCTCCCCTCCCTCGTGCCGCCTCTAGAGATCTCACCAAGCAAAGCCCAGTAGGTGAAAGTGGCAGAGCCTTCTCCCTCACGCAGCGATGGCGACCTCTCATGGTGGTGGAAGTGCGTGTTTCGACGACAATTTGGTGGCACGGAGCAGCGGAATCTCGTTGGTGAGCGCGATTAGGCGATGATAGTGGAGGTGTGGCCTCCCCGCGACTGAGGCGCCCCTGCAGCTCCCGCCAGGAGCTCCAGTCTTGTGCAAGACCAAATAGGCTTGAGCAGGCTGGCCATTCTTGGCCCCGTGGCTGCATACTAGCGTGATGGAGCCTGATGATGTTGGTTGTTGGGCATTGTGGTGGTGCTAGCGGTCGTCCAGCCGGTGATGTGTTGGATCCTCACTGTCTAGCCCTCGCTAGGTGGATGTGAGACGGTGGTCAACACCTCCTACTCCTCCTACAATACATATGGCTCACTTCTCGTTGGTGGTGAGGTCAAATGCCAACTCTTTGCTGCACGTGTCAGATGGGCGTTGGGGTTGATAGCAGGGTCGAGCAAAATTCTTGCATGAAGCTGACGAGACGACGGTTGTGGGCGTCATCACCTCCTTGGAGGCATCATCATGCCAATACGTGCTTCCCCGCCTCGAGCACCAGGGGAAACCCTAGATCCGGCCATCGGATCGCGCGGCGACAGCGCGACTGCGTCATTCCCTCCTTGGAGGCGTCACTTAGGTGGTTCGTCAAGTCCTCGATACGCCGGTTGGAGTCAATGTTCGCCGCCATACTGAGAATGTGGGTTTCCGGGACGCTATGTACACAGTTGTCGCGCTTCTTTGTCGACGCCCCCTCCGATTTGGTTTGGTCCCGCAGTCCTCTTCCCGACTATTAGGCGTTTATATGGCAGGCGGTGTGTTGGTTTGTGCCATCCTCGAGTTGGAGTCGGTCTCCTAAAGTTCCTGTCTTCGGTCGTGTTGCGGCATAGAAGCTCGGTGTACACATTCGACAATGTACTCGTACTACGTATGTATTGTGGCGTTAGGTCAACAATTCCATAACACAAGAGGTAAAACATACTGCACATTCAGATTCATTTAGATCCTGAAGCGTTGGAGTGCAGAGGTGCCATCGAGCCCCTTGGCCCTGTAGTGCCGCACCAGCTCCTCCACCGTCGCGCTCTTGTACCGCGCCTCGCCATGGCCGCCAGTGACCATGGGCGCGAGCACCTTCGTCGACGCCTCTGTCCGTAAGAAGCAGGCCACGGAGACCCTGGGCCCCACGCCGCTGGCCACCACGCGGTGCTCGACACTCCTGAACCTGTCGTTGGACACCAGCTGCAGGTAGTCGCCGACGTTCACCACCAGCGCCCCAGCCACCGCCGGCACATCCACCCACACGGCAGGCTGCTGCCTGTTGCCGGCTTCGTCGTCGACGCGGTCGACAAGGACCTGGAGGCCGCCGACGGCGTCCTGGAGGAGCACGGTGAGGAAGCCGGGGTCGGAGTGCCGGGTGGTGCCCAGGGTGAGGCGTGGCTCCGGGCACGCCGGGTAGTAGTGCGCCGCCACGCTCAGCCCGTCCACGAACTCCTGCTCTAGGTACCTCGGATCCACGCCCAGCGCCTCCGACAGCAGCTCCAAGAGCGCGCGCCCGAGCTCCCACACCACCCTCACGTACTCCGGCGCGACGGCCCTGCACGCCGGTGGGACCTCCTCCGGCGCCGGCGCCGTCTCCATGATCAGGGTGTCGCGCCAGTTGGCCGCCGGCGACTGGAACAGGTCGAAGTTGCTCTGGTACCGCACGCGCCGCCCTGGGTCCCGGGTGTAGTACGGCGCCTTGGCCTCCTCGGGGGACTCGTGGAACCGCCGCACGCACGCGAGCATGTCCGACATGGCCGGCTCCGGCACGCTGTGTTTCACCACCTGGAAGAAGCCCACGGTTTCCGCGGCCGCCTTCACCTGGGCGACCAGCCCGGCTCGGTCGGCGGCTGCGAGGTCGATGACCGGGATGGTGAAGTGCTGCTGCTCATGAGGATGCTGAGGTTCCAGCAGCGGAAGGGATTCGGGCGGGTGGTGGAAGATGGAGGGGACGGCCGTGACTCCTGCGTCGACGAGGCCTTTGACGCCGGCCTTGGTGTCGTCGAAGACCTTGAGGGCGCGGAGGCGCTCAGGATCGGACGCCATGGATTAGGTCGACGCGTACTGCACGCACTGAGGGGTGATCCTTTTAGTTCAGTTTTGTGTGGTGTACTGGTGTGTGGAAGCAAGTGGAGTCTCGTGGCTGTTTACTTAACGTACGTGCGAGCAAGGGCGGATCACTTATGTGGTGGCGTATAGAAGATGGTCCACTTGTCGAGGAGGAGGTGTCCAACATCTGCTTCGAGCAAGCGTGCAACATCAAGGTGCAGGACTAGCTACGTTAGTGGGCAACATCAAGATGTGCGGCGTGCACTTGCGCAGCTCTGCTGCCACAACCACAACAAGCCCAACCTAGCTAGTTGTGCTCACGCTGCAGCTGCCAGAAGCTAGCGAGTGTGCCCCCTTCTACCTCAGGCTGTAAGTGGGTATAATAGCGGGCCGCCCGCTTCCTGCCGCATTAGCCGCATGTGTTAAGTGGATATACGCGGTAACCCATAAAACGGCAATGTTGGTTTCACGGCACCCACGTGTCCCGCATAATCCCCCATGAAGAACTGCAGCTTATTCCCCAAAAAACAAAAGAATTGCAACTAGCTTCTGCATTCCGCTGTGGCGTTCAATTAATCGACATGCAGCTACTTGCCGACCACCAGGAAGAAACAACCATTCAAAACCGTACCATGTGACCGCCGTACGCCGTGGTGCTCCGGCGGGTGAACATCACCATACACGTACTTGTATACGTACTACTCCCTACTTTTCAAAATATAATATGTTTTAGATTTGTGGAGAAAATACATCTAGACTGTTTTAGTGTCTAGAGTCACTCCAAACATGAATAAATCTATATACTAAAAGAAGTCTAGATATATTTATTTCACAAAGCTAAAACATTTTACTCCCTTCGTTTTAAAATATAAAATGTTTTAGCTTTGTGAAAGAAATGTATTTAGACTTGTTTTAATGTGTAGGTTTATTTAAGCTTAGAATGAATCTAAACACTAAAATACGTCTAGATATATTTGTTTTATATATCTAAAACATCTTATATTTTAAAACGGAGAGAGTATTTCTGTACATGTTTTCACGGAGCTAGCATCATACTTTGCAGCATCAAGCTAGCTTGTGGACCAAAATCGATCGGGATAATCAGCTAAAAAAATGTGGGTTACGTAGGCAAAGAGAACAGCCCGCATAGTGCCACTTAATCTTTTCTGTTATATGCAGGAATCCACTTGCTTTTTTTGCGGGGCGGCCATGCGGCCCACAACCGCTTAGAGTCTTAGTTGAGACACATGAACGAATGTAAATCCAAACAATATACGAGCATAAACGCAAGGAGATATTCTTTTATGCTGTGCTTTGGCACCGTTGAACGGTTGGCTCCTAAAAATAACTTCACCGGCATGAATTCGTGGACTTGTCAATTTAAGATTGCAGGAAGTGAATATGACAAATTAAGAGGGTTGGCAGTTTGGCGTTGTTTTGTTAATTATAGTACTACTATCTTGGCTGAACTGAACAAATGTATTTAATTGATGCAAGCTAAAACTCTAATCGCTACAGCATCTCTAACAAAAGCTAAAAATATCATCAATATACCGTGCGCCGGCGTGTTTTAGGCTCCAGTAGGCGCTGCAAATTTTTAGAGCACGTGGCATTTTACACAACCGCACAAGCGCGAACGCCAACAACCGTGCCCAAACTTTCTCGCGTGCCCGCCTGCCTCCGCCCTCGCGCTCCCGCCGACGATTCTATGGCCATGGACGGTGACGCCGCCTCTCCGTTCACCACTCCCTACTCCACCACCAGTGTCGCTGCCGCAAACCTTAGCGCCCCCGCCCGAATCCTAGCGCCGCCTGCGACCTCTCCAATGCTCCGCAGCCGACCACCGCGCAGGGCGCCGTCCCGCCGCAGGCCTAGGTCCCCAAGCCTCTCAAACGGCCGGCTGCGACCGCCAACAGTGGCACCATGAAGAAGGGGAAGGTCTCCGGTGTCAAGACGAGCGCGGGCAAGACGGGAAAGAGTGTTGTCGCGCGCCGGCACAAGCGCCCCAGTTCATCCACCGCCGCCGCAATTCTAGGGAACGTCGCCTACGACACCGCCTCCCCAAGCTTTCGCGCCACCGGACACACTACTAGGAAATAGGCTGTTAGTGGCGCACCTGATTTGCCCATCCGTGGCGCACTAGCCGTGCGCTACGGCTAAAACATACCCGTAGCACATTGCCTGGTGCGCTACGGTTATCTGGAGACAGTAGTAGCGCACTTGCCAGTACGCCACGGATAGAAAGGCAGGTGCGCTTCCACTATGCTTCCTGTGGCGCACATGGCAGTGCGCCACCGAGGGAAGGCATGTGCGCTTTAGTAGTAGTGCGCCACTAAAGGCATGCCATGTGCGCCACGGATAATTTTTTTTGTTTTTTGTTTTAATTCTAAGCCAGATAATATACAATACAAATTATATATAATATTTAAGACGGATATACACATAGATATAAGATATACAATTATATATATGAATACACAATTTGCAAAATAAGATTGAAACAAATACATATAAATAAGTCCCATACATGAATGCATAGTATAAGTTACATTGTTTCGATCAAGATACAAAGTAGTTGGTGACATGCGAATACATGTGTCTCGAACAAGTTAGAGCTCGGAAGCTCGCCTAGACATCTAAACTAGAAACAAGCGCGGGATAAACAACCAAGGACGATAAGCATCATTGTGCCGAAGGTGTAGGTATTCATCTGGTTCCTCGTCCTAACTCCCGCTAGATAGCGTGTGTATCTAGCTTCCGCCTCCGTCATAGTGTTGTACCCTTTGTAGCTATTGCCGCTGAAACGGTGCACCTGTCTCCGGCAGTCTTCTCAATCATCGTAGACTCCGGGAACCCGTTCCTTTTACACGACGTACCACGTCATCTACAAGTTAGAAATAATAATTAACCGGTGATTGAAAAAACATGTATAATTAAAGTCGCATATGAAGATACACTTATAGAAAGTACTCCCAACTCAAAAAGCATGCATCATATATAACTAGGTTGTTGGACACAAGAATATGCTACGATGGAACTTTACGCCAAGTAGGATGCACAACACCTGGACTTGTGCATAGCACAAGGCGTACAATCCCGTCGCGACACATTCATATATATAGTGTGGCACGACATTTCAATCATCGGCATTCTCGAAAAAGACCAAACTAACTCAAAAAGAATACCTCATATATAACTAGGTCGTTGGACACAGAAATATGCTATGATGAAACTGTAAGCCAAGTAGGATGCACAACATCTGGACTTGTGCATAGCACAAAGCTTACAATTCCGTCACAACATATTCACATATATAGTGTGCCACGACATTTTAATCATCGGCATTATTCTCGAAAAATACCAAAGTAACTCAAAAAGAATGCCTCATATATATACATAGGTTGTTGGACACAGGAATATGCTACGATGGAACAGTAAGCCAAGTAGGATGCACATCACCTGGACTTGTGCATATCACAAGGCTCAATATCCTGTCGTAGCACATTCACATATATATAGTGTGCCACGACATTTCAATCATCGACATTCTCGAAAAAAGGCCAAAGTAAGCAAAGGACCAAAGAGTAAGCAAAAAAACAAGTATTGATTCATATATAATAATGTTAATCAAAAGAAGTAAGCATTCATAAACCTAATAAGCTAAGTAGTAGCATGTACTTGTCCACATACACAAAGGTCATCTACAGTTTGGAACTACAACTAGGCCAACATCAAGACTTCTGGCTCGGCTCAGGGAACGGGAGGACGCCTTGTATCGTCATGAACTTTCTATAGTCACCCTATCTCTAGGGGATCTTCTATGTCACGGTTATTCGAGAGATTTTCTCCGTAGAAGACCCCCCCCCCCCCCCGAAGTCATGACATCACGAAAGATGATTGCCCCAAACTGCTGCTAGATGCAATACATCTCTTGTCTAATATCTGAATCAGTGATCTTGGCCTTGGCTTTGGCCCACTGTTTGAGATGATCTGGCAGCGTAGAATTCTGCTGGTCTAGTAGGAACGCCCTCATGTGATGGAGTGCATAGTAGGCTTCCTTCTTAGTGCCTTACGACTACTTCATGCAGGGGAACTCCATTACGTGGTTGAAGACGTGCCTGCCGAACTTGACCTTCTTACGCACGAAGGTGGTGCCTTCCATCGAGGCATAGCTAGTGAGAGCATCATCCAGAACTTCCTTGATCTTGTCGTATTTTTCTTCTTTTCTAGACTCCCCGAGTCGAAATACGTGGCGTGCGAATGCTTCGGCGATAAGGATATGAGTGTGCAGTGTTCATCTATGCACACAAAAATTCAAATGGAATGTATTGGAAAAATAATGATGATAATCTAATAAAGCCAATCGATGGTGGCGAGTGAATAATGACTTACTCGGGAAAGTAAGGCACAAGAATGTATTCCTTTGTCTTGTTCGCCACGAAGATTCCTTTTAGGTACGAGGCCACGAATCGTCGTTCAACGGCGCTTCCCAAGCAGTTGTCATGCATGTAGTAGGGGTCCACTATCGCGATGCCCGGGGTGGTCTCTCTAATGATCTGCATGGCCAGGCTAAGAGAAAACAGGCGGACCATGGTATAGTGCAGCGGGTATAGGTGGAACATACTGAAGATGTCGTCAAACCGCAGGAAGAACAGATCCACGGGGGCATTGTCGATGAAGCCCAAGCCTGGTGGCACCTTAACCACGAATACCGGGTGCGAGGGATCTTTCTCCGCCAGAAGGCGTCTCTCTACCGTTAGCACACCGTCATGCACACTCTTCAATTCCAAACTGGCGAGCCTCCACAAATTCTTAGGTAGCATGGGCTCACCCGCCATATGAATCCTCCACATAATACCCTCGGATCTTGGTGGCCCGTCCCGAAACCTGATCGGATTCGCAGTTGACGCCACCGGCTGGCTCGAGCTGCTAGATTTTCTTTTCCTGGCATTTTTTCCTTTTGGAGAGCGGGCAGGCACCGCAATCTGAGCACTGGCCGCCCTATGTAGTGTGTCAGGGCTTAGAATAAAGTACCGGTTGGTTTTATCAGCTGGCTCAGTGAAGGTGCAAGCTGGAGGCGTCTCCTGAGAACCAAACAGACGCTTGGTGATAGTGGGTTTCTCTGTGGGGCCACCAGCTGGGTCTTCGTTGCAAAACTGAGTGTTGAAGAACTGATCGAAGTCTTCGTCGTTCTCATTCGGATCCTGCGCCATGTGCATATCATCAACATGATCATCCGACCCACCGCGTGGAGGTGACGCAAGGGGCGATGGGGGCCTTGCCACGGCACGACAAAGTGCTGTTGCTAATGGCGTGATGGCCCCCGCCATCCCCAAACAAATCATGCTCTTTGTGTTGGAATTATGCCCTAGAGGCAATAATAAAGATGTTATTATTATAATTCTTGTTCATGATAAAGTTTATATTCCATGCTAGAATTGTATTAAGCGGAAACATTAATACTTGTGTGGTTTGTGAACAACACCGTGTCCCTAGTACGCCTCTATGGACTAGCTCATTGATCAATGATGATTAAGGTTTCCTAACCATAGACATGAGTTGTCAATTGATAATGAGATCATATCATTGGGAGAATGATATGGTGGACAGACCCAAACTAAGCGAAGCAATTAGATCGTGTCATCGTGTTCGTCTTTGCAAAGCTTTTTTTATGTCAAATATTGTATTCCTTAGACCATGAGATAATGCAACTCCCTGGTATCGGAAGAAAGCTTTGAGGTCATCAAACGTCATCCTATGAGAGGGTGATCATAAAGGTGTCTCTCAGGTGATCGGAAAGTATCTGTTGGGTTGTATGTATCGAGATGGAATTTGTCCCTCCCAAGTCGGAGAGATATACTTGGGCCCACTCGTAATCGATATCAACACGCTTGCAAGCATGTGGTTAAGGAGTTAATCACAAAGTGATATCGGATTACGGAGCGAGTAAAGTACTTCGTGAACGAGATTGAACTAGGTATGGCATACCGACGATTGAATCTCGAGCAAGTAAAATATCGCGAGACGAAGGGAATATATATATGGGATTGATTGAATCCTGGCATCGTGGTTCATCCGATATGATCATCGATGAATGTGTGGGAGTCAATATGGGTGCCCAGACCCAGTTGATTATTGATAGAAGATCATATGCGCATATTCTCGAACCCATGAGGTCACACACTTAACGTGTCTCGGCTAGGATAGATTGGATAATTGGTTTATGAATTTTTGTTGAGTCTCGGATGGGATCCGGATATCACGAGAGGTTCGGAATGGTCCGGAGAATAAGATTCATATAAAGCGTGCAGTTTTTGGAGTTCGAATTGTTCCGGTTAATCGGTATTATCGGAAGCTTCTAGAACCTTCGGAAGGGGCCAACGTGGTCCCACCTTCCGGGGAGGGCATGGGCCTATGAGGGAGTGTCCTGGCGCATTGGTCCAGGGCACAAGGCCCCATAGGGCCCAGCCGATCCTAGAGAGTTTAAATCGTTTAAACTAGAGATAAGATAAGATAGGGTTTCTAGATAAGGTTTCTAGTTTAAATCGTTTAAACTAGAGATAGGCTTGGAGGATGGGCAAGGGCTGGCCGCACCCCCCTCTATATATAGAGGGCTGGTGCGCCCCCTCTCCCCCCTACACACACCTTCCTCAAAACCCTAGTAGCCCTGCTGCCTTCCTCTCTCCCTCCCGACTGTTTGTAGGAAGCCTGCAGAAATTCTCCACCATATACACCACGCCGTCGTGTTGTAGATCCAATCCATCTCTCCACCATACTTGCTGGTCCGAGGAAGGAGGAGACGTCGAGGTGCTGCATGTGTGCATCTCACGGAGGCACCGCCACTTGTGGTGCTAGATCGGATCGGATCGCGAGGAGGAGAAGCGAGTTCGACTACATCACCCACGTTCCGATGAGCGTTCCACTGCGAATCTTCAAGGTATGAAGATCTAATCCAATCTCTCGTTGTTTGCATCTCCTAGATTAGATCTTGGCTTTCCTCTGTTCGCATCCGTAGAAAATTTTGATTTACTATGCCGCAAACCCTTCGAGGGTATCGAGCTAGATCTATGCGTAGATGTGATTCACAGTAGAACGCAACATGGTTGTTGCGGCGTTGATGTTTTCTGTTGCAAGCCTCTTGTTTGTGTTCTTCTTATGGCTGGATAGTGAGATTGAAGCGGTCCAGGCCAACCTTCTGGCGACGTCGTTCGCGAGACCCGGCTCCGCTTGGCGTGTGGCTTGTACCACACATGCGGTGGTGGATGTCGTTTCTCTCACTATAGTTGTCATGGGATTAACACCGGAGTTTGGCAACCATAATATCACCGTTGTGGCTTTCCGTAGGTAAGAATCGTTCTTAGCATCTACTCCCATAAGCCACGTAAAACATGACAACAAAGTAGAGGCGTCTAACTTGTTTTTGCAGGGAGTGTTTTCTGTGATATGGTATGGCCCAAGATGTGATGTGTATAATGTATGCGATGATCATGTTTTGTAATGTTTCACGACTTGCATGTCGTTGAGTACACAACCGGCAGGAGCCATATGGTTGTCTTTATAATTGTGTATGACCTGCGAGTCAACTTCTTATACGCCATGTAATACCTTTACTTTATCGCTAAGTAGTTAGCAATAGTTGTAGTTGCTATTCGTGGTGGAGGCAATCATGGTGGAGTGATGGAGATCATGCCGGAACGCACAAGATGGAGATCATTGTGCGAAGATTGGCTATACCATGTCACATAAAGTTATATGCACGTGATGTTTATCCTTTTATGTATCTTATTATGCTTAGATCGCGACGGTAGCATTATAAGATGATTGCTCACTTAAAGATCAAGATAAAAACTGTGTTCTCCCCAAGTATGCACCGTTGCGAAAGTTCGTCGTGTCCAAGCATCACGTGATGATCGGGTGCTATAGACTCTAAGCTCACATACAACGGGTGCAAGCCAGTTTTGCACACGCGGAAATACTTGGGTCTAACTTGACGAGCCTAGCATGTACAGACATGGCCTCGGAACACAAGAACCGAAAGGTTAAGCATGAGTCATATGAATGATATGATCGACACTTCGTTGTCCACCATTGAAACCACATCTTTTCTCGTGATGATCGGATTAGGTGTGGTGAATTTGGATCGTGTTCACTAAACAACTTGAGGGATGTTGAATTTAGTGGGAGTTCATCTAGTAATTTGATTAAGTTGAACTATTTATCATGAACATAGTCTAAATTGTACTTGCAAATCAGAGATCCTACCAAGTCCAACTTCAACTTCAACGTATGCTGAGATAGAAAAGCTTAGAAACAATGGGTCTAACTTCACCAAATGGTTCCGCATTCTGAGAATCATTCTCGCTGGCGGACAAAAGGACTATGTCCTTGAGAAAGCGCTAGGTGACGCCCCTGCTATAGATGCGCCGGCTGATGAAAAAGCTGTTTATCAGTCGTGCAAGGATGATTATGATTTGATTAAGATCTCCATGTTGTATGCTATGGAATCGGATCTTCAAAATCGTTTTGAGGAGTTCGCCGGGCCCTTTGAGATTCTCGAGGAGCTGAAAAACATGTTTCAGACTCAAGCCCGTTCTGAGAGATATGAGATCTCTAAGAAATTCTTTAACTACAAGATGGAGGAAGGGAGGTCCGTTAGTGAGCACGCCATTAAGATGTCGGGCCACACTCAACGCCTTGAGCAACTGGACGCAAGATTCGGAGGAGCTCAAGATTGACACTCCTAGCTACAAAAGTTTTGTAGTTGATCACGATCAGATTGGTTCCACTGATATGATCACTGAGCTCTTTGCTAAGATGAAAGTAGCGGAGGTGAACATCAAGAAAGATAATCATGTGTTGATGGTCAACAAGCCCTCCTTTAAGAAAGGTAAAGGTGCAAAGAAGCCCTTCAACAAAGGTGGCGGCAAGCGCGTTGCCCCTGCTGAGAAGAAGCTCAAGTCTGGTCCTAAGCCTTCGAGTGCTTCTATTGCAAGGACAAGGGTCCTTTGGAAGCACAACCGTCAAGTACTTAGCGGACAAGAAGGCTGGCACCATCAAAGGTATATTTGATATACATGTTATTGATGTTTTCCTTACTAGCCCTCGTTGTAGTGCCCGGTATTTGATACGGTTCGGTTGCTAATATTTGTAACTCAAACAGAGCTACGGAATAGACGGCGGCTTACGAGGATGAGGTGATCGGCGTTGTAGCGGATCAAGAGTTGATGTGATGGCCGTCGACACGCTCTCGTTATTTTTACCTTCGGGATTAGTTTTAAACCTTAATAAATGTTATTATGTGCTGCGTTGAGCATGAACATTATTTCTGGATCGTGTTTATTGCAAGACGGTTATTCATTTAAATCGGAGAATAATGGTTGTTCTATTTATATGAGTAACATCTTTTATGGTCATGCACCTCTTATAAATGGTTTATTTCTTCTAAATCTCGAAAGGGATGAAACACACATCCATAACATTGAGGCTAAGAGATGCAAAGTAGATAGTGATAATACTACTTATTTGTGGCACTGTCGTCTAGGTCATATTGGTGTAAAGCGCATGAAGAAACTCCATTCTGATGGACTTTTGGAGTCTCTTGATTTTGAATCATTTGACACATGCGAACCATGCCTCATGGGCAAGATGATCAAAAACCCGTTCTCCGGTATGATGGAGCGAGCAACGGACTTGTTGGAAATCAAAAATACCGATGTATTCGGACCGAGGAGTGTTTGACGCCACGGTGGATATCGCTATTTTCTCACTTTTACCGATGACTTAAGTAGATATGGGTATATCTATTTAATGAAACATAAATCTGAAACATTTGAAAAGTTCAAGGAATTTCAGAATGAAGTAGAGAACCATCATAACAGAAAGATTAAGTTTCTACGATCCAATCGTGGGGGCAAATATTTGAGTTATGATTTTCTCACGCATCTCAAAGCAAGTGGAATCGTTTCACAACTCACGCCACCCGGAACCCCACAAGAATGGTGTGTCGAATCTGGAATCGAACCCTATTAGATATGGTCCGATCAATGATGTCTATTACTGATTTGCCGTTATCATTTTGGGGTTATGCATTAGAAACCGCTGCATTCACTTTAAATAGGGCTCCATCTAAATCCGTTGAGACGACACCGTATGAACTGTGGTTTGGTGCTAAACCTAAGTTGTCGTTTCTTAAAGTTTGGGGATCTGAAGCTTACGTCAAGAAGTTGATGCGGACAAGCTCGAACCCAAAGCGAGAAATGCGTCTTCATAGGATACCCTAAGGAAACTATTGGGTATACCTTCTATCACAGAACCGAAGGCAAAGTGTTTATGAAGAACGGTTCCTTTCTTGAGAAGGAGTTTCTCTCGAAAGAAGTGAGTGGGAGGAAAGTAGAGCTTGACGAGGTTATTGAACCTTCTCTTGAATTGGAGAGTAGCGCAGCACCTGAAATTGTTCCAGTGCGCTTTGCACCAACAATAGAGGAAGCTAATGACAAGGATCATGAAGCTTGGATGATGTCGCTCTTGAACGTCGCAGTCGACAAGGTCGCGTGCCCTCCCCGAGTAATGCAGCAACCCTGTCTTGTTGTCTTGTTAGTAGAAGACGGTGAACCTCGAACTATGAGGAAGCGATGATGAGCCAGACTCGAGAAATGGCTAGAGGCCATGAAATCCGAATTGGGATCCATGGCGAAAACCAAGTATGGACTTTGGTGGACCCTCCTAGCGACCAAAAGGCGTTGAGTGCAAATGGATCTTCAAGAAGAAAAGCGGACGCGGATGGTAATGTTATCGTCTATAAAGCACGGCTTGTCGCAAAAGGTTTTCGACAAGTTCAAGGTGTTGACTACGATGAGACTTTCTCTCCCGTAGCGATGTTTAAGTCCATTCGGATTTTATTAGCAATTGCTGTGTTTCATGATTATGAAATATGGCAGATGGATGTCAAGACTGCGTTCCTCAATGGCAACATTGATGAAGAGTTGTATATGATGCAACCCGAAGGTTTTGTCGATCCTAAGGATGCTGATAAAGTATGCAAACTTCAGCGTTCCATTTATGGACTGAAGCAAGCATCTCGGAGTTGGAACCTTCGTTTTGATCAAGTGATCAAGAGCTTTGGATTTGTTCCAAATTGCTACGAAGCTTGCATCTACAAGAAAGTGAGTGGGAGCTCGGTGACATTTCTGGTACTATATGTGGATGACATATTGATTATTGGAAATGACATCAACATGCTTAACGATGTGAAGAGTTATTTGAACAAGTGTTTTTCAATGAAAGACCTAGGTGAAGCTGCTTATATATTGGGCATCAAAATCTATAGAGATAGACAAAGACGCTTGATAGCTTTAAGCCAGAGTACATACCTAGACAAAGTTCTGAAAAGGTTCAGAATGGATAAGGCATTGAAAGGTTCAAGGCCTATGTTGTCGAGTAAGATATTGAGCAAGGCTCGTGTCCAGCTCTGATGAAATGATAGGAAGCTATGAGCAAAGTGCCTTATGCCTCAGCCATAGGTTCCATCATGTATGCCATCTTTGTGTACTAGACGGATGTGTCCAATGCTCTTAGTTTGACGAGCAGATATCAAAGTGATCCAGTGGAACATGGACAGCCGTGAAGAACATCCTAAGGTACCTAAATAGGACTAAAGAAATGTTCTTAGTCTATGGGGTGATGAACAACTCGTCAGAAAAGGTTACGTCGATGCTAGTTTCGACACCGACAAGGATGATTCTAAATCTCGAACGGATACGTGTATATTTTGAATGGAGGAGCTGTGAGTCGGAGAAGCTGCAAGCAAAGCGTGATCGCGGGATCTGAAGAGAAGCGAATACATGGCTGCTGCGAAGCGTCAAGTGAAGGAGTTTGGATCGAAACTTCATCACGAGCTTGGCGTGGTTCAAGTGCATTCACCCACTAGAGATATTGTGTGACAACACCGGGCGCCATAGCACTCGCTAAGGAACCAAGATATCATCCAAAGACCAAGCATATCAACATAAGTTTCATATAATCCGAGATTATATAGCAGATGGAGATCTGAAGATTAGCAAAGTACATACAGATCTGAATGTCGCAGATCCATTGACTAAACCTCTTCCACGTGTAAAACATGATCAACATCTCAGTGCCATGGGTGTGAGATTGTTGCCAAATGTAAACTAGATTATTGACTCTAGTGCAAGTGGGAGACTGTTGGAATTATGCCCTAGAGGCAATAATAAAGATGTTATTATTATAATTCTTGTTCATGATAAAGTTTATATTCCATGCTAGAATTGTATTAAGCGGAAACATTAATACTTGTGTGGTTTGTGAACAACACCGTGTCCCTAGTACGCCTCTATGGACTAGCTCATTGATCAATGATGGTTAAGGTTTCCTAACCATAGACATGAGTTGTCAATTGATAATGAGATCATATCATTGGGAGAATGATATGGTGGATGAGACCAAACTAAGCGAAGCAATTAGATCGTGTCATCGTGTTCGTCTTTGCAAAGCTTTTTTTATGTCAAATATTGTATTCCTTAGACCATGAGATAATGCAACTCCCTGGTATCGGAAGAAAGCTTTGAGGTCATCAAACGTCATCCTATGAGAGGGTGATCATAAAGGTGTCTCTTAGGTGATCGGAAAGTATCTGTTGGGTTGTATGTATCGAGATGGAATTTGTCCCTCCCAAGTCGGAGAGATATACTTCGGGCCCACTCGGTAATCAATATCAACACCGCTTGCAAGCATGTGGTTAAGGAGTTAATCACAAAGTGATATCGGATTACGGAACGAGTAAAGTACTTGTTGTGAACGAGATTGAACTAGGTATGACGGTACCGACGATCGAATCTCGGGCAAGTAAAATATCGCGAGATGAAGGGAATATATATATGGGATTGATTGAATCCTGGCATCGTGGTTCATCCGATATGATCATCGATGAATGTGTGGGAGTCAATATGGGTGCCTGCACCCTGTTGATTATTGATAGAAGATCATATACGCATATTCTCGAACCCGAGGTCACACATAACGTGTCTCGACGCTAGGATAGATTGGATAATTGGTTTATGAATTTTTGTTGAGTCTCGGATGGGATCCGGGATATCACGAGAGGTTCGGAATGGTCCGAGAATAAGATTCATATAAGGCGGTGCAGTTTTGGAGTTCGAATTGTTCCGGGTTAATCGGTATTGTACCGGAAGCTTCTAGAACCTTCCGGAAGGGGGCCAACGTGGTCCCACCTTCCGGGAGGGGGCATGGGCCTATGAGGGAGTGTCCTGGCCGCATTGGGCCAGGGGCACAAGGCCCCATAGGGCCCAGCCGATCCTAGAGAGTTTAAATCGTTTAAACTAGAGATAAGATAAGATAGGGTTTCTAGATAAGGTTTCTAGTTTAAATCGTTTAAACTAGAGATAGGCTTGGAGGATGGGCAAGGGCTGGCCGCACCCCCCCTCTATATATAGAGGGCTGGTGCGCCCCCTCTCCCCCCTACACACACCTTCCTCAAAACCCTAGTAGCCCTGCTGCCTTCCTCTCTCCCTCCCGACTCTTTGTAGGCGAAGCCCTACAGCAGAAATTCTCCACCATATACACCACGCCGTCGTGTTGTAGATCCAATCCATCTCTCCACCATACTTTCTGGTCCGAGGAAGGAGGAGACGTCGAGGTGCTGCACGTGTGCATCTCACGGAGGCACCGCCACTTGTGGTGCTAGATCGGATCGGATCGCGAGGAGGAGAAGCGAGTTCGACTACATCACCCACGTTCCGACGAACGTTCCGCTATGCGAATCTTCAAGGGTATGAAGATCTAATCCAATCTCTCTCATTGTTTGCATCTCCTAGATTAGATCTTGGCTTTCCCTCTGTTCGCATCCGTAGAAAATTTTGATTTACTATGCCGCGAAACCCTTCACTTTGTCCATTGCAAGAATAAGCTGAAGCAAATTCTCAGGACAGCCGTCTCTTCTTCATCCGCTCCTGGGGGTTGCATGGGAGGTTTCAGGTCGTCGCAGCCCCTTAGCACCCGACTAATTTTAACCCTGCGCACGCTATCTAGCATCGGCCTTAAGTGGAACATGCGCTGCAAGGGTTGAACGATGGTACCCTTGGCAACATCCCTCAGCTCGTTGTTTACGTAGCATAAGAGAGTGCAAGGAACATCCGTCTACGGAAAACATGTACGTCGTCAGAGAGATGCCATAAAAGTAATAGATGGCATGAAAGGCGGTAAAGCAATTTGTTTACCGTGATGGCGTCGATATTGGCTAATGTTGAGGCACCGCATACGATGATGGGTGTGCAAGAGACGGAGGGGCTGCTTGATGGCGCGGTGCCGACCGCCGGTGTATTCTCCCTACCGGGTTCTTGGAGCTCTGGTGCCGCCGTGACGATGGCAGGGGGATCACCAACATGTTCGGCGCCGTGATGATTGAAGGGGGAGTCACCAACACTTCCGACTCCACGGTGCTATCGGGCGGAGTCACGAACACATAATTCGCCTGATTCGTCGGTGCCGTGTTGTTCGAGTGGCTGCTGACCATGCTTGGAATCGGGCATGACCCTTGCCGATCACCCGCACTCCAGTTCGCTATTGACTCCAGCAAGGTAGGCAGGATGGACGTGAGGGTGATTGCCAGGTTTCTTGGACGATCTGTGGGATCCGCGCCACTTGTTCCTTAAGTTCTTGAACCTTGCGGTTTTCCTCCTCGCTCCTTCCCGACGGTGCCACACGCGTCGTCGGCGGTGGACCAAAATGATCCACCCAATTCTTATCCCTGAGGCCGGCCAGACGGCCAGCCGTCGACGGCTTCTTCATAACCGGCGTGATTTTCTTGGCCCGGTTCATCGCCCTGTTAAAAGGGTTATCCCACCAGGTGGCCGCCGTCGACCCCTGGGATGAGGAACCCTGGGATCCATGACTAGCAATTTCCTCCTCCTGCAGAAGAAGTAACAGTGAACCGTTTAGAAATTCGACTTCATCGATTAGAATGCAATCGAGTTGATCCGTGGTAATTAAATTACTTACCACAATTTCCTCGAATTCCTTCAACGCAGGATCCGCGGTGAGTTGTTTTGTTTTTGGGTCCACATTATAACGGTCCCTGATGAAGTTTCGAAGCTGCCCATTTTCGAATTTCGCAAAGGGGTTAGCTATCCCCTTAGCTCTATACTTTTCGTCCTCCTTATCACATTTGGCCTCCGCAGTTCCATATCCACCAGATCTGAGATGGTGGTGACCTATATTTATCGCCTGCAGCACCTTTCCCTGATTACTCGAGGCCTAGGATCTTTCCGATTCGCACCTATCCTTGAACTCTCGGTACTGATCTTCGGTGATCTGCGGGTCAATCTTCTGGATCTCCTCGAGACTTTTTCCTTCTTTATAGATCTTCTTTATCCGGGTTCTCTAGCTGGCCAGGGCGGTGCTCATCTTTGTGAGGGCGTATTTGTTTACTTCATTCCCATGATAATTTGTGTTCCGATACTCAGTGGGGAACTTGTATCTTGCGTGCAGCTTCTCGAGGAGGAGTGTGCGCAAATGACCATTATCTTTATGCCAGAGATTCTCGGTATTGATCAAGATGGTGGTCCCGGTGATAGCCGCCACTTGACCATTGTACCCTCTGACGACAAGGTCGGGCGCCAAAGGAACCGTTGTTGGGCTCACTTTGGTAATTTCCTATCTGATGGTGCCGACCGTGTTCGGCACCGTTCCTTCGGCTTCTTCTTCTTCTTAGGAGGATTGCTACCACTCGTTGTGCCCTCGCCGCCATCAATGGTTTCATCATCCGTCGTTCCTTTGGCTTCTTCCTCCGCGTCTTCCATCTCGTCGTCCTCGCTCTCTGAAGGATGGGATTCTTCAGCTTCTTCTAGCCGCTGGGCCTCCTCCTAGAATGACAATTGTTTATTCGAAGGTCTGACTTCTCCTTTAGCGTTGTTGCGCTTAGAACAGCCAACCTCGTTGTTGTCACACATGTTTGCACTAATAAAAAGAAAATAATGGTTAGTAATAAAGTGCCCGGAAAAATCCGGCACGACCTTTGAGTAATTTTCTTAAACTAGGAGTGTCCGATTTCTGCCGAAACGGAAGTTAATCAATATTTTGGCAAAAATCAGGACTCATTTCATACAAGAACCTACATAAAGATCATACACCTCCATCATGGCCTTGCCATTTCAAAACTGATAGTAGTATATACATCAGTATAGACTGCAGCTTTGCACAACAGTGTACAACAGTAAAAAAATCAATGTATACACAGTATACATCAGTAAAAAATCATTGTATACATAGTACATAGTATACAACAGCTTTGCACAACAGTAAAAAAGCAACTAACATATTTCTTGACAGCAACTACACAACCTACTACTTGCTAACAGTAACCTAATTGATGACAGCAAGTAACTAAGGGCCTGTTTGTTTGGGTTGTGGATGGCTGGCTGTGCAATTGTGCTGAGAAAGCTGCTGTGCAGGAAAAACTACTTCTCTGAGTTTGACTGTTTGGCAACTTGGATGGTTGTATGGCTGTGTGCTAAGAAATTGTCTGTAATGTCCCTATAATTAATATAACACGTAAACTTCACTATTGAAGTGCATAAACGCATATATTATTATTACATACAATATGTCACATATTGGTTTGTCCAAAATACATATCTAACCATTAAACAAATAAAGATAGCCGCATAATGAATATAGATACATCCACACCGATCAAAACGATCATCTTCTTCTAGCATTGTAGAATGCAGTAGCGATGCGATCACGCTTGAAGTTCATGTCCACTCTGTGTAGTCCACTCGGAGCAGTATGATGATGACTCCTTGATGGCAAGTCTGTTGGGAACCCCAAGAGCAAGGTGTGAAGCAGCACATCAGCAAGTTTTCCCTTAGTAAGAAACCGAGGTTATCGAACCAGTAGGAGGAAGGAAACGTCACACAGGTGTTGCAAGCAACGCGGAGTCCTGCACAACACAAACTCAAGACTTTGCCCCAACAAACAGTGAGGTTGTCAAGCTCACCGGTTTGCTGTAACAAAGGATTAAACATATGGTATAGAAGACAATGGTTTGTAGTAAGTAAACAAGTAACAGTGAAAGATGTATCAATGGTAAATATTGAACCCGGGTCCATAGTTCACTAGAGGTGCTCTCCTTAGATAAACAACATGACATGAAGGGTAAACAAATTACAGCAAGGCAATTAACAGGAACTGAGCAAGGCATAACAATGCAATACTAGTCAAAAATATCCTATGAGATTCGATTGGGCAATACAACAATATACATAGACCGCCATCCAACTGCATATGACTAGAAGTCCACCTTCAGGTTATAATCCAAAACCCCTCCAGTATTAAGTTGCAAGCAACAGACAACTGCTTTAAGCAAAGTGTGTAAGGTAAACAGTCCACATGTTCCATGAACAAGAGACCGTTGTTTTCTCCCTAGTGGCAACATCATATCTACAACCGAAGAGATTTCTGTCACTTCCCTTGGAAACTAGAGGCATGAACTCACTATCGAGCATAAATACCCCTCTTGGAGTCACTAGCAACTACTTGGCCAAGATAGCTACTAATAACGGAGAGCATGCAAGATCACAAACAACACAGATATGATAGAATCATAAAGATAAAACCATTAATCAATCTGACATAATAATCTCAATATCCATCGGATCCCCGCAAACACAACATGCATGATTACAAATAGATTAGATCTTGATCATGAACGGAGATCACAAGATATATACATGAAAGCACAAAGGAGGAGATACAACCATCTAGCTACTACATGGACCCATAGTCCAAGGTGGAACTATTCACGCATCATACCGGAGAGAAGGCCTCCGGGATGATCTCCCCTCCGGTAGAGTGCCGGGAAGAACTTCAGATCCCCCGATCTAGGGACGACGGTAGCGGCTACAGAAGGTTTCGTGGAATATTGATCGGGTACTTAGGGTTTCTGCATCGAGGGCTTCTTATAGGCGAATAGGCGAGGCTGGGAGGCAGCCAGGGGCCCCATAGCCTACCCAGGTGCGGGGCAGGGCCCACCTGCGCCTAGGGGGGCTGGGCGCCCTGTCTTATGTCTCCGTCTCGTATTCTGGATTCTTGTTCCCCATGGAAAGTTATTGACTTTGGCTTTTGTCCTGTCCAATTCCGAGAATATTGATTTTCTGCCTTTCTGGAACCAAAAATAGAAGAAAACAGGCAACTATCACTGTGGAAACTTGTTAATAGGTTAGTTATAGAAAAGATATAAAAACACCTCAAAGTGTAGACAAAGCAAAGTAGATACTAAACAAGCATGGATCATCAAAATTATAGATATGTTTCCGATGTATCAAGCATCCCCAAGCTTAAATCCTGCTTGTCCTCGAGTAGGTAAGTGATAAAAAGAATAATTTTTGAGGTGACATGCACCTTCACAATGAAGATCTAACCATTTGCAAGCATTAAAAGCTGGGATCAAAGAACTCTAAACATGTGCATGAAAGATGGAGTTCTAACAATAGGTCATAGTAACTATGCATGCAACATGAAAGGCTACAAACAAAGATCATAAATAACATGCATTGAAAAACGTTTGTTTGTTTCACATACAGAAAACATGGCATAGTGGAATTCAGTTTGTCCCTCATAGAGTAGCAAATAGATGCATAGGACACCTTCAAAGTTCACAAGGGTGACTAGAAACAAGTAGCACAAGAGCAAGTAATATCACCATATGCATCAATCAATAAGCTTTGGAACACTACACACAGAATGACAACTATGCTCTCTTAATGGTGCCTAAAGGTAGAAGGTGGAGACTCAATAATGGTAGTGGAAGAAAAGCCTTTTATAAAGGAAGCAAGGATTTCAAGTTTCAAAAAGAGCTTCCAAAATTATGGTACTTGTTAGCTTTCATCCCTCATTGCCCCTATCATAAGCATCTTGAAGTGATTAAGGTTAAAGTGAACAAAGATGGAGTATATGCTTGACAAAGTATAAGTTGGCAATCTCATGTCCCTTGAATACGAGGGCCACACCTCATGCTACTCAACTTCAGTCACCTGCAAGTTCTTGTCATTGTAAGTATTTGCATATCATAGAGAACCGCCAATGGGGTACCCCTTGCACATGGTATAGGAGCTATCCCATAACCAAAATTACAAGGCAAGTAGACAATGAGCATCTCAGCGGTATTTTTATTTACCATATGCATAGCTTTTTATTGAGGATGCTTCATAGATAGCTCACTATGGTGATGCTGCGAGTTTTCACCATTATTAGGCATGGCTTAGGCTAGTGGCACAGGCGTTCTCTAACACAAAATAAAAACTCCATGGACTTACAAGTTCCCTCTTTATTTCACACCGGTGACATCCATAGCTAAAAGAGCATGATATCAACTAAGTACAAAGTACAAGTGCAATGTTGAAAACGTTCCCCATGACAACACGGTTCTGCTAATTCCAACGTGTAAGTACAAGCATATACAACATATAAGACACAATGGTTCAAGTTTATCAAAGAATATAAAGTGTGCCATCAAGTTTGTGAGGGCTATAATCACTAAGTTTTCACATAACAAAATAGTTTTTAATTGGAAGATAGCTGAAAACAAGAATAAATTTGGAATGGTGTAACACACCATGCATAAGAGTTTATAGTGGACACTTTGGAAAAACTTGGTTTCTTGGGAGTTGGAAGCATGAGTAGAGCTTACTCATACAAGTGGAGGCTAGCAAAAGACTAGGAGCAACCAACTAAGAGAGCAATAATGGCCAAAATCATGCATTGCAACAAAGCACTACTAATCAAAGCAAAGAGTGGTACTACAAGTCAAGTACTAAATGATCATAGAGGCTATGGTGACTTGTTATAGTCATAACATGGTGTGAGCATGTGCCAAGTCAACCCAAGCAAAACATCAAAGGAGAATACCACAATACTATGCTTTTGCATGCTAAAAAACTCATAATTTATTCAAGGCACACTAAGAAATCTCAATTGTTTGGAACAAGACATGCTACAACAATAATTACTAAGCATAAGGTCAAAACAACACATAGCATGTCATGCTAAAGTCTAAGTCACAGTCAATGCAAGCTCCTCTTGCACTTACAAGCAAGAACTTACTACTCCTTTCCAACACCAAGCAACTTATTTGCAAACAACACAGCGAGAACGGGGGTCCAAACTACTTTATTCAAGCAAACTAAACAAACTAAGCAAATCAAATGAAAACTAAGACGCTCCAAGAACAACACAACAGTGCATAAAACAATAAAAACGAAGTGTCTAGACAGACCTGAGCTTTTTATTGATGAAGAAGGGGATGCCTTGGGCATCCCCAAGCTTTGACGCTTGTACCTATTGGATATTTCTTGGGGTGACACCAGGGTGGAATCCCCAAGCTTGAGCTTTTGTGCATTCTTCATCTCATTGCATCATTCTCTCTCTACACCTGGAATTTTCCTTTCATACAAAACTTCACACAATCTTCATTAGCAACATTAGCTTATTCAAAAGATATTAGACCTCTGGCAAAGCTTTGGAACATCAAGGCTTTTCACTAAAAACGCAAGCTACTGTAGTAAATCCTTCAAAAATCTCAATTCACCTAAACAGAACTAAAAAATGAATCAATAAGAAGCAAATGCAAATAATGGCAGAAATATGTCAAAACAGACCAGCAGGTAGAAACAGATTTTTTCGAACATATTCTGTTCCTCAAATCAAAAAGTGTTGAACGAAATAAAGTTAGCGAACATACTAGGGGATTTATTCGTAAATTTTCAGCTCAATCTGAGTTACAAAGACTCCTCACGATTTTTTTTGGTGGAGGACATAAATCTGTTTCGGGACAACAACTCCCCAAATCTTACTTCCCTCTCATTTGAGGTCATTCTTGGCACAAAAAGCAAATAAAAAGGATAAGGAGAGGTCATTACAGAAGTAATAACTTCCAAGACTCAAGGAAACTCTTGGGTTATCTCCCAACAAGTACTTTTCTTTAACGCCTTTAAGTTAGGCACAAGAAGCAAGAAGAATCAAGTATTTTCAAATGAAGAAGCATTAACATCAAACCTTGCTTTCAAAGGAGGAGAAAAAATCAACTTCTCTCTCCTCATAGGGAAGTGTTCAATACCTTTCTTGAATGGAAAATGATATTTGATGGTGCCTTCTTTCATATTAATGATGGCACCAACTGTTCTAAGAAAAGTTCTTCCCAAAATAATAGGACAATAAGCATTGTATTCAACATCCAAAACATAGAAATCCATAGGGACATAAGCATTGTTAACCATAATGAGAACATCATTAATACTTCCCATGAGTTTCTTCTTAGCATTATCATTAAGTGGGACATCCAAATAACAATCTTTCAATGGTGGCAAATCAAGCATTTCATAAATCTTCCTAGGCATAATAGATACACTAGAACCAAGATCACATGAAGCTTTGAGATCAAAGTCATTCACTTGCATATTAATAATGGGTTCCCAATTATCTTCTACTTTCCTAGGAATAGAAGCTTTGTGTTGTAGCTTCTCTTCCTTAATTTTCACAAGAGCATCTGTAATGTGTTTGGTGAAAGCAACATGCATATGACCAGCATCAGGACTTGTAGCAAGCTTTTGTAGGAACATGATCACTTCAGAAATATTGCAACCATCAATATCAAAATCAAACTTAGCATCACTAGTAGTAGGCTCAATAGGCTTAGGCATAGTAGGAGGAGGAATAGGGACTACTTGTGGTTTAGTGGTAATAGTGCACACACTATTGTTTCTATCAATTTCAGCTTCCCTTTCCCACCTAGCATGAAGTTGAGCTAACAGCCTAACATTTTCATCAATAGTCACTTGTATGGCATGAGCAGTAGCAAAGGTATTTTCCATAGTTATAGGTTTAGAAGCCATTTTATTAATCAAGGAGGACTGAGCTTCGGACAAAGATGATATATTCTTTTCAGCATTCAAAAATTTTGACTGTAAACTAGGAATTTCTCTGTTAAGATTCTCAAGTTGATGACTAATGTTTTTCAAGATAGTACATTGTTCCTCCATAGTTTTAGTGAAAATCTTATTTTGCTCATATTGCATTTGCATAAAGTTTTTAGTGGACCTCTCAACTTCTAGAATCCTTTCTTCACTAGGCATTCCAGATCGACCATGATAAACATTTCCACTACGAGGATAAGGCCTATAATTACCATCAGTATTGTTGCCAAAATTATTGTTTCTAATGAAGTTCACGTCAACTTGCTCTTCTTGAGCAACCAAAGAGGCTAAGGGAACACTATTAGGATCTAGAGGAGCTTTCCCATTAACAAGCATAGCCATAATAACATCAATCTTATCACTCAAAGAGGAAGTTTCCTCAACAGAATTTACCTTCTTACCATGTGGAGCTCCCTCAGTGTGCCATTCAGAGTAGTTAACCATCATATTATCAAGGAGTCTAGTTGCAACACCCAAAGTGATGCTCATAAAGGTACCTCTAGCAGCTAAATCCAACAGGTTTCTTGAGGATAAGTTCAAACCTGCATAAAGAGTCTGGATAATCATCCAAGCAGTGAGTCCATAAGTGGGGCAAGTCTTAACCAAAGATTTCATTCTTTCCCAAGCTTGAGCAACATGTTCATTATCAAGTTGTTTAAATTTCATAATGTCACTTCTCATAGATATAATCTTAGCAGGAGAGTAGTACTTTCCAAGAATCAATACTATTTTTAGGCAAAGATAGCAACCATTCTTTAGCTTTTACTCTCAAGGAGAAAGGAAAAAGCTTGAGCTTAATAATATCTCCATCTACATCCTTATACTTCTGCATCTCACAAAGTTCAACAAAGTTATTGAGATGGGCAACAACATCATCAGAACTAGCACCAGAAAATTGCCCTCTCATCACAAGATTCATCAAAGCAGGCTTAATTTCATAAAAGGTAGCATCATGAGCAGGTGGAGCAATGGGTGTGCTAAGTAAATCATTGTTGTTGGTGCTAGTGAAGTCACACAACTTGGTGTTCTCAGCGGAGTTCATTTTGGCAAAGGTGGGCAAGCCAAAAACAGCAGCAACAGCTAGAGCATGAACTATTTTTTTTTGTGTTTTTGAATAAAGCAAGCAAACCAAACTAGACTAAAATTGGGGGGGGGGGGGTTTAAAAGAGGCAAACAAAACCAAACAAAAGAAACAAATTAAACTAAAAACAAAGTAAAGAGAAAGGAAATGAAGGACTCCCCTAGTGAAGACGTCCTTAGCCTCCCCGACAACGGCGCCACAAAAAGCTTGATGATGACTCCTTAACGGCAAGTCTGTTGGGAACCCCAAGAGCAAGGTGTGAAGCAGCACAAAAACAAGTTTTCCCTCAGTAAGAAACCGAGGTTATCGAACCAATAGGAGGAAGGAAACGTCACACGGGTGTTGCAAGCAACGCGGAGACCTGCACAACACAAACTCAAGACTTTGCCCCAACGAACAGTGAGGTTGTCAAGCACACCGGTTTGCTGTAACAAAGGATTAAATGTATGGTGTGGAAGGTAATGGTTTACAGCAAGTAAACAAGTAACAGTGGAAGATGTATCAATGGTAAAGATTGGACCGAGGTCCATAGTTCACTAGAGGTGCTCTCCTTAGATAAACAACATGGCATGAAGGGTAAAAAAATTACAGCAGGGCAATTGACAGAAACTGAGCAAGGCATAACAGTGCAACACTGGTCAAAAAGATCATATGAGATTCGATTGGGCAATACAACAATATACATAGACCGCCATCCAATTGCATCTATGACTAGAAGTCCACCTTCAGGTTATCATCCGAACCCCCTCCAGTATTAAGTTGCAAGCAACAAACAACTTCTTTAAGCAAAGTGTGCAAGGTAAACAGCCCACATGTTCCATGAACAAGAGACCGTTGCTTTCTCCCTAGTAGCAATAGCAGATCTACAACCGAAGAGATTTCTATCACTTCCCTTGGAAACTAGAGGCATGAACCCACTATCGAGCATAAATACCCCCTCTTGGAGTCACTAGCAACTACTTGGCCAAGATAGCTACTAACAACGGAGAGCATGCAAGATCACAAACAACACAGACATGATAGAATCATAAAAGACAAAACCATTAATCATCTGACATAATAATCTCAATATCCATCGGATCCCTGCAAACACAACATGCATGATTACAAATAGATTAGATCTTGATCATGAACGGAGCTCACAAGATCTATACATGAAAGCACAAAGGAGGAGATACAACCATCTAGCTACTACATGGACCCATAGTCCAAGGTGGAACTACTCACGCATCATACCGGAGAGAAGGCCTCCGGGATGATCTCCCCTCTGGCAGGGTGCCGGGAAGAACTTCAGATCCCCCCGATATAGGGACAACGGTGGCGGAGACTATAGAAGGTTTCGTGGAATATTGATCGGTTACTTAGGGTTTTTGCATCGGGGGCTTCTTATAGGCGAAGAGGCGAGGCTGGGAGGCGGCCAGGGGCCCCACACCCTACCCAGGTGCAGGGCAGGGCCCACCCGCGCCTAGGGGGGTCTGGGCGCCCTGGCTTGCGTCTCCGTCTCGTCTTCTGGATTCTTGTTCCCCACAGAAAGTTATTGACTTTGGCTTTTGTCCCGTCCAATTCCGAGAATATTGATTTTCTGCCTTTCTGGAACCAAAAACAGAAGAAAACAGGCAACTGGCACTGTGCAACTTGTTAATAGGTTAGCTCTAGAAAAGATATAAAAACACCTCAAAGTGTAGACAAAGTAAAGCAGAGTAGATACTAAACAAGCATGGAGCATCAAAAATTATAGATACGTTTTCGACGTATCACAGTATCACCGATTGATGTTACTGATTGCCTTTGGACCTTAGGAAGGTAGTCCTCATCTGCATCACACCGATCAAACTGCTTGTCGCATAAGTTGGAGTCTCTAATAAAATTGTGAAGTGCTATGCAAGCAAGAATAATTCTTTTATGAGTAACCAGACCATAACAAGGAATATACTTCAATATGCGCCACTTGTTTTTCAATATACCTAAGACACGCTCGATAGCATTCCGGAGCGATGAGTGTAGATAGTTGAAAATCTCTTCCCTATTTGTTGGTCTCCCTTCTCGACGAAAATCTGGTTTGTGGTATGTGTTCTGCTTGTAAGGAGCTAAGAACCCTTTTCTATTTGGATAACTAGAATCAACAAGGTAATATGTATCTGCACATGAACGAAAAAATCAAACATCAACGACAATGCATTTGTAACTATGTGTGTACCATGTAGACAAAGATATAGAATATTACCACCAGAAGGAGTCGGAAACTCTATTGGATACTTCTCAATGGAGCGTTGTAGAATGCGTGTATCATGCGCTGAACTAGGACATCCAGCAACAACAAAGGTGAATCTCAAATCGAAGTCACATATCTCTAGAATATTTTGTGATGTGTAACCATGCCTTCCTGTATGGTTAACCACCTCTTCTGCAGCTGCAGGTACTTCAACTAGAATGTGTGAGCCATCTATGGCGCCAATGGCATCTTTGAAATGAGACCAGGAGCGTGCATCTTGAAGTCTTGGATGCACATCCTTGAACTCTCGATTTACTGGCTTTATGTTATCCTTACCCAACTTGTACAAGCAATCAAAAACCATGTGAAACTTCCTATGAATTGTTTCAGTTGAAAGACAAAAATGGTTTTCAACTTGGCTAAATGAATGTGGTCCTCCAACCATCCATAGAAACATAGCTAGGCATTCAACAGATGACATGTCTCTAGTTGACTTTAACCCATAGCTAGAAACTAGAAGGTTGTGCAATGCATGAAACACATCAGGATACATTCTAAACATTTTGTAGCATCTTTTCCTATTTCCAAGTTGTTCATTCACCCATTCAAGACCAGTTTGTTCTGGAACCCTCCTAGGTTCTTTATTCAAGTACTTCTGACTATAGAGATCACCATAGTATCCCAACATGGCAAGGTCATGCACCATTCCGAGCAACCGCCGTGTCTTTTCTAGTTCATAGTCACGATCATCACCATCACCATACATCTACAAAATAATTAGAACATGTCAAAATCAGCAAATGCTTCACAAAATAATTACTAGACATGCAACAATCAGCAAATGCTTCACACAATAATGACTAGACATGCAACAATCATCAAATGTTTCACACAACAATCAACAAATGTTTAACAATGATCACAAATAGTCTTGAAAAAATAAATAGAGAAATAATAATAACAAGTAGTCTCCAACGGATACATAGTACACACAAGTTCTGCAATGACAACAAAGCAATTATACATCTACTTGTTCATCTCATCATGTGTCCTCTGGAGCCAATCGAGCATGCCCGCAGTTGTTGCAAATGCTACGAACACCTCTCTATGATCCCTGTTCATAGCTAGCTTGCCAGCAGTGTACATGATAGCAGTTCCTTCACTCACTCCACAATCTCAAACAATTCCTAAAAACTCCTTCATATTTGGGACCTGATCATCCTTACTGCTAGAACTTCCTTTAGTGTGCCTTGATACAATTGTGTTCAGTGCATTGTTGTAAGCCGAAAAAATCCTTCTCCACATGCTTGTGTTTCCCCATTCCCATTTCATTCTCTACATGCTTGCGTTTCGCTATTGCATTGTTGTAAGGCGAGGTATCATCATCAAGCATTATTGGAGCGTCATTTCCATTTCCTTCTTCCTGACCTGCAATGGCAGCTGATTGTCCAGTGACATGTGCCTTCCTAAACATAACATCCCGTTGTTCCAAGTTGGGAGGTGGCCCATTCCTAAATTTTGCATGGTCAGGGCGAATCTGCAAATAAGAACATAATAGAGAGATCAGTCCGATGATCATAATAACAAATACAAAGGAAAGAAAAATATAAAAATGGTAACTTACAGCTATGTGATTCTTCCACCAATCATCATTTGCATCCATAGTTTTTGTTATAGGATCCCAACCAAGCCCGGTCGCATTTTGCAGTTCCATCCACCCCGTGTAGTCCTTCTTTAAAGCATCCCATTTGTTCTTGAATTGATTCTGCGTTAATCTTTCCCCTGTTTTTTCAGAAAATTTGTCTCCAAGATTCTTGTACCCCTTTCTACTCAAGCAACCCCCATCCCTATTGTTGTCGTTCACTTCCTCCATACAAATGTCACATAAAACTCTAGTGTGGTATGTATCCCAAACCATCTTCGACATTTCAGCAAGACCAACACGTACCAATACTACAACAAGCAACATAATTTCAGCAAGACCGACATATTATTAGCAGCAAGCATCATCAAATTGGTCAATCGGTTTTACAAGTGACATCAAATTTTCAAACAACACCACATGAACAAATACATGTATGGAATTTTATAGCAGTACAACATCTAACAACATCAAATTTCATAGCACTTGATTCTTGTACCACATCTAACATCTAACAACATCAAATTTCAGACCACATCAAACAACAAGAATCAAGTAAACAACCCCAGAATCAAGTAGACAGTGGCCTCACCGGAGAGGTAGGCGGTATTGGCGGCGGCTGTGCAAGGTCCGGTGGTAGGAAGGAGAGCGGAGGGGAGGAAGAAGGCCACTGGCGGTAGGGAGGAGGGTGGCGGGGAGGAGGCAGGGAGGAGAGCGGCGGGGAGGAGGCAGGGAGGAGGACGGCGAGGAGAAGGCAGGGAGGAAGGAGGCTAGCGACGGCAGGGAGGAGGGGGCAGGGAGGAGGGGGCGGGGAGGAGGCAGGGGAGCTGGCGGCGGCGCTGGCGAGAGAAGGGATGCGGGTCGAGGAACCCTATCGCGAGAGAAGGGAGGGTAGACCCGTTTGCGTACGAGGCCCAGGTCGTGGCATTTTTTTCGGGGAACTGGGGTCACGTACAGGAATCAGTTCCTGGTGGCATTGTCATGTAAATTGAGGCAAAATTACGTCCAATTATGAAAACGGTTCGCTGGCATTTGCGGGAAGCTGCAGAAAGCACCCAGCGGCGTGCTTTGTGGCAACGCCTATTTCGTAGAAGTACTTTGCCAAAGCCTGACGCACAGGTGGTCGTTTTTTTGTTTTTCTGGCTTTTTCCAGTAGAGAAGTAGTCCAAAACCCAAACAAACACCCCCTAAACCTAAAAAACTAACCTACTGTTAACTAAAAAAAGATGAAGGAGCAAACTAGGCAGATGGCAACCATGGCAACCATGGCAGTATGCAAAAAAAACCTATTGCAACCATGGCATTCATGGCAACCATGGCAGTATGCAACCATAATACATCACATTCAGACAACTATAAAAATCAACCAGTTGCAACCATAATACATCACATTTAGACAACTATGAAAACCTGTTGCAACCATGGCAACCATGGAAGTATGCAAAAAAACCAATACCTAGCTAATGGCAGATCCTATACCATTATCAGAGAGCTAGTGTTCTCTGATAGTGTCCTCTTATCAGATAATGCTCATTTCATAAAAAAAAAACCTATACCATTATCAGAGAGCTACTGTTCTCTGATAATATTCTCTGATAACTACAATGTTCAGTGTTTACAATAGAGCTAAATTGTTTAGAGTTTACAATAGAGTTGCACTGTCAACAACCTCATAGCCTAGGAACACTGCCTAGGAATCTACACTGTTCAGAGTTTACAATAGAGCTAAATTGACATCACATAGCTAAATTGATTTCACCCGTCAATTGACAACAAATGTCAACAAGTCCTAGCAATTGCCATCTGAACCCTAACCTCCCAGAAGATCAAGCACATCTGTGGTGGTGTGTAAACCCTAATCTAAACCCTAACGTTGTTGTCGAACCCTACTCTGAACCCTAATCAGAATGGATGCAGCGAGAGGGGAGAGAGGGAGAGAGGGGAGGGGCGAATCTCACCTCTGAGACGAGGACGACGATAGCGGGTGGACGATGGCGGGCTCCTCCATAGCCTCCTCCTCCTCGAGCGGCGGCGGCCTCCTCCTCCTAGAGCGACGACGACCTCCTCCTCCATGAATCGAGCGGCACGCGCGGGCCTCCTCCTCGAGCGGCGGCGGATGGCGAGGCGGCGGAATGACAGAGGCGCCGGGGCCTCGGGCTCGAGATGGGTGGTGGGCACGTCTAAGATGGGGATGAGGGACGTGCATGTGCACGTGTATAAAGCACAAATAGGCGTAGCGTACTCTGGAATAGTGCGCTATAGATATCCGTAGCGCACTCCGGTCTAGTGCGCTACGCCTATCTCCTCTAGCACCTGTATAAGAAAACAGACGCCCCACTCTCTAACAACTACACTATACTATCCCACTGGTTTCGCCCTTAGCTCTATTCTGAACCTATGAGCACCTAGATTCGAATCCTGGTGCCCACCTTTTTTGTTTTTATTTCAAAAATACTTTTAAATGTTCCAAAAAATGCCCAAAAGTGGTGATATATGCCATAGAAGTTTTGTTTGATTTTAAAAATACTTTTAAGTATTCCAAAAATTCCCAAAAGTGATAATATATGTCATAAAAGTGGTACAAGTATGATTCAAAGTATAACTAAATTAAATAATAATTTTTCCATGAATATTAAATCTTTTTGACCACGTGTTTTACAATATTTTTTAGCTAGCGTTTTACAATCTTTTTGCCCTTCTTCGTCGCGGTTGAATAATTTAGCCCCGTCACTTTAATGTTTCTTTTTTCAAACGGGATACCTTTTTGGGGTAGGGTTGTCCTTTTTCTTCTTGTGATATATGTTGCTGCATCGTAGTTGTCATCACCTTCAATCTTTGGAGCACCGTACTGGTCGAAGTCTTGCTCGTTGGTGACTCCATCCATTCCGATGATGTTTATTTTTCCTCTCCTCACGACAACACGGCTAGGCTTTGTCGGGTCGGTAAAGAAAAAACATTGGTCCACTTTGCTAGCCAGTACCCACGGTTCATTTTTGTGGCCATGTTCAGCATTCATGGCCTTGATTTGGCGCCGGTATAACCATGGTTGTGAAATACCGGTCTTCTCTTTCGACGCTCTTGGCCCATCTGACATGGAACATTAGCACCTTTTCTCCATAGTAGTCGAGATCCCAGATCTCCTCGATCCTTCCATAGAATCTTTCCTTCACGTTGTCATCGGTGTAGAATTCCGATGTGACGCCTGAGTTCTGATAATCATACTTTCTGTCCTTTTCCTTCATGTAGAATGTGTAGCCGTTGATATCATACGCCTGATAGGTCACCAGGTTTTGCATGGGTCCCTGTGACAAGGTGAATATGATCTTTTCTGTATCAGAAGAATGCGATCGCGGGGGATTATCAAGGAGCGTCTGCCTAAACCAACACGTGAAATCTGAGTTGTGCTCTTTGATTATTTCTCCCTGCGTCCTCTGTATGCCCCGGTCACTGTACTTCTTCTCGATTAACCTTTTGTGCTTTTGTACCCAAGGATCGACCAGTTCTAAATGTTGTAGCGCGACGAGGTTTGCTCGATCAAAGTCTGCGTGTCGACAATCAAAGTCTGCATGCAGTACGCAACGACCCTCTCGGTGACCAGATCCGTCGAGCTTGCCAAGGTGCCTGTTGACGGGAAGACCGACAGGGTTCTCGATGTCTAGATAATTCGTGCAGAAAGAGATGCACTCCTCGGCCAGAAAGCCCTTGGCTATGCTTCCATCTGGATGGGACATGTTGCGAACGTATCCTTTGATGTGTCTGTTCATCCTTTCGAATGCCATCATGATGCGGAGGAACATCGGCCTGAGTTAGACAATGTCCTCCACCACATGGACTAGCAGATGCACCATAATGTCAAAGAATGCAGGGAGGAAGTAGACCTCAAGATCGCATAGTATCACCACGATCTCCTCCTGTAGCCTCCCGAGATGATTCACGCCAATTGACTTTCGAGAGATGACGTCGAAAAACTTCCAGAGCCTAAACAATGTTTCACGGATGTTCTCGTCCATTATCCCTCTTAGTGCAATCGAAAGTACCTGCGTCATTAGCGCGACACAGTCGTGAGACTTCATGCCACTGAACCTCTGCTTCGCCTCGTCTAGGTATCTGCTTATCTTGCCCGCGTAGCCGTAAGGAAATTTGACTCCTAGAAGGCACTTGAAAAACTGTTTGATCTCATCCTGGCTTAGAGTGAAGCAAGAAGGAGGGCAGTAATATTCGTTCTTCTTGACCTTTTTACCCTTTCGACGACCTTGTGTCGCCTCCGACTCATGATCATCATCATCTTCCCGATCATCAGGAGTAGTGCGTCCTCCGTGAAGCTCCTTCCGGATGCCTATGAATATAAGGTCGTGCCTTGCTTTCAGACCATATTTCGTCCTATATGGCATGTTGATTATGGTGGCGGCCAGACTCTCGCACACGTTTTTTGTGATATGCATGATGTCAAGGCTATGAGGCGTGCGGAGAAACTTCCAGTATGGCAACTCCCAGAAAACATACCTTGTTTTCCATACCTTCAGCAGCGTCTTGTCTTGCTGCCTCTTTCGCTTCTTTCCAGGCTTAGGACAACCTTTCCAGTTTTTTAGCAATTCTTCCACTTCTTCGCTTCTCCTCCGCTCTGGGATTCCTCAGGTCTCGGATTTGCCATCGAACAGATATCCACGTTTTCTCCATGGATCATTCTTGCCGAGCCACCTCCGATGCGTCATGAACACGGTTTTCGAAGACCCTGGATCTTTCTCTAGTTGGAGATAGCTTGTGTTATTCATGCACCTAACGCATTCGGAGAATCCTTGGATAACCTGCCCAGAGATATACCCGCAACCTGGATAGTCTTGCACCATAGTGACTAACGTGGATCTCATAGTGAAATAATCTTGTGCGACGGCGTCGTACGTATTGGCTCCAGATTCCCATAACACGGCTAGCTCCTCTTTCAATAGCCCGAGATATAGATTGATGTCGGTACCAGGTTGTTTTGGCCCTTGAATTAGCATACTCATTTGTATGTACTTCTTCTTCATGCACAGCCATAGAGGGAGGTTGTACATCCATACAAACATGGGCCAAGTGATGTGCGTGCTGCTCTGGATACCGAACGGGTTGAGTCCATCAGTGCTCGCACCAAGCCTGATGTTCCTCGAATCTCCACTGAATTCTGGGAGTTAGAGGTCCAATGCTTTCCACTAGCTAGCATCTGAAGGGTGCGTTAGCAGCTCGTCATTTTCGGGGTCATCGTCATCTCCTGGCTTCTTCCTTTCCGCATGTCATGGTCTGACCTTCGCTTCCTTAGGGTCCGCAAAATAGAGCTGCAGACAAGGAGTGATAGGACAGTACCATACCACTTTTCGAGGTGCTTTCTTCCCTTTCTTGTATCGACTCACGTCGCACATCGGACATGTGGTTTTCTCCGCGTCCTCGCCCTGATAAATGATGCAATTGTTGATGCATACATGGTATTTAACGTGCGGTAGATCGAGAGGACAGACGATTTTCTTGGTGTCCTCGATACTAGTTGGACACGTGTTCCCCTCCGGAAGACGATCATGCCAGAATGCCATCATATCGTTGAAGCTTGCGTCGGTCAATTTGTGTTTTGCCTTCATCTCCATAGCCTTGAGTGTTACATTCAGCCGGGTATCATCGGGCTTGCATCCTTCATACAATGGAGTAACCGCGTCTTTCTCAAGTTGTGCAAGCTTGGCTTTATCTCTAGCGGTAGTGATACGTCGGAAACGTATCTATAATTTTTGATGTTCCATGCTTGTTAGTATCTACTTTGCTTTGCTTTGTCTACACTTTGAGATGCTTTTTACATGTTTTCTGGTACTAACCTATTAACAAGTTTCCACAGTGCCAGTTGCCTGTTTTCTGCTGTTTTTGGTTCCATTAAAGCTAGTAAAGAAATATATCCCCGGAATTGGACAGGACAAACGTCAAAGTCAATATCTTTCCGTGGGGAACAAGAAGTCCAGAGGGCAGACGGAGAAGCGGGCCAGGGCGCCCAGACCCCACTAGGCGCGGCCAGGGGTGGGCCCGTGCCTAGGCAGGGTATGGAGCCCCTGGTCGCCTCCTCGGCCTCCCCCTTCGCCTATAAGAAGCCCCGACGTAGAAACCCTAAAGACCCAATCAATATTCCACGAAACCTTATGTAGCCGCCACCTTCGTCCCTAGATCAGGGGGATCTGAAGTTCTTCCCGGCACCCTGCCGGAGGGGAGATCATCTCGGAGGCCATCTCTCCGGTATGATGCGTGAGTAGTTCCACCTTGGACTATGGGTCCATGTAGTAGCTAGATGGTTGTATCTTCTCCTTGTGCTTTCATGTATAGATCTTGTGAGCTCCATTCATGATCAAGATCTAATCTATTTGTAATCATGCATGTTGTGTTTGCGGGGATGATACATTGGAAACATATCTATAATTTTTGATGCTCCAGGCTTGTTTAGTATCTACTTTGCTTTACTTGTCTACACTTTGAGGTGCTTTTTACATGTTTTCTGGTACTAACCTATTAACAAGTTGCAACAGTGCCAGATGCCTATTTTCTGTTGTTTTTGGTTTCAGAAAAGTTAGTATAGAAATATTTTCATAATTGGACGGGACAAACGTCAAAGTCAATTAATTTCCGTGGGGAACAAAAGTCTAGAGGGGTGACGAAGAAGCGGGCCAGGGCAGCCAGACCCCCCCAGGCAGGGCCAGGGGTGGGCCCGCGCATGGCTAGGGTTTTGCCCCCCTGGTCGCCTCCTCGGCCTCCCCCTTCGCCTATAAGAAGCCCCTGATATAGAAACCCTAAGCACCCGATCAAATCTCCACGAAACCGTCTGTAGACGCCGCCACCATCGTCCCTAGATCGGGGGGATTTGAAGTTCTTCCCAGCACCCTGTCGGAGGGGAGATCATCCCGGAGGCCTTCTCTCCGGTATGATGCGTGAGTAGTTCCACCTTGGACTATGGGTCCATGTAGTAGCTAGATGGTTGTATCTCCTCCTTTGTGCTTTCATGTATAGATCTTGTGAGCTCCGTTCATGATCAATATCTAATCTATTTGTAATCATGCATGTTGTGTTTGCGGGGATCCGATGGATATTGAGATTATTATGTTGGTTTGATTAATGGTTTAGTCTTTATGATTCTATCATGTCTATGTTGTTTGTGATCTTGCATGCTCTCCGTTGTTAGTAGCTATCTTGGCCAAGTAGTTGCTAGTGACTCCAAGAGGGGGTATTTATGCTCGATAGTGGGTTCATGCCTCTAGTTTCCAAGGGAAATGACAATAATATCTTTGGTTGTAGACGTGTTGTTGCTACTAGGGAAAAACAACGGTCTCTTGTTCATGGAACATGTGGACTGTTTACCTTACACACTTTGCTTAAAGCAGTTGTCTGTTGCTTGCAACTTAATACTGGAGGGGGTTCAGATGATAACCTGAAGGTGGACTTCTAGTCATAGATGCAGTTGGATGGCGGTCTATGTATCTTGTTGTATTGCCTAATCGAATCTCATAGGATCTTTCTGACTAGTAATTGCATTGTTATGCCTTGCCCAGTTCCTGTCAATTGCCCTGCTGTAATTTGTTGACCCTTCATGCCATGTTGTTTATCTAAGGAGAGGACCTCTAGTGAACTATGGACCCCGGTCCAATCTTTACCATCAATACATCGTCCACTATTACTTGTTTACTTGCTGCAAACCATTACCTTCCACACCATACGTTTAATCCCTTGTTACAGCAAACCGATGAGCTTGACAACCTCACTGATTCGTTGGGGCAAAGTCTTGAGTTTGTGTTGTGTAGGTCTACGCGTTGCTTGCAACACCTTTGTGACGTTTCCTTCCTCCTTCTGGTTCGATAACCTCGGTCTCTACCGAGGGAAAACTTGCTGTTGTGCTGCTTCACACCTTGATCTTGGGGTTCCCAACAAGACTCCACATCAAGCACCAAGTTCTCTGGCGCCACCAAGGAGTCATCAACAAGTTTTCTGGCGCCGTTGCTGGGGAGGCTAAGGGCATATTCACAAGGGGAGTCCTTCACTTCCTTTCTCTTTGATTTGTTTTTAGTTTGATTTATTTCTTTTGCTTGGTTTTGTTTGCCTCTTTTCAAAAAACCCAAAAAATTAGTCTAGTTTGGTTTTCTTTCTTTATTCAAAAAACACAAAAAAATTAGTTCCTACTCTAGTTGCTGGTCTGTTGTTGCCTTGCTTGATCATGCTTTCTATCAATGGATGGTTTCTTTGAAACTAGTTCTTATTGGCAAGGTGGGTTCACGGAAGAACAAAGGTATTATTATAAGGAACACCATTTGTCACAAAAAGGGAAACACTTATGGGAGCAAATTAATAAGTTGAATACTATTGCTAGAGAGGTGTGCTCTACTTATAATGTTACTTATTGCTTTGATAAAGCTTGTTGTTGTAGGAGGTATAAACACCTCCCTTTTCAATGTGAGTATAATGATAATGTTACCATATCCTCTTATGTTAAAATAAATTATGAATTTTATGATGTGGAACAAATTGAAGAATTCATTGCCTTCAAGGGTGCATTTGAAATTTCCATTTTGCTTGAAAATACTGATGATGCACCTTATGAACATGAGGTTTATGAGATACTTAAATTTTGCTTTGATAATTATAAGGAAGCCAATGTCTATATTCTTGAATATTTTAATAGGCGTTTTCCACAAATGGAAGAGACTAATGCCCTGCAGGAGCCTATGGAAGAAGAAATTGTTGAAACTGGAAGCTCATTAGATGAAAAAGAGGACGAGAGTGATGAACAAAAGGAGGAAGAATGGATCTACCCATGCATACCTTCTAATGAGAGTAACTCTTTACCTCTTATATTATTTGATTGTCCCCCATGCTTACCAAAGGAGGATGAATGCTATGTTCCTGTGGATCCTTTTGAAATATCTACTCTGGGTAAAACCTGTGAAGGTTTTAATCCCACTATTTTTGAGCTTGATAGAAATTATGTGTTTGTAGCTCATGAAAAGCCTTCTTTATGTGATAGTTCTATTGATGAGTTTATTCATGAGGCTACTGAAAATTATTATGAGAGAGTAAAATATGGTTGTAGAAGTTTTCATGGTACTAAAACACCTCTCTTTGTGTTGAAAGTTCTGAAGTTACTCTTGTTTTCTCTTCCTATGCATGTCACTTTGTTCTTTGTGAACTTATTTGTGTACAAGATTCCTATGCATAGGAAGTGGGTTAGACTTAAATGTGTTTTGAATTTGCTTCTTGATGCTCTCTTTGATTTTAATTCATAATTCTTATGTGAGCATCTTCTCAAGCTTTCTAGCCTAACTTAAAGACGTTAAATAAAAGTACTTTTTGGGAGATAACCCAAGAGTTTCCTTGAGTCTTGGAAGTTATTACTTCAGTAATGACCTCTCCTTATCCTTTTTGTTTGCCTTTTGTGCCAAGAATGACCTCTAATGAGAGGGAAGTAAGATTTGGAGAGTTGCTGTCCTGAAACAGATTTCTGTCCTCCACCAAAAAAATTCGTGAGGAGTCTCTATAACTCGGATTGAGCTCAAAATTTATGAATAAATCCCCCAGTATGTTAGTAACTTTCGTTAGTTCAAAACTTTTTGATTTGAGGAACAGAAGATGTTCAAAAAAATCGGTTTCTACCTGCTGGTCTGTTTTGACAGATTTCTGCCATTATTTGCATTTGCTTCTTATTGATTCATTTTTGAGTTATCTTTAGGTGAATTGAGAGTTTTGAAGGAGTTACTACAGTATCTTGTGTTTTTAGTGAAAAGCCTTGATGTTCCAAAGCTTTGCCAGAGGTATAATATCTTTTGAATAAACTAATGTTGCTAATGAAGATTGTGTGAAGTTCAGTATGAAGGAAAAATTTCAGGTGTAGAGAGAGAATGATGCAATGAGATGAAGAATGGAAAAAAGCTCAAGCTTGGGGATGCCACCATGGTGTCACACCAAGAAATATCCAAGAGGTACAAGCGTTAAAGCTTGGGGATGCCCAAGGCATCCCCTTCTTCATCAATAAAAAGCTTAGGTCTGTTTAGACACTTCGTTTTTATTGTTTCATGCATAGTTGTGTTGTTCTTGGAGCATATTAGTTTTTGTTTTCTTTGCTTAGGTTGTTTAGTTTGCTTGAATAAAGAAGTTTGGACCCCCGTTCTCGATGTGTTGTTTTGCAAATAAGTTGCTTGGTGTTGGAAAGTAGTAGTAAGTTCTTGCTTGAAGTGCAAGAGGAGATTGCATTGACTGTGACTTAGACTTTAGCATGACATGCTAGGTGTTTTTTTGACCTTATGCTTAGTGATTATTGCTGTAGCATGTCTTGTTCAAACAATTGGGATTGCTTAGTGTTCCTTGAAGAGATTATGTGTTGTTTTAGCATGCAAAAGCATAGTATTGTGGTATTCTCCTTGATGCTTTGCTTGGGTTGACTTGGCACATGCTCACAACATGTTATGACTATGACAAGTCACCATTAGACTCTATGATCATTTAGTCCTTGACTTGTAGTACCACTCTTTGCTTTGATTAGTATGCTTTGTTGCACTGCATGTTTATGTCCATTATGCTCTCTTAGTTGGTTGCTCCCAGTCTTTGCTAGCCTCCATTTGTATGATTAAGTTCTACTCATGCTTCCAACTCCCAAGAAACCAAGTTATTCCAAAGTGTCCATCAGAACTCCTATGCATGGTGTGTTACACCATTCCAAGTATATTATTGTTTTCAATTATCTTCCAATTAAAAACTATTTAGTTATGTGAAAACTTAGTGATTAAAGGTTTTGTTTGCCTCTTTTCAAAAAACCCAAAAAATTAGTCTAGTTTGGTTTTCTTTCTTTATTCAAAAAACACAAAAAAATTAGTTCCTACTCTAGTTGCTGGTCTGTTGTTGCCTTGCTTGATCATGCTTTCTATCAATGGATGGTTTCTTTGAAACTAGTTCTTATTGGCAAGGTGGGTTCACGGAAGAACAAAGGTATTATTATAAGGAACACCATTTGTCACAAAAAGGGAAACACTTATGGGAGCAAATTAATAAGTTGAATACTATTGCTAGAGAGGTGTGCTCTACTTATAATGTTACTTATTGCTTTGATAAAGCTTGTTGTTGTAGGAGGTATAAACACCTCCCTTTTCAATGTGAGTATAATGATAATGTTACCATATCCTCTTATGTTAAAATAAATTATGAATTTTATGATGTGGAACAAATTGAAGAATTCATTGCCTTCAAGGGTGCATTTGAAATTTCCATTTTGCTTGAAAATACTGATGATGCACCTTATGAACATGAGGTTTATGAGATACTTAAATTTTGCTTTGATAATTATAAGGAAGCCAATGTCTATATTCTTGAATATTTTAATAGGCGTTTTCCACAAATGGAAGAGACTAATGCCCTGCAGGAGCCTATGGAAGAAGAAATTGTTGAAACTGGAAGCTCATTAGATGAAAAAGAGGAGGAGAGTGATGAATAAAAGAAGGAAGAATGGATTATCTACCCATGCCTACCTTCTAATGAGAGTAACTCTTTACCTCTTATATTATTTGATTGTCCCCCATGCTTACTAAAGGAGGATGAATGCTATGTTTCTGTGGATTTTTTTGAAATATCTACTCTGGGTAAAACCTGTGAAGATTTTAACCCCACTATTTTTGAGCTTGATAGAAATTATATGTTTGTAGCTCATGAAAATCATGCTTTACGTGATAGTTATATTGTTGAGTTTATTCATGAGGCTACTGAAAATTATTATGAGAGAGTAAAATATGGTTGTAGAAGTTTTCATGGTACTAAAACACCTCTCTTTGTGTTGAAAGTTCTGAAGTTACTCTTGTTTTCTCTTCCTATGCATGTCACTTTGTTCTTTGTGAACTTATTTGTGTACAAGATTCCTATGCATAGGAAGTGGGTTAGACTTAAATGTGTTTTGAATTTGCTTCTTGATGCTCTCTTTGATTTTAATTCATAATTCTTATGTGAGCATCTTCTCAAGCTTTCTAGCCTAACTTAAAGACGTTAAATAAAAGTACTTTTTGGGAGATAACCCAAGAGTTTCCTTGAGTCTTGGAAGTTATTACTTCAGTAATGACCTCTCCTTATCCTTTTGTTTGCCTTTTGTGCCAAGAATGACCTCTAATGAGAGGAAGTAAGATTTGGAGAGTTGCTGTCCTGAAACAGATTTCTGTCCTCCACCAAAAAAATTCGTGAGGAGTCTCTATAACTCGGATTGAGCTCAAAATTTATGAATAAATCCCCCAGTATGTTAGTAACTTTCGTTAGTTCAAAACTTTTTGATTTGAGGAACAGAAGATGTTCAAAAAAATCGGTTTCTACCTGCTGGTCTGTTTTGACAGATTTCTGCCATTATTTGCATTTGCTTCTTATTGATTCATTTTTGAGTTATCTTTAGGTGAATTGAGAGTTTTGAAGGAGTTACTACAGTATCTTGTGTTTTTAGTGAAAAGCCTTGATGTTCCAAAGCTTTGCCAGAGGTATAATATCTTTTGAATAAACTAATGTTGCTAATGAAGATTGTGTGAAGTTCAGTATGAAGGAAAAATTTCAGGTGTAGAGAGAGAATGATGCAATGAGATGAAGAATGGAAAAAAGCTCAAGCTTGGGGATGCCACCATGGTGTCACACCAAGAAATATCCAAGAGGTACAAGCGTTAAAGCTTGGGGATGCCCAAGGCATCCCCTTCTTCATCAATAAAAAGCTTAGGTCTGTTTAGACACTTCGTTTTTATTGTTTCATGCATAGTTGTGTTGTTCTTGGAGCATATTAGTTTTTGTTTTCTTTGCTTAGGTTGTTTAGTTTGCTTGAATAAAGAAGTTTGGACCCCCGTTCTCGATGTGTTGTTTTGCAAATAAGTTGCTTGGTGTTGGAAAGTAGTAGTAAGTTCTTGCTTGAAGTGCAAGAGGAGATTGCATTGACTGTGACTTAGACTTTAGCATGACATGCTAGGTGTTTTTTTGACCTTATGCTTAGTGATTATTGCTGTAGCATGTCTTGTTCGAAACAATTGGGATTGCTTAGTGTTCCTTGAAGAGATTATGTGTTGTTTTAGCATGCAAAAGCATAGTATTGTGGTATTCTCCTTTGATGCTTTGCTTGGGTTGACTTGGCACATGCTCACAACATGTTATGACTATGACAAGTCACCATTAGACTCTATGATCATTTAGTCCTTGACTTGTAGTACCACTCTTTGCTTTGATTAGTATGCTTTGTTGCACTGCATGTTTATGTCCATTATGCTCTCTTAGTTGGTTGCTCCCAGTCTTTGCTAGCCTCCATTTGTATGATTAAGTTCTACTCATGCTTCCAACTCCCAAGAAACCAAGTTATTCCAAAGTGTCCACTGTAAACTCCTATGCATGGTGTGTTACACCATTCCAAGTATATTATTGTTTTCAATTATCTTCCAATTAAAAACTATTTAGTTATGTGAAAACTTAGTGATTAAAGCCCTCACAAACTTGATGGCACACTTTATATTCTTTGCCCCTAATAAACTTGAACCATTGTGACAACTTTGTTGTATATGCTTGCACTTATTGGAATTAGCAGAACTGTGCTGTCACGGGGAACATTTTCAACATTGCACTTGTACTTTGTACTCAGTTGATATCATGTTCTTTTGTCTATGGATGTCACCGGTGTGAAATAAAGAGGGAACTTGTAAGTCCATGGAGTTTGTATCCTGTGTTAGAGAAATGCCTGGGCCGCTAGCCTAAGCCATGCCTAATCATGGTGGAAACTTGCAACATCACCATAATGAGCTATCTATGAAGCATCCTCAATAAAAAGCTATGCATATGGTAAATAAAAAGATTCTGGGATGCTCATTGTGTGCTTGCCTTGTCATTTTGGTTATGGGAAAGATCATGTACCATGTGCAAGGGGTACCCCATTGGCGGTTCTCAATGATATGCAAATACTTACAATGACAAGAACTTACCTGGACCCAAAGTTGAGTATGCATGAGGTGTGGCCCTCGTATTCAAGGGATTTGAGATTGCCAACTTATACTTCATCAAGCATATACTCCATATTTGCCACTTTAACCTTAACCACTTCAAGATGCTTATGATAGGGGCAATGAGGGCTAAAAGCTAACAAGTACCATAATTTTTGGAAGCTCTTTTTGAAACTTCTAATCCCTGCTTCCTTTACAAAAAATGCCTTTCTTCCACCACTATTGAGTCTCCACCTTCTACCTTTAGGCACCATTAAGAGATCATAGTTGTCATTCTGTGTGCGGTGTCCCAAACATTATTGATTGATGCTTGATATTACTTGTTCTTGTGCTATTTGTTTCTAGTAACCCTTGTGAACTTTGAAGGTGTCCTATGCATCTATATTGCTACTCTATGAGAGACAAGTTGATTGCCACTATGCTATGTTTTCTGTATGTGAAACAAACAAACGTTTTTCAATGCATGTTATTCATGATCTTTGTTTGTAACCTTTCATGTTGCATGCATAGTTACTATGTCCTATTGTTAGAACTCCATCTTTCATGCACATGTTTAGATATCTTTGATCCCAGCTTTCAATGCTTGCAAATGGTTGGATCTTTATTGTGAGGGTGCATGTCACCTCAAAAATTATTCTTTTATCACTTGCCTACTCGAGGACGAGCAGGAGTTAAGCTTGGGGATGCTGATACGTTGGAAACGTATCTATAATTTTTGATGCTCCATGCTTGTTTAGTATCTACTTTGCTGTCCCGAAACTGATTTAGTAAATAAGAAGATTTCTGAGATGCTCATTGTCTGCTTGCCTTGTCATTTTGGTTATGGGATAGCTCCTGTACCATGTGTAAGGGGTACCCCGTTGGCGGTTCTCAATGATATGCAAATACTTATAATGACAAGAACTTAGAGCAACTCTAGCAGATACTGAAAAAGGCCCAAAAGCGTATTTTTCCGGTGACTTTACGGTTTCAGCTCGGTTCCATCGCTGCAGCGGTAGCCAGTGCCGGCGTAAAAATTTACTGGGCTGAGAAAAGCCCAGGCTGGCGGTATATTCTGAGTAGCAACAACCGAGGCCAAACCCTATCCCCTCTGCCGCCCTCGCTCGCTATCTCCGTCGCCACCGGCGAACCTCCAGCCATCAGATCAGCCCGCTCCACCGCACAATCCGCGCCACCGTCGCCACCATTCCCTTCAGCGCGTCGTCATGAACCCTGTCCCCCCTTCCTCGCCCCCGCGCTACGGCACCCATGGCCAGCGGCTCAAGTCGCGCGCGGAGCTCGAGAATATTCGCTCCATCGCTGCCAAGAAGCACGCGGCGAAGCGGTACACGAAGCACATGGCTCCTATGCCTCCCTCGCTCATGGCCAGACGCCGACTTGGCTCCTCCGGTCTTGAGAGCGGCTGGAGCCGCACTCCGTCGCTGGCGTCCTCCTTGTCCTACGATATCCAAAAGAGCTACTACCGCGACTATATGACGGACGAGCACACCGAGTTGTGGATGAGAGCGACGGCGACCGGATCATCGTGTGCGACTTCGTTGACAACGATGAGGACGAGGCGTGCATCACCGCTTGGGGCCCCGTTTGGGTCATTGTCGTCGACTCCGACGACGACGAGGAGTGAGCAGCTCCAGCGTAAGATCGACGCCGCTTCGAGGCCCCGTTTGGGGCCGGATTTTGCATTTGCATTGCGCGCGTCGGTCGTTTGTTAGTTTTATTATGTAAATTATGTTGTTTGTGATGTTTAAATGAATCTGAAACTATGAATGTGGTGTTGTTCTTCTCTGAATTTTCCCGCGAATGCTTTTTCCGCTTTTAGTTTGCGGTGTCTGCTCTGTGCGACGAACTGCACTTCGGCAAATCACAAGTTCAGTCCACTGAACTACGAGTTTTTCAGTTCGCGTTTTTCAGTATCTGCTAGAGTTGCTCTTACCTGGACCCAAAGTTGAGTATGCATGAGGTGTGGCCCACGTATTCAAGGGACTTGAGATTGCCAACTTATACTTCGTCAAGCATATACTCCATCTTTGTTCACTTTAACCTTAATCACTTCAAGATGCTTATGATAGGGGCAACGAGGGCTAAAAGCTAACAAGTACCATAATTTTTCGAAGCTCTTTTTGAAACTTAAAATCCCTTCTTCCTTTATAAAAGGCCTTTCTTCCACCACTATTGAGTCTCCACCTTCTACCTTTATGCACCATTAAGAGAGCATAGTTGTCATTCTGTATCCAGTGTCCCAAAGCTTATTGATTGATGCATATTGTGATATTACTTGTTCTTGTGCGATTTGTTTCTAGTCACCCTTGTGAACTTTGAACGTGTCCTATGCATCTACTTGCTACTCCATGAGGGACAAGCTGAATGCCACTATGCCATGTTTTCTGTATGTGAAACAAACAAATGTTTTTCAATGCATGTTATTTATTCATGATCTTTGTTTGTAGCCTTTCATGTTTCATGCATAGTTACTTTGTCTTACTGTTAAAACTCCATCTTTCATGCATATGTTTAGAGTTCTTTGATCCCAGCTTTCAATGCTTGCAAATGGTTTGATCTTGATTCTGATGGTGCATGTCACCTCAAAAATTATTCTTTTATCACTTACCTACTCGAGGACGAGTAGGAGTTAAGCTTAGGGATGCTTGATACGTCGGAAATGTATCTATAATTTTGATGCTCCATGCTTGTTTTGTATCATTTGTCTTATGTTTTGTCTACACTTTGAGGTATTTTTATACACTTTCTGGAACTAACCTATTGACAAGTTGTCACAGTGCTAGTTGTCTGTTTTCTTCTGTTTTTGGTTCCAGAAAGGCAGAAAATCAATATTCTCGGAATTGGACGGGACAAAAGCCAAAGTTATTATTTTTTCCGGAGCAACACGGAACCACGAAGAAGAGCCGGAGGGGGCCACAGGGTGGCCGCACCCCCTAGGCGCGGGCAAGCCCTGGAGGTGCCCATAGGGGGTGTGGGCCCCATAGACCCCCACCGACCTTGATTCCAACGCCTATAAGAAGCCTCTGACCCAAAAACCCTAGATAATCCAGAAGAAATCCACGAAAACCTCCGCTGCGCCGCAGCCACCAAAAGGGAGATTCAGGGGACAGAAAGTCTCTGTTCCGGCACCCTACCGGGACAGGGAAGTGCCCCCGGAGCCATCTCCATCGATATCCACCACCATCTTTATCACTGTTGCTGATTCCCATGATGAGGAGGGAGTAGTTCTTCCTCGAGGCTAAGGGCTCTACCGGTAGCTATGTGTTCATCTCTCTCTCTCTCTCTCTCTCTCTCTCTCTCTTTATGCATGATCTTGTTGTGGTCATGATCTTTGTAATCAAGTAGATCTACCTTGCTACTCAAGTGCTTCATTAGATCTCTGCTCTCCCCATGTGTGTGAAAGTGACAGCGTGCACTCCATGGTGGCACTTAGGTTTGAGTCTACATAAATACTCTTTGTGCTTTAATAAATCTATGATTTTCCCCACTTGTGTGAAAGTGACAGTGGGCATACCGTGTGTGGCACTTTGGCTAGATTGAATATTTGTTATGAGTTATATTCGGAGTTGGATGTCTCTATGAAATTTTGGTGTTTGTTGGAACCATCTAGTGCTCAAGGTGACAGTGTGGGGTTATCTAGATTGGGGAAGGCGGACTTTGAGGTGTGTTGTTATAGCCCTACCATGGATTAGAGTGTCCAGCCGGAGAGTATTTAAGAGTAGTATCATGAAGAGAGGATTTTTTTATGAGTGAGTGTTCACTAGTGAAAGTATGATCCCTAGGCCTTGTTCCTAAGCATTGAAACACCGTTTGCATCTAGATCTATTACATGTTTGCTTGCTTTAGTCTTTACCTCACCGTCAAGCTCTTTTCTGGCACCGTTACCACTTGTATTTCACTATCTCTTCGCCGAACTAGTGCACCTATATTGGGTATGTTGGGGACACAAGAGACTTCTTGTATCTTGATTGCAGTATTGCTTAAGAGGGAATACCTTTGACCACTTCCTCCCTGAGTTCGATAAACCTTGGGTGATCCACTTAAGGGAAACTTGCTGCTGTTCTGTCGTGGTATTGCACGGCAGATGCTACTGGGGGTAGCTTATGTAGAGGGAGCAAGGCAACGTAGGAGAATCCGGGAGCGAGATTGGCACACGATGTACCCAGGTTCACGTCTCCTCGGTGGAGGATCGCTATGTCCTACTGTCAATCCAGTATATGATCACAGATTGGTTTACATGGGAGCCGCCGTAGGCGGAGGGAGAGACTAGATAAAGTCTAATGTGGGAGAAGATGGAATATGACATGGGAGAGCATGCCCCGTGGGGTGCCCCTGGTGGCTTTATATATGCATCCAGTTAGGGTTTACAAGGGTTTTGGTGGGCTACGTATTGTAGTCGCCATCTTGGGCCTCCAGTCGCGTCAGTCATCTGGTCCAGTATGCACCAGTCGCCGTATTGGGCAAGTCGACCCGCTTAGGGCTAGGTTTTATTTGGCTCGATCCAATCAGCGACTCCGCTTCATGGGTATACCCCGATTGTTATTCCCCCATCAGTAGTCTCCGAGCGCGTTGTCGATTCGACGTGGGCTTGAGGAAGGGCGTGGAGAGTCTTGACGATGGGTCGTGGCGAATCGGCGACGAGCTCCAGAACAGAGAAAAGAACCGTGAAGCGGGAGGCGGTCGGCGTGAGCCAGTCGGTGATGGCCAGTTGGCGAAAGATGCAGGGTGTCGGTGAATCCGCCCGATTCTGAGTCCCGAACATGGGCGTGCGAGTCCCCGCGAAGCGAGTGGCGAGGTCGGCGACCGTGATCGGTGCCGAGTCTAAGCGCCCAGCTGGCGAGGTTGGGCGACCGTCGAGTGGCGTTGTCTATAGCGCGTCGAGTCCCCGAGCATGTTGAGTACGCAAGGGCGAGTCCGCGGTGGCGAGTCCCCGAGCATGTTGAGTACGCGAGGGCGAGTCCGCGGCGGCGAGTCCCTGAGCGTGGCGAGTACGCAAGGGCGAGCCCGCGATGGTGAGTCCCTGAGTGTGTTGAGTCCGCGGTGGCGAGTCGACAAGGGAGAGCCGCGTTCGTGGAACCACGCGTACACGCGGCATGCCTAGGAGTAGTCCCCGAGGCTCGAGTTGGCTTGTAGAGGCGACTTGAGGCTCTTTGGAGATGCATATTCTGAAAATAGTAGGGGTTGCTGCTGAGTATGGCGAGTGGCGAGGTCGAGCGACCGGCGAGCGCCGAGCCCCCGAGCGCGGCGAGTGGCGAGGTCGAGCGACCAATGAGCGCCGAGTCCTCGAGCGCGACGAGTGTCGAGATCGAGCGACAGGCGAGCGGCGCTGTCTGTAGCGCGGCGAGTGGCAAGATCGGGCGACCGGCGAGCGCCGCTGTCTGGAGCACGCCGAGTCCCTGAGCGCGGCGAGTGGCGAGGTCGGGCAACCGGCGAAGGCCGTGGCTGTTGCTGAGCGCGTGAGTGGCGAGAAAGACACCGTTTTGCTGAGAAGGAGGAAAAAATACGACTGCAATAAGGTGTATTTATGAAATATATTGAACATTTGTAAGACGTGCAAATTATAGATATTAAAGAAAATGCACTTTTGCTATGTGGATCGATGGGCAGTATGTAAGGTTTGTGTCTTTTCATGAGTAGGCAGACCTCCAGCATCAAACACTTGCCGGGTAACAGGGACGCGATGTCAGACTGTTGAACCCGGAGACAAGGTCGGCCTTTTGGTACCCAGCCTCACTACTTCAACGGACGCGAATAAACAACAGATAAAACTGAAACCGATCCCAAGTATGATTTTGGTCCCTGGACAGGTTCATATACGACAGCATGGTCGGCTTTAAAGAATGAATGGAGATGCATATATATTTTGAACTCATAGCATATACGAGTGTAAAGAAACTTAGCTGTTGGCATGACGAGTTCACGCTAGGCGAGTCCGCAATAGGCGAGTCCACAAGCCTAACGAGTCCACGTTTAAGCGTGTCCATGTTTAGACGAGTTCCGAAGCATGGCGAGTTGCGCGAGGGCGATTTTGTGATGCCGGGTTCGCGGCGGCGAGTCGGAGGACAAGGTTGTCTCCATGTCTTTGCCGTTCTTGTTGCTGGACTAGGAGGCGTCGGGTCCTTGCGTCGTGTACACGCCAATTTTATGATGTGCAGTATATGTATTGTAAAATAAGGTGCAAATGATTAGATCAAATAACATATTAATTAATTGACAGGCTAAGTGACAAGAGAAAAAGATCCGAGAGATGTCAAAAAATCCATTATTGCGTTGCGCAATGGCTGGACGCAGCTCTTCTTGACGCGTGCGATGATTTGCGGCTCTGTTTTGAAACTGCTTTTTGGAATCAACGATGAGTCAGGCAATCCTGTACACTCCTTTTGCTTGGTGAGTCACATCGATATTTGGGCTATGTCATGCGTGAATTTGTGGTGTTCAGCAATCTGGCTTCACCGTCTCGAATAGCGGATCCCCTCATACACACATAAATTACAAGAAGAGATTAATATGATGGTAAATTAAATACTCCAAGAGTCACACGCTTGCACGCTGATACAACACTACACAATTGAATTGAATAATAAAAAAAATATTACCGACCGGTGTCAGGGAGTGAATTACCTTTCGTTTCAGCTGACAGCATCGATCCGCACGAGACCAAACGCTGCCACCCAGACTGGATCAGCGTACGGACGGATCGTTCCTAATTGAGGAATATTTTCTTGCATGACGGAGCTTTGTCGACACGGCGTTGGACGGAAGTAAGCTGGAACTAGCTCGATGCGATTCGGACGGCGTCGATGGTGAGGGATCTCGCCCGGATTATCACCCTCCAAGCACCGCTTGCCCCACGGTGGGCGTCAATTGTCGTGGTATTGTACGACAGATGTTACTGGGGGTGTTGGGCCACGTGGAGATAAAACAAAATTTTCCTCTAACGTGGTGATCCCAAGATCTAGCTGAGGTAGAAGGCCACGAGGTTTACCACTAGACGCGCACTTGCGGATTACTGATGAAGCGCGTCAGTTGATGCAGTGCAGTCCTCACGATCCGATCGTCCAGGCGCTGATCGCACAGCACCTCTGCCGGTATCCACACGTACTAGGAGGAGCGCCGAAGGCGAACTGCTAGGTTCGTAACGACGGCTGGACTGCTGTGGAGCTAGGGTTTCCAACACATGGAATGACCTAACCGAACAACGATTAACCTTTCTAGGTTAAGGTGTTCCACTATATATAGGGAGTGAACGTGGGCTCTGCTCGCGTGACCCATTCACTAAAGCCCATATAACACTAGTCACCATGAGTCCAACTCACTAACTCAGTCCTAATTCGGTCTAGGTCCAACCCAACCAGATTACAGGTTCGGATCCAATCCGAACTTGCTTCCGCTCTTAAGTATGTGACCCCGCAGGCTCATGGCTACTTGGACACGATTGGAGTCCGACTCTCAATCGATCAGTCGGTAGCGGCTCCTAGCAGAACGTGCCGACTCCCAAGTACCAAAGAGTCATGACGACTTGCCTTTCTAATGCGACTTACGTCCAAGTCCCTTTTGCCTCACGATATACCTTGTCAGACTATAGGCGAATAATTGTCATCCCTTAAATAGTCCGACTCTCTTCTCGATCCGAGATAAGTGATTCACCCGACTAACTCTTAGTCGATCGCCTCGGTTAACACTTAACCGAGTCGTGCATGGCCATGCTTTCCGAATCATATCTCACAAGAGGGCCCAGAGAATATCTCTCCAAGTGAAGGGGAAAAATCCCATCTTGGTTATTCACATCACATAGCTTGATTCTCAATCGACCCGGACTCTGACTTTATAACTGCCCAGTTACAGATCAGCGTTTGACAGAACCTAAGTCTGTGATCCTCAACTCGGACTATGCAATAACCTCAGGTCTAAGGATTACATTGATTGAGATATACAAATGACAACTAGTTCGTTGTACCTCAATATGGGTCAATCCGACTCTCTAAACTTTTTAGCCGAGTCTGTGTAAGTTGGAATAGCATCTCTATGCCCATGACAAGTGGAACCGAGTCATCAAGCCAAATTTCACATTGGTCTAAGTTGTGTGTCCAGCACAACCTCAACGACCAAGGATATTTAGTACAAACAACATGAATGTATAGTTTCACAACCGAATCACATATTCAATGATACACATCAGATGTTTATACAAGGACAACTTAATATATTTATGAATACAATGGGAAATCTCATCATACATGATTGCCTCTAGGGCATATTCCCAACAGTCTCCCACTTGCACTAGAGTCAATCTTCCGACATCACATGTCTAAGCATCTAATTCCCATGGCTCTTAGGTGCGCCTCATGCTTCGGCTATGGTAACGGCTTTGTCAACGGATCCGCAATATTGGCATCCGTGTGTACCTTGCATAACTTGATATCACCCTGATCCACGAACTGGTGAATCAGGTGGTACCGCATGAGTATGTGCTTGTTCTTATGGTGTTGTCTAGGTTCCTTGGCTTGTGCAATAGCACCATTGTTGTCACGATACACGTCCAACGGATTGGAAGAGCCCTGAACCACACCAAGATCCATGAGGAAATTCCTCATCCAAACAGCTTCCTTTGCTGCCTCCGAGGCGGCAATATACTCAGCCTCTGTTGTAGATGCAGACACAGTCTCTTGCTTGGAACTCTTCCAGCTCACAGCACCTCCTTTTATAATAAACACGTATCCGGATTGCGAACGAGAATCATCAGAGTCGGTAAGATAACTCGCATCCGTGTAACCCTTTACACTGAGTTCATCTTCACCACCATAAACCAAGAACATATCCTTAGTCCTTGTCAAGTACTTTAGGATATTTTTAGCCGCTGTCCAGTGGATCTCTCCAGGATCAGCCTGGTATCTGCTCACAATACTTAGAGCATAGGAAACATCCGGCCTAGTACAAATCATGGCATACATGATGGATCCAACTGCAGAAGCATATGGAATCGCACTCATCCGACTTCGCTCATCAGTTGTCGAAGGACACTGAGTCTTGCTAAGTTTTACACCATGGGACATCGGTAAGAACCCCTTCTTAGACGATTCCATGTTTAACTTCTTCAACACTTTGTCCAAATAAGTACTCTGACTCAATCCAATGATCCTCCTTGATCTATCTCTATATATCCGGATTCCGAGGATGTATGTTGCCTCACCCAAGTCTTTCATTGAGAAACTCCTTTCCAATGATTCCTTGGTTTCTTGCAACATTTGGACATCATTTCCAATCAGTAATATGTCATCCACATATAAGATTAGAAAATTTACTTTGTTCCCACTAAACTTCTTATACAAATAAGAATCATGATCACTCTTGATGAAGCCAAATGATTTGACTACCTCATCAAAACGAATATTCCAACTCCGAGATGCTTACTTCAACCCATAAATGGATTTCTGAAGTTTGCATACCTTGTCAGCATTAGCCAGATTGACAAAACCCTCGGGCTGTATCATATACACGTCCTTGGTTAAATTTCCGTTAAGGAAAGCCGTTTTGACATCCATCTGCCATATCTCATAGTCGAAATAGGCCGCAATAGCTAACATGATCCGAACTGATTTAAGCATCGCTATGGGCGAGAAAGTCTCGTCGTAATCAACTCCTTGAACTTGCCGGAACCCCTTCGCGACAAGGCGTGCTTTATAGACGGAAACATTTCCATCCATATCAGTTTTCTTCTTAAAGACCCATTTACACTCGACAGGTCTTGCACCGTCTGGCAGATCAACCAAGTTCCAAACTTGATTTTCATCCATGGACTTTAACTCGGATCTCATGGCTCCAAGCCATGACTCGGAACCAGATCCCACCATCGCTTCTGAATAATTTGCCGGCTCATCACTGTCTAACAGTAACACATCATGAACACTTCGTAATCTTGCCGATCTTTGTGGTACAGGTGCTGCTGCCGGCTCAGCTGCAACGACCGGCTCAACCTCCAAGGTTTTTTCCGACTCGCTACTAGCCGGTTCCTCTCGAATTTCTTCCAGCTGCACCGTGCTCCCACTTACTCCCCGATTGATAAACTCTTTCTCAAGGAAGACACCGTTCCGTGCGACAAACACTTTGCCCTCTTCTCGGTTGTAGAAGTACTAACCCAAGGTTTCCCTCGGATACCCCACGAAAATACATTTATCCGACTTGGCTGTAAGCTTGTCCGACTGAAGTCGCTTGACAAATGCTTCACAACCCCAAATCTTAAGAAAAGACAAACTCGGCTTTTTGCCTGTCCACATCTCATGCGGTGTCTTCTCTACCGATTTTGATGGTACTCTGTTTAGTGTGAACGCCGCTGTTTCTAGACAATAACCCCAAAATGATAAAGGCAGATCTGTCCGACTCATCATTGATCGTACCATGTCCAACAAGGTTCGATTCCGCCTTTCCGAAACACCATTCCTTTGTGGCGTTCCTGGCGAAGTAAGTTGAGGAACTATTCCACAACTTTTGAGATGGTCATCAAACTCATGGCTCATGTACTCGCCTCCTCGGTCCGACCGAAGAAACTTTATTTTCTTGCCGAGTTGATTATGTGCTTCATTCTGGAATTCTTTGAACTTTTCAAAGGCTTCCGACTTATGTTTCATCAAGTAGATATATCCATACCTACTCAAATCATCAGTGAAGGTAATGAAGTACTCATAACCACCCCTGGCTGTCGTGCTCATTGGTCCACATACATCACTATGTACTAGTCCCAACAAGTCGGACGCCCTTTCGCAACTCTTTGCAAAAGGTGTCTTGGTCATTTTGCCGAGTAGGCAAGATTCGCATGTCTCGAACGACTCCAAGTCGAACGAAGTTAGGAGTCCATCATCATGGAGCTTCTTCATGCGTTTCCAACTTATATGACCAAGCCGACAGTGCCAAAAGTAAGTCATATTCAGATCATTTGGTTTCAACCTTTTAACATTTATGTTATAAACCGACTCACCATCAAGATTCAAAATAAATAACCCGTCCTGGACGGGTGCAAAGCCGTGAAACATATCATTCAAATACAAAGAACAACCATTATTCTTGATATTCGACTCATAGCCTTGCCTCATCAAACATGAAGCAGAAATAATGTTTCGACTGAGCACTGGAACATAATAACAATTATTCAGTTCCATAATGAATCCGGAAGGTAAATGAAGTTGCATCGTGCCGACTTCCACGCAGCAACTCTTGCTTTGTTGCCGACTCGAATATCAACCTCGCCTCTTGCTACGCTCCTAGTTCTTACCAGTCCCTGCAACGAGTTGCAGATGTGAATAACTGATCCGATATCATATACCCAAGAACTATTAGGTGCATCAGCAAGATATATGTCTATAACATTGCAAACAAGTGTACCTGAGTCGGAAGTCATACCTCCACTCTTGGCTTTATTGGCCAAGTACTTGCTGCAGTTCCTCTTCCAGTGGCCATCCGCCTTGCGGTAGAAGCAAGTGGATCCGGCTGAAGGAGATGGCTTAGTCCCTGAGGAAGCGCTTGGGACCGGGTCTAGAGCCTGCTTTCCTCCTGACTTAGACTTCTTCTTAGTCCAAGAACTCTTCTTGAACTTAGCCTTATTCTGCACCATCAACACTTGACTGGCGCCCTTCTTGAGATCCGCCTCTGCCTGCTTGAGCATCCCATGTAATTCAGTGAGCTTCTTATCCATACCATGCATGTGGTAGTTCGAAATGAACTGTCCATATGCACTAGGAAGAGAGTTCAGAATTATATCCGTAGCGAACTCTTCGCTTATGGGGTAGCCAAGCCTCTCCAGAGACTGCACGTAACCAACCATTTTGATCACATGCGGACTCAGTGGATCACCATCCTTAAGCTTGCAACTTAGCAAAGCATGAGAAACTTGATACCTCTCAGTCTTCGTCTGAGCCTGGAACATACTTTTGAGGCTTTTGATCATATCGTAGGCCTCAACATGCTCGAACTTCTTTTGCAAGTCCGGTTCCATGTGAGCAAGCATAAGACAGCTAATATCCGTGGACTCATCCTTAGCCCGACGGTAGGCATTGGTGGCTGCGACAGTCGCATTCTCATTCGGCTCATCTGGAAGTGGGTTGTCTAGGACATGGTCCTTCTTTTCTTGTTTGAGAACAATTCTCAGATTTCGATACCAGTTGGTAAAATTAGTGTCGTTCAGTTTATATTTCTCAAGAATAGTTCTCAACGCAAAACCGGATATCTGAGAGTGACTGCTACTAGGTGCCATGATCTACAACAGAAAATATGCAAAACACTTAAGACAAGTATTCATAAAAGAGCAAGCATATTAAACATTTTAATATTTTATGCTCCCACTAGAACCAACACCCCTCCGATGGTTGCTTAGTGATTCAGGATCCTAAATAAGCAAGTCGTCTAGTGAGCTTTAGCATCACCGCTAGCCGCCAAGGGATCTAGGTAGACAACTCCTTGTCAATCGCATCTCATGCGACTCCTGTTGGATGGGTGGCATCACATGCACCGGCTCCCATCCGACTTTTCCCCGAGCCTCACAACCGTTGTGATAGATCCGTCTAGCTTACCGAGTGTTTCCGATGAAGTCAGGCTGAACCCACCTAGTTGGAAAGAATTGGAAGCACCTCAATTTTATGAGCCCACTACCAAAAATGTCCGACTTGTGATGGTGCAAACACTGGCGGGAAAACCGACTAGACCTTCTTTGAGGGATTAAATTTTACCGACTATCTAACAGAGGTAAAACTGAGACATAACAATAACACAAAATAAAGCATTTATAATGTGAAATGGTATGGCTCTCTTCATGGCGATCTCCATCTCCACAAAGCCTGTAATCCGACTCGTGCCAACTCTTGTTACTTGCCGTCTTACTCCATGTCGCCGACATGTACAACGCCTTGAATGCCTTCCGGGTTTTCCAAACAGCTACACTAGCTTAGTAAAGTAAATTACATAGAGAATCCGACACGCAGGTCGTTATACAATAAAATGACAGCACCTAGGCTCCAGCCGGCTGACATAAACCGTGATTCGCAGATCACGTATGGATTACACACATACATCACATGCACATGAACCATACCATTCACAACTTCCTGCAAAAACAAGTTATGCATAGATACAATATCTATCGGCATTGTGAAACTTCATAGCGACATCTAAGGCGCTACGACAGGCGAAAGCGGTCCCGCTATCCGGATAGCGGGATCGAAGGCGGCGCCCTCGGCAATCTTGAGGCGCCCGACGATTTTTCCGAAAACATAGATCTCATCTATGATCCGGACATGGATTCCGACCATTGTTCCGATTCGATCAAACTCTTTGATCTTCGATCACCACTTCTGGATTTACATGTCACAGTCTACCCCGATGGCGGAAGCCGACCGGTAGGGGTATGTCGTTCCACGACCTCAGCTGTATGATCACGGAAATCAGATCTACCATTCCCCGAGTACAGTTGATCCAATCAACCTCGTACAAAACCGATCTATCTCATAGATCGACCACCAAAACAACATATAGATCTCATCTGTAGCCTATCGCATATCACATATGCGAGATCTCGAGCCTAAAACCAGAAGCTATCGCTCTGATACCACTGTTGGGCCACGCGGAGATAAAACAAAATTTTCCTCTAACGTGGTGATCCCAAGATCTAGCTGAGGTAGAAGGCCACGAGGTTTACCACTAGACGCGCAATTACGGATTACTGATGAAGCGTGTCAGTTGATGCAGTGCAGTCCTCACGATCCGATCGTCCTGGCGCTGATCGCACAACACCTCTACTGGTATCCACACGTACAAGGAGGAGCACCGGCGGCGAACTGCTAGGTTCGTAACGACGGCTGGACTGCTGTGGAGCTAGGGTTTCGAACACATGGAATGACCTAACCAAACAACGATTAACCTTTCTGGGTTAAGGTGCTCCACTATATATAGGGAGTGAACGTGGGCTCTGCTCGCGCGACCCATTCACTAAATCCCATATAACACTAGTCACCGTGAGTCCAACTCACTAACTCAGTCCTAATCCGGTTTAGGTCCAACCCAACCAGATTACAGGTTCAGATCCAATCCGAACTTGCTCCCGCTCTTAAGTGTGTGACCCCGCAGGCTTATGGCTACTTGGACACGATTGGAGTCCGACTCTCAATCGATCGATTGATGTGACTCATAGCGAACGTCTTAGACCCCAAAGAGTCATGACGACTTGCCTTTCTAATGCGACTTACGTCCAAGTCCCTTTTGCCTCACGATATACCTTGTCAGACTATAGGCGAATAATTGTCATACCTTAAATAGTCCGACTCTCTTCTCGATCCGAGATAAGTGATTCACCCGACTAACTCTTAGTCGATCGCCTCGGTTAACACTTAACTGAGTCGTGCATGGCCATGCTTTCCGAATCATATCTCACGAGAGGGCCCAGAGAATATCTCTCCAAGTGGAGGGGAAAAATCCCATCTTGGTTATTCACATCACACAGCTTGATTCTCAGTCGACCCGAACTCTGCCTTTATAACTTCCCAGTTACGGATCAGCGTTTGACAGAACCTAAGTCTGTGATCCTCAACTCGGACTATGCAATAACCTCAGGTCTAAGGATTACATTGATTGAGATATACAAATGACAACTAGTTCGTTGTACCTCAATATGGGTCAATCCGACTCGCTAAACTCTTTAGCCGAGTCTGTGTAAGTTGGAATAGCATCTCCATGCCCATGACAAGTGGAACCGAGTTGTGTGTCCAGCACAACCTCAACGACCAAGGATATTTAGTACAAACAACATGAATGTATAGTTCCACAACCGAATCACATATTCAATGATACACATCAGATGTTTATACAAGGACAACTTAATATATTTATGAATACAATGGGAAATCTCATCATACATGATTGCCTCTAGGGCATATTCCCAACAGGGGGTAGCTTACGTAGAGGGAGCAAGGCGACATAGGAGAATTCGGGAGCGAGATTGGCACACGACGTACCCAGGTTCACGTCCCCTCGGTGGAGGATCGCTACGTCCTGCTGTCAATCCAGTATATGATCACGGATTGGTTTACATGGGAGCCGCCGTAGGCCGAGGGAGAGACTAGATCAAGTCTAATGAGGGAGAAGATGGAATATGACATGGAAGAGCATGCCCCGTGGGGTGCCCCTGGTGGCTTTATATATGCAGCCAGTTAAGGTTTACAAGGGTTTTGGTGGGCTACGTATTGTAGTCGCCGTCTTGGGCCTCCAGTCGCGTCGGTCTGTCCAAGATGCACCAACAGATTGGGCAAGTCGACCCGCTTAGGGCTAGGTTTCAGTCAGCTCGATCCAACCAGCGACTCCGCTTCGTGGGTATACCCCGATAGGTATTCCCCCATCATGTTCTACAAACCTCTGCACTTGGAGGCCCAACAACTGTCTACAAGAATAGAAGAGCGTAGACATCATCAATTACTTTCCGTGGGGAACAAGAATACAACGAGGAAGCGGGCCAGGGAAGACAGACCCCCCCAGGCGCGTCCAGGGGTGGGCCTGTGCCTGGCTAGGGTTTGCCCCCCCTGGTCGCCTCCTCGGATTCCCCTTCGCCTATAAGAAGCCCCCGATGCAGAAACCCTAAGCACCCGATCAAATCTCCATGAAACTGTCTATAGCCACCGCCACCATCGTCCCTAGATCGGGGGGATCTGAAGTTCTTCTCGGCACTCTGCCGGAGGGGAGATCATCCTGGAGGCCTTCTCTCTGGTATAGATCTCCTCCTTTGTGCTTTCATGTATAGATCTTGTGAGCTCCGTTCATGATCAAGATCTAATCTATTTGTAATCATGCATGTTGTGTTTGCGGGGATCCGATGGATATTGAGATTATTATGTTGGTTTGATTAATGGTTTTGTCTTTATGATTCTATCATGTCTGTGTTGTTTGTAATCTTGCATGCTCTCTGTTGTTAGTAGCTATCTTGGCCAAGTAGTTGTTAGTGACTCCAAGAGGGGTTATTTATACTCGATACTGGTTTCATGCCTCTAGTTTCCAAGGGAAGTGACAATAATCTCTTCGGCTGTAGATGTGCTGTTGCTACTAGGGAGAAAACAACGGTCTCTTGTTCATGGAACATGTGGACTGTTTACCTTACACACTTTGCTTAAAGCAGTTGTCTGTTGCTTGCAACTTAATACTGGAGGGGGTCCGTATGATAACCTGAAGGTGGACTTCTCGTCATAGATGCAGTTGGATGGCGGTCTATGTATCTTCTTGTATTGCCCAATCGAATCTCATAGGATCTCTCTGACTAGTAATTGCATTGTTATGCCTTGCTCAGTTCCTGTAAATTGCCCTGCTGTAATTTGTTTACCCTTCATGCCATGTTGTTTATCTAAGGAGAGAACCTCTAGTGAACTATGGACCCCAGTCCAATCTTTACCATCAATACATCTTCCATGGTTACTTGTTTACTTTCTACAAACCATTACCTTCCACACCATACGTTTAATCCTTTGTTACAACAAACCAGTGAGCTTGACAACCTCAATGATTCATTGGGGCAAAGTCTTGATTTTGTGTTGTGCAGGTCTCCGCGTTGCTTGCAACACCTGTGTGACGTTTCCTTCCTCCTTCTGGTTCGATAACCTCGGTCTCTACTAAGGGAAAACTTGCTACTGTGCTGCTTCACACCTTACTCTTGGGGTCCCACCAAGACTCCACATCAAGCACCAAGTTGTCTGGCGCCACCAAGGAATCATCAGGGGATCCGATGGATATTGAGATTATTATGTTGTTTGATTAATGGTTTTGTCTTTATGATTCTATCATGTCTGTGTTGTTTGTGATCTTGCATGCTCTCCGTTGTTAGTAGCTATCTTGGCCAAGTAGTTGCTAGTGACTCCAAGAGGGGGTATTTATGCTCGATAGTGGGTTCATGCCTCTAGTTTCCAAGGGAAGTGACAATAATCTCTTCGGTTGTAGATGTGATGTTGCTACTAGGGATAAAACAACGGTCTCTTGTTCATGGAACATGTGGACTGTTTACCTTACACACTTTGCTTAAAGCAGTTGTCTGTTGCTTGCAACTTAATACTGGAGGGGGTTCGGATGATAACCTGAAGGTGGACTTCTAGTCATAGATGCAGTTGGATGGCAATCTATGTATCTTGTTGTATTGCCCAATCGAATCTCATAGGATCTTTATGACTAGTAATTGCATTGTTATGCCTTGCTCAGTTCTTGTCAATTGCCCTGCTGTAATTTGTTTACCCTTCATGCCATGTTGTTTATCTAAGGAAAGCACCTCTAGTGAACTATGGACCCTGGTCCAATCTTTACCATTGATACATCTTCCACAGTTACTTGTTTACTTGCTGCAATCCATTGCCTTCCACACCATACGTTTAATCCTTCGTTACAGCAACCGGTGAGATTGACAACCTAACTGTTAGTTGGGGCAAAGTCTTGAGTTTGTGTTGTGGAGGTCTCCACGTTGCTTGCAACACCTGTGTGATGTTTCCTTCCTCCTACTGGTTCGATAACCTCGGTTTCTTACTGAGAGAAAACTTGTTGTTGTGCTGCTTCACACCTTGCTCTTGGGGTTCCAACAGACTCCACATCAAGCACCAAGTTCTCTGGCGCCACCAAGGAGTCATCAACAAGTTTTCTGGTGCCGTTGCCGGGGAGGCTAAGGACGTCTTCACTAGGGGAGTCCTTCACTTCCTTTATCTTTACTTTTTTTAGATTGCTTTGTTTCTTTTGCTTGGTTTTGTTTGCCTCTTTTCAAAAAAACCCAAAAAATTTAGTCTAGTTTGGTTTGCTTTCTTTATTCAAAAACACAAAAAAATTAGTTCCTACTCTAGTTGTTGGTCTGTTATTGCCTTGCTTTTTCATGCTTTCTATCAATGGATGGTTTCTTTGAAACTAGTTCTTACTGGCAAGGTGGGTTCACGAAAGAAGAAAAGTATTATTATAAGGAGCACCATTTGTCATAAAAAGGGAAACACTTATGGGAACAAATTGATAAATTGAATACTATTGCTAGAGAGGTGTGCTCTACTTATAATGTTACTTATTGCATTGATAAACCTTGTTGCTGTAGGAGGTATAAACACCTGCCTTTTCAATGTGAGTAAAATGATAATGTTACCATATCTTCTTATGTTAAAGGAAATTATGACTTTTATGATGTGGAACAAATTGAAGAATTTATTGCTTTCAAGGGTGCATTTGAACTTGCCAGTTTGCTTGAAAATACTGATGATGCACCTTATGGATATAAGGTTTATGAGATACTTAAATTTTGCTTTGATAATTACAAGGAAGAAAATGGCTATATTCTTGAATATTTTAATAGGTGCTTTCCACAAATGGAAGATACTAATGCCCTGCAGGAGCCTATGGAAGAATAAATTGCTGAAACTGAAAGCTCATTAGATGAAAAAGAGGAGGAGAGTGATGAATAAAAGGAGGAAGAATGGATTAGCTACCCATGCCTACCTTCTAATGAGAGTAACTATTTATCCCTTACAATATTTGATTGTCCCCCATGCTTACCTAAGGAGGATGAATGTTATGTTCCTATGGATTCTTTTGCTACTATGGGTAAAACTTGTGATAATATTTATGCTCATGTTATCTATGATAATCCTATATTTGTGCCTAACTTCAAAATTCATGTCACTAAGGAGTTTTGCTTAGAAAATGTTTATGATAAAGCTCTAGATGATGGTCCTATGTTGAATGATCATTTACCTTATTATAAAATTGCTAAAAGTGGGTTTGAAGGTTTTAATCCCACTATTTTTGAGCTTGATAAAAATTATGTGTTTGTAGATCATGAAAAGCATGCTTTATGTGATAGTTATATCGTTGACTTTATTCACGATGCTACTGAAAGTTATTATGAGAGAGGGAAACATGGTTTTATGTATCTCAACAATATTAAGTTTCCCCTCTTTGTGTTGAAAATCTTGAAGTTGCACTTGTTTTGCTTTCCTATGCTTGTTTCTTTGTGCTTCTTTGATTTATTTTCTTACAATATTCCTATGCATAGGAAGTGGGTTAGACTTATATTTGTTTTCAATTTGCTTATTGATGCTCTCTTTTCCTTCAATTCATATTTTTTATGTGAGCATCTTCTCAAACTATCATGCCTAACTTAAAGGCGTTAAAGAAAAGTACTTGTTGGGAGATAACCCAAGTGTTTTCTTGAGTCTTGGAAGTTATTACTTCAGTAATAACCTCTCCTTATCCTTTTGATTGCTTTTTGTGCCAAGAATGACCTCTAATGAGAGGAAAGTAAGATTTGGGGAGTTGTTGTCCTGAAACAGATTTCTGTCCTCCACCATAAATATTCTTGAGGAGTATCTGTAAATCGGATTGAGCTCCAAATTTACTAATAAATCCCCCAGTATGTTAGCTAACTTCCGTTAGTTCAACACTTTTTGATTTGGGAAACAAAAGATGTTCTAAAAAATCGGTTTCTACCTGCTGGTCTGTTTTGACAGATTTCTGCCATTATTTGCATTTGCTTCTTATTGATTCCTTTTTGAGTTCTCTTTTGGTGAATTGAGCTTTTTGAAGGAGTTACTACAGTATCTTGTGTATTTAGTGAAAAGCCTTGCTATTCCAAAGCTTTTCCAGAGGTCTAATATCTTTTGAATAAACTAATGTTGCTAATGAAGATTGTGTGAAGTTTTGTATGAAGCAAAAAAATTCAGGTGTAGAGAGAGAATGATGCAATAAGATGAAGAATGGACAAAAGCTCAATCTTGGGGATGACACCATGGTGTCACCCCAAGAAATATCCAAGAGGTACAAGCGTCAAAGCTTGGGGATGCCCAAGGAATCCCCTTCTTCATCAATAAAAAGCTCAGGTCTGTCTAGACACTTCGTTTTTATTGTTTCATGCACAGTTGTGTTGTTCTTGGAGCGTAGTTTTCGTTTGCTTTTCTTAGATTGTTTAGTTTGCTTGAATAAAGTAGTTTGTACCCCCGTTCTCGCTGTGTTTTTTTGCAAATAAGTTGCTTGGTGTTGGAAAGGAGTAGTAAGTTCTTGCTTGAAAGTGCAAGAGGAGCTTGCATTGACTGTGACTTAGACTTTAGCATGACATGCTAGGTGTTGTTTTGACCTTATGCTTAGTGATTATTGCTGTAGCATGTCTTGTTCCAAACAATTGGGATTGCTTAGTGTGCCTTGAAGAATTTATGCGTTGTTTTAGCATGCAAAAGCATAGTATTGTGGTATTCTCCTTTGATGCTTAGTTTGGGTTGACTTGGCACATGCTCACACCATGTTATGACTATGACAAGTCACCATTAGCCTCTATGATCATTTAGTCCTTGACTTGTAGTACCACTCTATGCTTTGATTAGTAATTCTTTGTTGCTCTACATGATTATTGCCATTATGCTCTCTTAGTTAGTTGCTCCCAGTCTTTTGCTAGCCGCCACTTGTATGAGTAAGCTCTACTCATGCTTCCAACTCCCAAGAAACCAAGTTATTCCAAAGTGTCCACTATAAACTCCTATGCATGGTGTGTTACACCATTCCAAGTATATTATTGTTTTCAGCTATCTTCCAATTAAAAACTATTTTGTTATGTGAAAACTTAGCAATTAAATCCCTCACAAACTTGATGGCACACTTTATATTCCTTGCCCCTAATAAACTTGAACCATTGTGACGTCTATGTTGTATATGCTTGCACTTATACGTTGGAATTAGCAGAACCGTGCTATCACGGGGAACGTTTTCAACATTGCACTTGTACTTTGTACTCAGTTGATATCATGCTCTTTTGTCTATGGATGTCACCGGTGTGAAATAAAGAGGGAGCTTTCAAGTCCATGGAGTTTGTATTTTGTGTTAGAAAGCACTGGCCGCTAGCCTAAGCCATGCCTAATCATGGTGGAAACTTGCAGCATCACCATAGTGAGCTATCTATGAAGCATCCTCAATAAAAAGCTATGCATATAGTAAATAAAAAAGGTTGCTGAGATGCTCATTGTCTCCTTGCCTTGTCATTTTGGTTATGGGAAAGCTCCTGTACCATGTGCAAGGGGTACCCCGTTGGCGGTTCTCTATGATATGCAAATACTTACAGTGACAAAAACTTACAGGTGACTAAAGTTGAGTAGCATGAGGTGTGGCCCTCGTATTCAAGGGACTTGAGATTGCCAACTTATACTTCGTCAAGCATATACTCCATCTTTGTTCACTTTAACCTTAATCACTTCAAGATGCTTATGATAGGGGCTATGAGGGCTGAAAGCTAACAAGTACCATAATTTTTGGAAGCTCTTTTTGAAACTTGGAATCCCTGCTTCCTTTACAAAAAGGCCTTTCTTCCACCACTAGGGACAAAAACTTACAGGGGTATCCCTGCTCCTGTACCTTCTACCTTTAGGCACCATTAAGAGAGCATAGTTGCCATTCTTAGTTTTATGTGCAGTGTCCCAAAGCTTATTGATTGATGCATATTGTGATATTACTTGTTCTTGTGCTATTTGTTTCTAGTCACCCTTGTGAACTTTGAAGGTGTCCTATGCATGTATATTGCTACTCTCTGAGGGACAAGCCGATTGCCACTATGCTATGCTTTCTGTATGTGAAACAAACAAACGTTCTTCAATGCATGTTATTCATGATCTTTGTTTGTAGCCTTTCATGTTGCCTGCATAGTTAATATGTCCTATTTTTTAGAACTCCATCTTTCATGCACATGTTTAGAGTTCTTTGATACCAGCTTTCAATGCTTGCAAATGGTTAGATCTTTATTGTGAGGGTGCGTGTCACCTCAAAAATTATTCTTTTATCACTTACCTACTCGAGGACGAGCAGGAGTTAAGCTTGGGGATGTTTGTTATGTCGGAAACGTATCTATAATTTTTGATGTTCCATGCTTGTTAGTATCTACTTTGCTGTGTCTACATTTTGAGGTGCTTTTTACATGTTTTCTGGTACTAACCTATTAACAAGTTGCCACAGTGTCAGTTGCCTGTTTTCTACTGTTTTTGGTTCCAGAAAAGCTTGTAAAGAAATATTATTGGAATTGGACGGGACAAACGTCAAAGTCAATAACTTTTCGTGGGGAACAAGAAGTCCAAAGGGGAGACGGATAAGCGGGCCAGGGCGCCCAGACCCCCCTAGGCGTGGCCAGGGGTGGGCCCTCATCTAGGCAGGGTGTGGGGACCCTAGACGCCTCCTCGGCATCCCCCTTCACCTATAAGAAGCCCCCGATGCAGAAACCCTAAAGACCCGATCAATATTCCACGAAACCTATTATAGCCGCTGCCACCGTCGTCCCTAGATTGGGGGGATCTGAAGTTCTTCCCGGCACCCTGCCGGAGGGGAGATCATCCCGGAGGCCTTCTCCCCGGTATGATGCGTGAGTAGTTCCACCTTGGACTATGGGTCCATTTAGTAGCCAGATGGTTATATATCCTCCTTGTGCTTTCATGTATAGATCTTGTGAGCTCCGTTCATGATCAACATCTAATCTATTTGTAATCATGCATGTTGTGTTTGCGGGGATCCGATGGATATTGAGATTATTATGTCAGATTGTTTAATGGTTTTGTATTTATGATTCTATCATGTCTGTGTTGTTTGTGATCTTTCATGCTCTCCGTTGTTAGTAGCTATCTTGGCCAAGTAGTTGCTAGTGACTCCAAGAGGGGGTATTTATGCTCGATAGTGGGTTCATGCCTCTAGTTTCCAAGGGAAGTGACAATAATCTCTTCGGTTGTAGATGTGTTGTTGCTACTAGGGATAAAACAATGGTCTCTTGTTCCTGGAACATGTGGACTGTTTACCTTACACACTTTGCTTAAAGCAGTTGTCTGTTGCTTGCAACTTAATACTGGATGGGTTCGGATGATAACCTGAAGGTGTACTTCTAGTCATAGATGTAGTTGGATGGCGGTCTATGTATCTTGTTGTATTGCCCAATCGAATCTCATAGGATCTTTCTGACTAGTAATTGCATTGTTATGCCTTGCTCAGTTCCTACCAATTGCCCTGCTATAATTTGTTTACCCTTCATGCCATGTTGTTTATCTAAGGAGAGCACCTCTAGTGAACTATGGACCCTGGTCCAATCTTTACCATTGATACATCTTCCATTGTTACTTGTTTACTTGCTGCAAACCATTACCTTCCACACCATACGTTTAATCTTTTGTTACATCAACCGGTGAGATTGACAACCTCACTGTTAGTTGGGGCAAAGTCTTGAGTTTGTGTTGTGCAGGTCTCCGCGTTGCTTGCAACACCTGTGTGACGTTTCCTTCCTCCTACTAGTTTGATAACCTCGGTTTCTAACTGAGGGAAAACTTGCTGCTATGTTGCTTCACACCTTGCTCTTGGGGTTCCCAACAGACTCCACATCAAACACCAAATTCTCTGGCGCCACCAAGGAGTCATCAGGCAGCCCTGGCGTTACTCGTCTGCTTGATAAGCAGCTGTTGCACATAAGGGTCCTGCACCCAGCCTGACGTTGTTCCATTGTCGTCTGCTCCTCCGGCATCTAGATCATCATCATCCCGGTCTGCCTACGCACCTTCACCATCTCCAGGACACTCTTGATCATATCGCATGTCCTTGCTGTGATGATCATCCTCATGTTGCCCACCTTCACTGTCTCCATCGTCTTCGTCATCGCTTATCCAACGAGTGTATCCATCCATGAAACCATGGAGGAGCAGGTGCGCGTGCAGATGCCCGGAATCTGGGTCGATCAACTAGTTGAGTTTGCATCTTCTGCACAGACATCTTATCTCCGTCTTGTTATTTCGTATCATGTCAGCCGTCGCGCATTTTAAAAATCCAGCCACAATGCCTTCGCTCATTATGCGGACCATGGTTGCCTGCGTAGTGTACATGGTACAATTAGAAGTTTATTAGAACCACATAATCAATGCATGCATGCAATGGTCGATAGAAAATTTCGGCATGACATATTCTAAAATAAGGACCTTTGCGAAATGCCAAAGTGTTGCCAAAATGGAAATGAATCAACATTTTGGCAAAAAAAATAGCAACTCATTCACACACAAACACAATAGAGAGACCGATCCATACACATGAACACATCATCCTCTCCATACACACATGAGCATCGATCCTCTCCATATACACACACATGATCATTGATCCTCTCCATACACATATGAGCATTGATCCTCTACATACATATGAGCATATCAGCCATATACACATGAACACATCCTTATATGGACAACTTACCGAGATGAGAGACCGACCGAGAAGATGGAAAGGAGAGGTGCGAGACCGAGAGGATGGCGTGTCCGGAAGGAGAGCTTCCTCTATTATGTATGTAGCATCCAAGGTAAGTTCTACATGCTAAAAATAGTGAATGAGTGGAGAAATTGAGGTGGGAAGGAGGAGGATCCCGACTATATCTAAGAAGGAGGGAGGAGGGGAAAGTGAAGTGTGGATGTGGTAGTGGATAGTCACATGTGCAAAGTGGAGCTGCCAAAAAGTGGTCGACACATCCATGGCGTGTCAGAATACGTAATGTGTCCGTATGTGTTTAGAGTCCTAATCTTGTATCTAACATGTATCATGTGATGTCTATATAATGAGAACCCCCAGGACCCCAACGTGTTGTTGTGGTGTCCCCTCAATATTGTCTCATATTGTTTTACATGGTATCAGCCAAACTTTGGTCCTAAACACTAACCCTAGCCGCCGCCTAGATCGCCGCCGCTGCCATGGGTTCTTCCGCCGCGTCCACATCCTCCACCCTCGCCGCTCTCCTCCCCTCGTCAGCGCAGTCAATCATCGCTGGCGTTATGTCCTCTGCTCCATCCCCGATTCACTTCGGCGACAAGATCACTGTCAAGCTCTCCTTTGCCAACCATCTGTTTTGGCGTGCGCATGTCGTGACTCAACTCCAGAGTCACCTGCTCCACGGCTATGTCGAGGGTACCTTCCCGTTCCCTCGTCTCATGTTGCCATCGCCGCAACGGACACTGCCCCTGCCGGCCGTGTCATCAATCTGGCCTATGCGGCCTGGGTTCAGCAAGATCAGGCTATCCTCAACGCCTTCCTCTCGTCCGCGTCCATCGAGGTTGGCAGCATGATCATGTTTGCCAAAACCATGCGGGAGGCGTGTATCACCATCGAGAATATCTTCGCTGCTTAGTCCTCGGCACGATCTACGCAACTGCGTGATCAGCTTCGTGATACCCACAAGCTGAACCAGCCGATGTCGGTCTACTACAACAAGGTGAAGACGATCACCGATACCCTAGCATCGATCGGCCAGCCCCTCCGTCCCGATGAGTTTGTCTCCGCCATGCTCCATGGTCTCGATGAGGAGTATGATTCGCTGGCCGAGGTCGTCCGTGATCGCGACACCCCGATGCCGGCTCATGATCTCTATGCGCACCTAATGTCCGCCGAGCAGCGCAAGGAGGCGCGTTCTCCAATCTGGTTGGAGGTGTCCACTCCACCAACGCTGCCAAGACGGGCGGGTACAAGCCCTCTCGCCCTATGGTGCCCTCTCCAACACTGTCGTCCTTCCGTCCGCCTTCTTGGTCGGGGGAGGCCGCTCAACCGCCTTCTCCATGTAAGAGGTCCCAACCTTTAATAAGGTAGAGATCCCTGTGTTTACAATGCTAGTCCCTGGATCAATAGATAGCATCCATAGTTAAGATGTAATATCAAGAAACAAAGGTCATAATACAACTTTATAACCAGGAATAAAATAATTCATTACATCTTACATAGCTCATTTGGCTATTACATTACATTGCAGCAGAATATCTATAAGCATGGGGTCCTTTTCCTTCAAAGTGCCACAGGCAGACATGTTGGTTGTAGACTTTGTAATCCTAAACAACACACCTTTCACTAAATCAATCAAACCTGCAACATAACAAGTTACAGCCACAAGGGTCAATACATTTGAATTGTATTGGCAAGTTTCACTACCATGTAGAAATAAGTGGATCCTATCATTACATGCATATTTGGCTAGGTAGGGTTAAGGCTTGTTTGCAGAAAGCAATAATGTTTTTCCTATCTTTTCAAAATAGTTTTGATCTTTTCTCAAAATCTTTCTGAGCTCCTTGGTATACCCCAAGTGCTTCAAGTCTTTGTCAAAATCTTACTGAGCTCCTTGGTACACCCCAAGTGCTTCAAGTCTTTTGTTGTCACTTTCAAAAAATTTCTTTTAGAAATTGGAATGTCGAGATTTCCCATAGCTTCAGGCCTTAGTTGCTTAGTATTGTCCATAACAGGGGACATGGCTAAGTACTTAGATTTTTATCTTCTGCAGAAGTTGTACACTTTACCCACATGACACACTCTCATCTTGTTGCCACCAGTGGCCGCTGGATAAGTACTCACCAAGATGGAGTACCGGCAGATTGAGAATGTGACGAAGTCTTTCCATAGGGTCCTCCCAATACACAATGCTAGCTTGTCTACCAGGCACCAATGTAGGGTCCCGAGTTCCCTCATTTAGTTAACCTGAAGAGGCCAATGCATGGGTCTTCCCAATGTAGTTGACTAAGCCAGTGCCCATTTAGCATGTGGCTGTACACGGAAGCCACTGTACGAGAAACATGTTCAATCTCTAAGTCCCTGGGTGGTTTTCTTTTAGTGCACAAACAAAGGAGATTGCCATATAAACATGGTTCCTTTTGTTGCCACCTTTTCCAAAAACTTGAGTATCCTTGTCCACCCAGGTGGTTCATTGAGTACTTGTTTTATTATATAAAACATAAGTCTTTTCTCAACTTCATAAAATCTCAACATGTATCTCTTCTCAAAATATATAGCATGGCTAAGCATTTTACAACTAGATTGTTTTCACTAAGGAATATATAAGGGTATCCTATTAGGATTTAGCATAGCAAAATATAGTAGTACTTATCATGCATGTTTCAAAATCCACTAAGTGTAATGAAAAATAGTAGGACTTTGGATGATAGTGTCACTTGCCTTTTTGGTAGGGAATGTTGGTTCACTTCTTGATCTTGCTAATATCACACTCTTCTAACTTCACTACAAATCAATCAAGCAAACACAAATTCAACTAGTATTCCAATTAACAATCAAACAAATCAATCACACATAAAATAATAGAAACTAAGTCATGCATGCAAGCATGCAAAAGATAGTTTTATTTGCAAAAGTGGTTTCTACTAGGCTCTAAACATTGTAAGGTTCAAAGTGGTCAATTCCTAAGGTGGTAAAACCATTTTGTAAAAGGGTTTTATTTATAAGCCATTTCTTAAATCAAATCACTATTTCATGTGGTGGAAAATGTTTTTAGCAAAGCAACAATTTTATATTGTTCACCAAATAAGTTGTTAATTCACAAAACTTGGTGTTTAGGGTCAGTAGGTTTGAATCAAATCATTTTCCATAAGGTTTTACTCAAAAACATTTCCATAGCAAAAAATCAATATTTTTATTTGACTAGAAATGAGCTAATTCAATTATTTACTCCTAGACTTCACAAAATACATTTTTAAATCCATGAGTTGGTTCCTAGGGTCAGTAGGTTCACAACAAACCAATTTGCAAAGATTTCATCCTCAAAATCATTTTGGAATAATTTTTATAACCTAAACAAGCATACACAAGTTTCTGCAAAAACAAACAATTTAACAGAAGCTTTTTACTAAACAAATGGCATGGTTGTCTAGGGATTGCTTTTCTGAATCCATTGATATAAAATTTGCAAAATTTGGATGTGTAGATTTAAAGTAATGCAATTTACAAGTTTGTATCTAAATCGGATTTAGAGTTTTTGTTTTAAATCGAAACCAGTCCATGTGGCGCTTATCTATTCGTCGGTACCGCTTCGGGTGGATCGACTGATGCGGTGCGTTAGATCTAAATGAAATCCTACGGCTCTGAATCAAACTTACCCCTTCGATCTAATCTAATCATAGCCACAGGATTTGGATCTGACGGGCTCTGTGTGTTTGACCACGAGCTGGCGGCGCTAGCGGCGGCTGGCGGCGGAGCTGGCAATACAGGAAGCAAAGAAGGAAACGGGGTGCTCACTGTGTTCGCGAGGTCGAGGTGATGCTCAACGCATGGTCAGCTTGGCAAGGGGCGCTCAGACGCGACGGGGATTCCTCGCCGGAGTAGATGGCGGCGTCGGGCGGCTCTGGAGGTCGTTGAGGGCGACGCTGCGGTTCACCCCGAGGAAAAACAAGGGCACGGTTAGATGCGGCAAGTGTGGCGAGTGCAGGAGCGTCATCGGGGAGGAGAGAGGCGGTCAGGTGCTTACCAGAAGAGTTGCCGGAGTAGCAAACAGACGGTGGCGCTCAGGTTGTTGTCATTGCCGACTATTCTGAGCGCGCGCGTGTGAGTGGAGTACACGGGCAGGTGCGCCTGGAGGTGGAGATCACGGCTGTGTGCTCGAGGAGGCAGGGGACGGCAGGGTTCGGCCAGAATTGTCGCCGGAGTTTGTCAGGGACAGTGGCAGTCGAGGTTGCAATTTGGGCAGCCTAGTGGCTCTGGTCGAGTGGGATCTGAGGGGAAAAGAAGAGGAGAGCGTGGCGATTAATACCGCAGGGTCACGGCGAGGATTAAGCGCGGCATTGAAGCGAATTCAATCACGGCATCAACGGCAGGAAAGCGGGCCGAGTTCAACGCTGGGAAGACGACGCTGGTGGCGTGGGGCACCGTCTGCGAGAGAGAGGAAGAGGGAGTGAGGTCCACCGGTCAGTGACTGCGCGGGTGGGTCTTTTGGTGGGAAAACGATTCGCGCGTGAGGGTTTAGTTGGGCTGGAGCTGGGCTGCTGGGCCTGCTTAGTTGGGTCGAGTATGATTCCATTTTTTTTATTCAGTAATCTTTTTCTTTTACTATTTCCATTTTCTGTTTTGAATTTCAAACAACAATTCAAACAACCAAATCAAATTAAACTTCCACCAAACTTTGTATTGTGTTTAGTTCTGTTTAACAACACAAATCAAAGTCCAAAACAAAATAATATTTTTATTCTTTTTAGGATCCATTTATTAATTAAATAAAATAGTCCTTAGTTATTAAATCAAATAGGATTTGATTTATTTAAAACTCTATTTGAAATCTAAATATTATCAAAACCAAATCAGTAGGTTTTATTTGAAAATATAGAATATTTGGAAAACTTGTTTAAAATAATTTTAACAAGTTTTGATGTTTTTAATTAAAATGGGAAAAACCTTTACTTTAATAAAATTGGTTTATAAATAAACTCTCATTATTTTATTTAAATAAACCTTTACTCTTTTAATCAAAGCAAACATTTTATTTCAAAATGTTGGCCAAGGTTTAATTTGGCTCTATAAAATAATCCTTATTTGTATTTCTACCTTTTCATTTGAAAACCAAATCTTTTTATTAAAAGATCAAAAAATAGTAATTCCAAATATTTTTAACTTTATTGTTTATTTATCTTTTTAAATCCCTTTAGGATTTTATTTGATCCAAATAGGTTTTGAAAGTTTCCAATTGGATTCAAAAAGTTTCTTCTCACCCTGAAAATCAACAAAGTTTTATTTTATTCATTTATTTTTCACATAACAAGATTTGGAAAATCTTGGGATATGACACTCCAGGAGGTGCTGGTGGTGCTGCTCCATCCTATGGCCGCGGCAATGCCCCACGGCCCCACTGCCAGCTCTGCGATGAGGTAGGGCACCTTGTTGTCTGCTGCTTCAAGAGGTTTCAGAAGGCCTTCCTCGGCGTGGGCAACGAGGGCCGCTTCATCGATCGCCATCTTGCCCAAGCCAACGCCCCCTACCAAGGGCCGCAGGCCAATGCTGCCTACTAGGGTCATACCTCGACCCTGCTGGTGGATCCGACCTAGTATCCCGACACCAGTGCTACGGACCACCTCACCAATCAACTGGAGAAGCTGCACATGAAGGAGGCCTATCAGGGGTTGGAGCACGTCCACACCGCCATCGGGGAAGGTATGCGTATTTCTCATGTTGGTCAAGCTCTAATTCCCACTTCATCATCTAGGCATCTCCATCTTCGTAATGTCTTGCATGTCCCTACTGTCACTAAAAATCTTCTTTCGGTTCATCGTTTTACTCATGATAACCGTGTCTCCATTGAGTTCCATCCTAATAGTGTTTTTGTAAAGGACCTACTTACGGGGGCCATCCTACTTAGAGGACGCGTTCTTGGTGGTCTCTACGCTCCACCCACCACTCCATTACTCAAACAAGCATTCAGTGCTCTTAAAGCTTCGTCTGCACAGTGGCACGCTCGTTTAGGCCACCCAGCTTCGCAGGTTGTGCAACATGTGCTGCATCGTCATCACCTTCCATCAGAGTCCAATAAATTAGTGTCAGTGTGTGATGCCTGTCAACAGGGCAAGAGTCATCAATTACCGTTTTCTATTTCACATCATGTAACGACTGCTCCTCTTGAGCTTATTTATTCTGATGTATGGGGTCCTGCTCAGACATCTGTTAGTGGCCATTTATACTATGTTAGTTTTATGGATGCTTATAGTCGTTTTACATGGCTTTATTTGATTAAACGAAAAAGTGATGTGTCTGAGGTGTTTCGGCAATTTCAGGCTCATGTTGAGCGTCTCCTTGATCACAAAATAAAATATGTTCAATCTGATTGGGGGGTGAGTACATTAAGTTGAATGTCTTCTTTCAGAAGCTTGGTATTGCTCACCGTGTGTTCTGTCCTCACACCCACCAACAGAATGGAAGTGCTAAGCGCAAGCACCGCCACATTGTTGAAACAGGCGTTACTCTTCTTGCACATGCCTCTCTCCCATTTTGCTATTGGAGTGATGCTTTTGTTACTGCCTGCTTCCTCATAAATCACATGCCAACACGAGTCATTAATATGCAAACACCTCTTGATCAGTTGTTGGGTGAAGTTCCGGATTATACTTTCTTCAGAGTTTTTGGCTGCGCTTGTTGGCCAAACCTTCGCCCCTATAATAAACACAAACTCGAGTTTCACTCTAAACAATGTGTGTTCCTAGGTTACAGTCCTTTAAATAAAGGGTACAAGTGTCTCCACGTCCCTAGTCATAGGGTCTATATCAGCCGTGATGTTGTCTTTAATGAGCATGTTTTCCCTTTTTCGACCACTTCATCGTCCACCTCTGCTCCTTTGTCATCTTCTTTACCTACTAAGCTTGATCAATTTGCAGATATTGTGCATGCCCCTGTTTTGCTCCCTAACCATGGTGCAGGTTGTTGGAATTATGCCCTAGAGGCAATAATAAAGATGTTATTGTTATAATTCTTGTTCATGATAAAGTTTATATTCCATGCTAGAATTGTATTAAGCGGAAACTTTGATATTTGTGTGGTTTATGAACAACACTGTGTCCCTAGTATGCCTCTATGGACTAGCTCATTGATTAATGATGGTTAAGGTTTCCTAACCATAGACATGAGTTGTCGATTAATAATGAGATCATGTCATTAGGAGAATGATATGATGGACAGACCCAAATTAAGCAGATCAATTAGATCGTGTCATCGTGTTCATCTTTGCGAAGCTTTTTCTTATGTCAAATATTGTATTCCTTAGACCATGAGATAATGCAACTCCCTGGTATCGGAAGAAAGCTTTGAGGTCATCAAACGTCATCCTATGAGAGGGTGATCATAAAGGTGTCTCTCAGGTGATCGGAAAGTACTTGTTGGGTTGTATGTATCGAGATGGGATTTGTCCCTCCCGAGTCGGAGAGATATACTTCGGGCCCACTCGGTAATCGATATCAACACCGCTTGCAAGCACGTGGTTAAGGAGTTAATCACAAAGTGATATCGGATTACGGAACGAGTAAAGTACTTGCTATGAACGAGATTGAACTAGGTATGCAGATACCAACGATCGAATCTCGGGCAAGCAAAATATCGCGTGACGAAGGGAATATATATATGGGATTAATTGAATCCTGGCATCGTGGTTCATCCGATATGATCATCGATGAATATGTGGGAGTCAATATGGGTTTCCAGATCCCGCTGTTGATTATTGATAGAAGATCATGTCTGCATATTCTCGAACCCGTAGGGTCACACACTTAACGTGTCTCGACACTAGGATAAAATGGATAATTGGTTTATGAGTTTTTTGTTCGGAGTCTTGGATGAGATCTAGGACATCACGAGAGGTTCCAGAATGGTCCGGAGAATAAGATTCATATAAAGGAAAGCAGTTTTTTGGATTTCAGAATCATTTCGGAGTATTCGGTATTGTACCGAAAGGTTCTAGAAGCTTCCGGAGTGGGACCAACATGGCCCCACTTTTAGGAGAGGTGTGTGGGCCTACGAGGGAGTGACCTGGCCGCATTGGGCCAGGGGCACAAGGCCCCATAGGCCCAGCCGGCCAAAACCCTAGGGGAAACCCTAGGAGACCTTCTAGAAGGGGGGAAGACTTGCCCCCCACTCCAACCCTTGGGGCCGCCGCCCTAGGGCTTGGAGGAGGGGCCAAGGGGGCCGTCCAGCCCTCTATATAAAGAGGGCAGGGGCGCACCCTCCTCCTCCACTCCTTCAACTCTAGCCACCGACCTGCTGCCCTCCACCTCTCTCTCTCTCCCGACTGCGCGTAGGCGAAGCCCTACCGCAGAAACTCTCCACCATTGCACCACGCCGTCGTGTTGTAGATCCAATCTATCTCTACACCCCACTTTCTGGACCGAGGAAGGAGAAGACGTCGTGGCACCATACGTGTGCATCTCTCGGAGGCACCGCCACTTGCGGCGTTGGATCGGATCGGATCGCGAGAAGGAGACGGCTAGTACGACTACATTACCCACGTTCTGTTGAACGTTTCCGCTGTGCGATTTCTTCAAGGGTATGAAGATCTCATCTATCCCTATCGTTGATTACATCTCCTAGATTAGATCTTGGCTTTCCGTTCGCATCCGTAGAAATTTTTTGATTTACTATGCTGCGAAACCCTTCAGTGGTATCAGAGCTAGATCTATGCGCAGATGTGTTTCATGAGTAGAACGCAACATGCTTGTTGTGGGCGTTGATGTTTTCTGTTGCAAGCCTCTTGTTGTATACTTCTTATGACGCGGGATAGTGAGATCGAAGCGGTCCAGGCCAACTTTACTCGACCTCATTCGCGAGACCGGCTCCGCACTTGACGTGTGGCTTGTTCCACACATGCGGCTGGTGGATGCCAGTTTCTCTCACTATAGTAGTCATGGGATTTATACCGGATGTTGGCAACCATAATATCACCATTGTGGCTTTCCGTAGGTAAGAATCGTTCTTAGCTTGTTACTCCCATAAGCCACCTAAAACATGCAACAACAAAGTAGAGGCGTCTAACTTGTTTTTGCAGGGAGTGTTTTGTGATATGGTATGGCCCAAGATATGATGTGTATGTTGTATGCAATGATCATGTTTTGTAATATTTCACGACTTGCATGTCGATGAGTACACAACCGGCAGGAGCCATATGGTTGTCTTTATAATTGTGTATGACATGTGTGTCAACTTCTTATACGCCATGTAATAGCTTTACTTTATCTCTAAGTAGTTAGCAATAGTTGTAGTTGCTATTCGTGGTGGAGGCAATCATGGTGGAGTGATGGAGATCATGCTGGCGCGCACAAGATGGAGATCATTGCGCGGAGATTGGCTATACCATGTCACATAAAGTTATATGCATGTGATGTTTATCCTTTTATGTATTTTATTATGCTTAGATCGCGACGGTAGCATCATAAGATGATTCCTCACTTAAAGATCAAGATAAAAATTGTGTTCGCCCCATGTATACACCGTTGCGAAAGTTCGTCGTGTTCAAGCACCTCGTGATGATCGGGTGCTATAAACTCTACGTTCACATACAACAGGTGCAAGCCAGTTTTGCACACGCGGAAATACTTGGGTTTGATTTGACGAGCCTAGCATGTACAGACATGGCCTCGGAACACACGAACCGAAAGGTTAAGCATGAGTCATATGAATGATATGATCGACACTTTGTTGTCCACCATTGAAACCACATCTCTTCTCGTGAAGATCGGATTAGGTGTGGTGAATTTGGACCATGTTCACTAAACAACTTGAGGGATGTTGAATTTAGTGGGAGTTCATCTAGTAATTTGATTAAGTTGAACTAGTTATCAAGAACATAGTCTAAATTGTACTTGCAAATTTTGTAGATCAAATGGCTAAGTCCAACTTCAACTTCAACGTTTTTGCTGAGAAAGAAAAGCTTAAGAACAATGGGTCTAACTTCACCAACTGGTTCCGCAATCTGAGAATCATTATCGCTGGCGGACAAAAAGACTATGTACTAGAGAAAGCGCTAGGTGACGCCCCTGCCATTGATGCGCCGGCTGATGAAAAAGCTGTTTATCAGTCGCGCAAAGATGATTATGGAGTGATTAACAGTACCATGTTGTTTGCTATGGAATCGGACCTTCAAAATTGTTTTGAGGAGTTCGCTGGGCCCTTTGAGATTCTTGAGGAACTGAAAACCATGTTTCAGACTCAGGCCCGTTCTGAGAGATATGAGATCTCTGAGAAGTTCTTTAACTGCAAGATGGAGGAAGGGAGTTCCGTTAGTGAGCACGCCATTAAGATATCGGGCTACACTCAACGTCTTGAGCAAGCTGACGCAAGATTCCGGAAGAGCTCAAGATTGAGGAGTTCTGCAATCACTCCCTCCTAGCTATAAAGGTTTTGTAGTTACTCACAATCAAATTGGTTCCACCGATCAATCCGAGCTCTTCGCTAAGCTGAAAGCTGCGGAGGTGGACATCAAGAAAGATAATCATGTGTTGATGGTCAACAAGACCCCTAGCTTTAAGAAAGGTAAGGGTGCAAAGAAATCCTTCAAGAAAGTCAGCGGCAAGCGCGTTGCCCCTGCTGAGAAGAAGCTCAAGTCTGGACCTAAGTCGGACACTGAGTGCTTCTATTGCAAGGACAAGGGTCACCGAAAGCGCAACTGTCTGAAGTACTTAGCGGACAAGAAGGCTGGCACCATTAAAGGTATATTTGATATACATGTTATTGATGTTTACCTTACTAGCGCTCGTTGTAGTGCCTGGGTATTTGATACAGGTTCAGTTGCTAATATTTGTAACTCGAAACAGGAGCTACGGAATAGATGGCGGCTAGCAAGGGATGAGGTGACGATGCGCGTTGGCAATGGATCAAGAGTTGATGTGATGGTCGTCAGCACGCTCTCCTTAGTTTTACCTTCTGGATTAGTTTTAAACCTTAATAAGTGTTATTATGTGCCTGCGTTGAGCATGAACATTATATTTGGATCGTGTTTATTGCAAAAACGGTTATTCATTTAAATCGGAGAATAATGGTTGTTCTATTTATATGAATAACATCTTTTATGGTCATGCACCCGCTGTGAATGGTTTATTTCTTCTGAATCTCGAAAGCAATGAAACACACATCCATAACATTGAAGCTAAGAGATACAAAGTAGATAGTGATAATTCAATTATTTGTGGCACTGCCGTCTAGGTCATATTGGTGTAAAACGCATGAAGAAACTCCATTCTGATGGACTTTTGGAGTCTCTTGATTTTGAATCATTTGACACGTGCGAGCCGTGCCTCATGGGCAAGATGATCAAAACCCCGTTCTCCGGAATAATGGAGCGAGCAACGGACTTGTTGGAAATCATACATACCAATGTATGCGGACCAATGAGTGTTTCGACACGCGGTGGATATCGCTATTTTCTCACTTTTACTGATGACTTAAGTAGATGTGGGTATATCTATTTAATGAAACATAAATCTGAAACGTTTGAAAAGTTCAAAGAATTTCAGAACGAAGTGGAAAACCATCGTAACAGGAAAATTAAATTTCTACGATCCGATCGTGGAGGTGAATATTTGAGTTACGATTTTCTCACGCATCTTAAAGCAAGCGGAATCGTTTCACAACTCACGCTACCCGGAACACCACAGCGCAATGGTGTGTCTGAACGTCGGAATCGAACTCTATTAGATATGGTGCGATCAATGATGTCTCTTATGGATTTGCCTTTATCATTTTGGGGTTATGCATTAGAAACCGCTGCATTCACTTTAAATAGGGCACCATCTAAATCCGTTGAGACGACACCGTATGAACTGTGGTTTGGTGCTAAACCTAAGTTGATGTTTCTTAAAGTTTGGGGATGCGAAGCTTACGTCAAGAAGTTGATGCCGGACAAGCTCGAACCCAAAGCGAAGAAATGCGTCTTCATAGGATACCCTAAGGAAACGATTGGGTATACCTTCTACCACAGATCCGAAGGCAAAGTGTTTGTTGCAAAGAAGGGATCCTTTCTTGAGAAGGAGTTTCTCTCGAAAGAAGTGAGTGGGAGGAAGGTAGAGATAGACGAGGTTATTGAACCTTCTCTCGAGTTGGAGAGTAGCGCAGCACCTGAAATTGTTCTAGTGCCGTCTGCACCAACAAGAGAGGAAGCTAATGATGAGGATCATGAAACTTCGAACGATGCTGCTGCTGAACGTCGCAGGTCGATAAGGTCACGTGCCCCTCCTGAGTGGTAAGGCAACCCTGTCTTAACTGTTTGGTAGACAACAGTGAACCTGCGAACTATGAGGAAGCGATGATGAGCCCAGACTCTGAGAAATGGCTAGAGGTCATGAAATCCGAATTGGGATCCATGAGCGAAAACCAAGTATGGACTTTGGTGGACCCTCCTAGCGACCGAAAGGCCGTTGAGTGCAAATGGATTTTCAAGAAGAAAACAGACGCAGATGGTAATGTTACTGTCTATAAAGCTCGACTTGTCGCGAAAGGTTTTCGACAAGTTCAAGGTGTTGACTACGATGAGACTTTATCTCCCGTAGCGATGTTTAAGTCCATTCGGATTTTATTAGCAATTGCTGCATTTCATGATTATGAAATATGGCAGATGGATGTCAAGACTGCGTTCCTCAATGGCAACATTGATGAAGAGTTGTATATGATGCAGCCCGAAGGTTTTGTCAATCCTAAGGATGCTGATAAGGTGTGCAAACTTCAGCGTTCCATTTATGGACTAAAGCAAGCATCTCGGAGTTGGAACCTTCATTTTGATCAAGTGATCAAGAGCTTTGGATTTGTTCCAAATTGCTACGAAGCTTGTATCTACAAGAAAGTGAGTGGGAGCTCAGTGACATTTTTAGTACTATATGTGGATGACATATTGATTATTGGAAATGACATTGATATGCTTAACGATGTGAAGAGTTATTTGAACAAATGTTTTTCAATGAAAGACCTAGGAGAAGCTGCTTATATATTAGGCATCAAAATCTATAGAGATAGACAAAGACGCCTAATAGCTTTAAGCCAAAGTACATACCTAGACAAAGTTCTGAAAAGGTTCAGAATGGATAAGGCAAAGAAAGGTTTAGTGCCCATGTTGTCAGGTAAGATATTGATCAAGGCTTAGTGTCCAGCTACGGTAAACGATAGAGAAACTATGAGCAAAGTGCCATATGCCTCGGCCATAGGTTCTATCATGTATGCCATGCTGTGTACTAGACCGGATGTGTCCAATGCTCTTATTTTGACGAGCAGATACCAAAGTGATCCAGGAGTGGAACACTGGACAGCAGTGAAGAACATCCTAAAGTATTTAAATAGGACTAAAGAAATGTTCTTGGTCTATGGAGGTGATGATCATCTCGTCATAAAAGGCTACGTCGACGCTAGTTTCGACACCGATAAGGATGATTCTAAATCTCAGACAGGATACGTTTATATTTTGAATGGAGGAGCTGTGAGCTGGAAAAGCTGCAAGCAAATCGTGATCACGGGATCTACAGTAGAAGCGGAATACATGGCTGCTGCAGAAGCGTCAAGTGAAGGAGTTTGGATCAGGAACTTCATCACTGAGCTTGGTGTGGTTCCAAGTGCCTTGGACCCATTGGAGATATTGTGTGACAACACTGGCGCCATAGCACTCGCTAAGGAACCAAGATATCATCCAAAGACCAAGCACATCAACCGCAAGTTTCATATAATTCGAGATTATATATCAGATGGAGATATGAAGATTAGCAAAGTACATACGGATCTGAATGTCGCAGATCCGTTGACTAAACCTCTTCCACGAGCAAAACATGATCAGCACCTTAATGCAATTGGTGTTAGATTGTTGCCAGATGTAAACTAGATTATTGATTCTAGTGCAAGTGGGAGACTGTTGGAATTATGCCCTAGAGGCAATAATAAAGATGTTATTGTTATAATTCTTGTTCATGATAAAGTTTATATTCCATGCTAGAATTGTATTAAGCGGAAACTTTGATACTTGTGTGGTTTATGAACAACACCGTGTCCCTAGTATGCCTCTATGGACTAGCTCATTCATTAATGATGGTTAAGGTTTCCTAACCATAGACATGAGTTGTCGATTAATAATGAGATCATGTCATTAGGAGAATGATATGATGGACAGACCCAAATTAAGCAGAGCAATTAGATCGTGTCATCGTGTTCATCTTTGCGAAGCTTTTTCTTATATCAAATATTGTATTCCTTACACCATGAGATAATGCAACTCCCTGGTATCGGAAGAAAGCTTTGAGGTCATCAAACGCCATCCTATGAGAGGGTGATCATAAAGGTGTCTCTCAGGTGATCGGAAAGTACTTGTTGGGTTGTATGTATCGAGATGGGATTTGTCCCTCCCGAGTCGGAGAGATATACTTCGGGCCCACTCGGTAATCGATATCAACACCGCTTGCAAGCACGTGGTTAAGGAGTTAATCACAAAGTGATATCGGATTACGGAACGAGTAAAGTACTTGCTGTGAACGAGATTGAACTAGGTATGCAGATACCAACGATCGAATCTCGGGCAAGTAAAATATCGCGTGACGAAGGGAATATATATATAGGATTAATTGAATCCTGGCATCATGGTTCATCCGATATGATCATCGATGAATATGTGGGAGTCAATATGGGTTTCCAGATCCCGCTGTTGATTATTGATAGAAGATCATGTCTGCATATTCTCGAACCCGAAGGGTCACACACTTAACGTGTCTCGACGCTAGGATAAAATGGATAATTGGTTTATGAGTTTTTTGTTCGGAGTCTCAGATGAGATCCAGGACATCACGAGAGGTTCCGTAATGGTCCGAAGAATAAGATTCATATAAATGAAAGCAGTTTTTTGGATTTCAGAATCGTTTCGGAGTATTTGGTATTGTACCGGAAGGTTCTAGAAGCTTCCGGAGTGGGACCAACGTGGCCCCACTTGTCGGAGGGGTGTGTGGGCCTATGAGGGAGTGCCCTGGCCGCATTGGGCCAGGGACACAAGGCCCCATAGGCCCAGCCGGCCAAAACCCTAGGGGAAACCCTAGGAGACCTTCTAGAAGGGGTGGAAGACTTTCCCCCCACTCCAACCCTTGGGGCCGCCGCCCTAGGGCTTGGAGGAGGGGCCAAGGGGGCTGGCCAGCCCTCTATATAAAGAGGGCAGGGGCGCACCCTCCTCCCCCCACTCCTTCAACTCTAGCCACCGACCTGCTGCCCTCCACCTCTCTCTCTCTCTCCCGACTACACGTAGGCGAAGCCCCGCCACAGAAACTCTCCACCATTGCACCACGCCATCGTGATGTAGATCCAATCTTTCTCTCCACCCTACTTGCTGGACCGAGGAAGGAGGAGACGTCGCGACACCGTACGTGTGCATCTCTCGGAGGCGCCGCCACTTGTGGCGTTGGATCGGATCGCGAGGAGGAGACGGCTAGTACGACTACATCACCCACATTCTATTGAACGTTTCTGCTGTGCAATTTCTTCAAGGGTATGAAGATCTCATCTATCCCTCTCATTGATTGCATCTCCTAGATTAGATCTTGGCTTTTCGTTCGCATCCGTAGAATTTTTTTGATTTACTATGCTGCGAAACCCTTCACGGGTACCGGTCGTGGTGCTCGCCTTGAGCTGCTTCCCGACCCTCCATCGCCCTCGCCGAGTCCGACTGCGTCATCACCTGCGCCTATGGGCACGTACGCATCGGCGGACATCGGCCGCATGCAGACGCCTCCACGGCGCTCGGCTCCTGCACCCGGTCCAGTGGACCGCCACCGCTTCGCCTCCCTGGCGACGTATGGTCCCGAGCCCGTCGGTCCATCCAATGGCTTGAAAGCCTCCGATCAGCGCCCCTGTCCCCGACAGGATAGTCCTCGATGACCGTGCCATCCCCAGTCTCCGCAGCCTCGACCGGATCATCTCCGACCTCCGCACATGGATCTTCTGCTCCATCTACTCCTGAGGTTGCTCCTATGTCTCTTGCTTCGCTGCGACCGGTCACTCGACTTCAGTGTGGCGTCCGTCAGCCCAAGCAATGGTCTGATGGCACGGTCGCCTGGATGGCTGCTTGTTTTGCTGATCTTGCAGCTGATCCATCCTCTGAACCTCGCCACTTTCATGCCGCTCTTGGTGTCCCGCACTGGCATGCGGCTATGGAACAGGAGTTTGATGCATTGATCAAGAACAACACTTGGCGACTTGTTCCCCCAAAATCTGGTGTCAACATTATTGATTCCAAATGGATCTTCAAAGTGAAGCGTCATGCCAATGGAAATATTGAGTGATATAAGACACATCTTGTAGCCAAGGGATTCAAACAGCGCCAAGGTCTGGATTATGATGATACATTCAGTCCTGTGGTCAAGCCGACGACTATTCGTTTGTTGCTCTCTCTTGTTGTTTCCTGAGGCTGGTTTCTTCGGCAGTTGGATGTTCAGAACGCCTTTCTCAACGGTATTCTCGAAGAGGAAGTTTTTATGCATCAACCACCTGGCTTTGAAGATCCTTAGTGCCCCAATCATCTATGTCGCCTGGATAAAGCTCTTTATGGACTGAAGCAGGCTCCATGTGCGTGGCATGCTCGCCTTGGGGCTGTTCTTTGTCAGTAAGTATTTGTACCGTCTAATGCTGACACATCATGTTTATTCTGCACCGACCAGATGTGACCATCTATCTCCTGGTGTATGTGGATGATATCATTGTGATCAGTTCAGCCGACTCTGCTATTGATCATTTGGTGCTTGGTCTTTGTCAAGAATTTGCAGTTAAAGATCTTGGTCCACTACACTTATTTTTGGGATTGGAGGTTGCCCGTTCTTCTACTGGTCTTACACTTACACAGCGGAAATATGCTCATGATCTTCTCAAACGCACCGGGATGCTGAAGTGCAACACCGCCGTCACACCAATGTCAGCAACCACCAAACTTTTTCATGTGGACAGTCCACAGCTTCGCCCTGACGATGCTACTGATTATCGTAGTATAGTTGGTGGCTTACAGTATCTTGCCATGACCCGGCCTGATATCTCCTACTGAAGATCATCTTGCTGCTATCAAACGGATTCTTCGATTTGTCAAGCACACTATTGGACGTGGGTTGCATCTTCGCCCCTCCTCATCGACCGCTATCTCGGCTTTTTCTGATGCCGACTAGGCTGGTGATGTGGATGACCGTCGATCCACGGGGGGCTTTGCAGTGTTCTATGGAGGTAACTTAGTTGCTTGGAGTGCTCGCAAGCAAGCTACAGTCTCACGCTCCAGTACAGAGGTAGAATACAAATCAGTTGCTAATGCTACAGCTGAGGTTATTTGGATTGAGACATTGTTGAAAGAACTTGGTGTTCGACAACGATCTCCACCTGTTCTATGGTGTAATAACATGGGGGCTACATATCTTTCGTCGAATCCAGTATTTCATGCTCGGACGAAGCACATCGAAATTGACTTTCACTTTGTTCGAGAAAGAGTAGCTCAGAAGCTTCTGCAAGTTCAATTCATTTCGTCAAAGGATCAACTCGCAGATATATTCACTAAACCCTTACCTCTTCCTATGTTCGAGGAGTGTAAACGCAATCTCAACATGTTGTCTCCGGTTGAGATTGAGGGGGCTGTCAGAATACGTAACGTGTCCGTAGGGTGTTTAGAGTCATAATCTTGTATCTAACATGTATCATGTGATGTCTATATGATGAGAACCCCCGGGACCCCAACGTGTTGTTGTGGTGTCCCCTCAATATTGTCTCATATTGTTTTACATGGCGCACATGACCTAGTGCGCCACATAACTTTCCACATCCATATAGTGCGCCACGGATGTGTTTGCCCAGTTAGCCAGCAGGACCTGCGGTGGGTTAGGCGCAGCGCACGGGGTGCAAGTGCGTCATGGTTACCCCTAACAACTGCAGCGCACATATTCCACGTGCGCTACGGGTATGTGGCATGCGGCCGGCAGGCCTGGCCCACACATATCTGTGGCGCACTATCACCATGTGCGCCACGGTTGTTCTAGTTACTAGTAGGGCACTGCCCACAGGTGAGCCATGCTTGTTTTACCCGTGGGGCACTTCAACCACGTGAGCCACACATGTGCGGATTAGCTATAGCCATTTTCCTAGTAGTGACACGTGCCAACTGTTCGACCAAATGACTCAAAGGTATGCAATGGACCATTTTCTTTTTTTGTTTCCATGCAGATGAATAGAATTTGACGTGTGATTGTGTTCGTGTTCGTACATATGTAGCGTCGATGACGAGACTTTCATGGCACATATGAATGTTAGTTCATCTCATTCACAGGAATATTGGTGTCAGTATGGTGCACCTCAACCTCAAGAACAAGAGGAGTTAGACGAGGGCGGTGAAGGTTTGATGGATGCATCAAAGGGTAGAACGGCGAACTATACATAACAGAAGAAGACCAACTACTATGCAAGGTCAACACCGTCCAAGTCTCAAATGGAGAAAAAAATAACATGAAACCAAGCAATGAAGATGTCATTGACATGGAAAGTGTTGATCCTTGATGGAGTTGATGATTAATCATGGTTGTGTTAAACTTGATTGTGTTTTTTGATGAATTTTAACTATGCCATGAATTGTAGTATTTTCAGTTGATTTATTTGTGTGTTTTTATCTTTTATTTTGGAGATGGATGTGTGTTTTGTGTTTGCAGTACCGCGCGCTGTGTATTTTGTAGCGTCCGGTGGAGCGCAATTTTGCCGCGCGTGAGTTTACAGCGTCCTCCGGTGAAGCGTCGCATGATACAAACGAGTTTTAGCACGCGCTATTTTACGAATTCTGTTAGAGATGCTCTTAGTATCTGTTCTCGAAGAGTACTTAGTGAGACTATGACCACTACAATTTATTCATTCATGACAAGAATAGTACATCGCCGTGGCAGTCTGGTACGGGGATGTATCTTTCGGAAGACAGGCTTATCAGCACCAAAATCAGACGCGAGCCAAATCAAGCATGAACCACGCTGCTGTTCACGTCCGGAGGAAACATGCATGGATCTTGCTACCATGCCACGGTCTCCTTACTTGGTCCCGAAACATCATGAATCATGGCACCGCAGCGGAGAAAACAGCTCGGGAAAGGAATGCATTGCATGGGTCTTGCTACCATGATTTATTTCTTCAGATTTCCACTTTTGAAAAGAAAAAAAATCATGTTTATTGATTCCGGTAGTACCACGTTCCTCCGGTTCCACAAACGAACTAGTCTCTCTACGGTCACCGCGGGCAACGATCGTGCCTCTTCCCTGGAACTGTCCGACACGCTCCCGGGCACGCACGTGCACTTAGCTGGTTAAATTAAATTAAATGGGATACTATGCTTTAGTCTAATCAAACAAAGCTAGAATGCATGGGTCTCGGCGCTTCTCCGTAGTTGGGCAATTCTTCTGTCCACGATTGACAAGAGAAGAAATTACTATACTTTATTTAGTTCTATGTTCATGGCTCGCGGACTCGTTGATCGCCGACTGCTTCTTCTTCCTGTGGCTGCACACAGGTAGGGTCGTCGTCGCCCTTCCCCCAACTTCTCGTGGCTGCATACGGTTGTTTTCAATGCGAAAATGTCTACTCCCTCGGTTTCAAAATATAAGATGTTTTGGTTTGTAAATAAAATATATTTAGACTTGTTTTAGTATTTAGATTCACTTCAAACATGAATCAACCTACATGCTAAAAGTAGTCTAGATATATTTGCTTCATAAAACTAAAACATCTTATATTTTAAAATGGAGGAAGTATATTGTCACTGTTAAAGTTACAATCCGTACAAATTATATAAGGACAAGTGAGGATGGACATTTAGCCAAGGTAACAAAGGGTGTTCTTCATTTGTCTACCACATTTGTTCATTCCAATCTCTTTTATTCTCTATTCAACAACAATTGATTTTTATTTTATTTTTTTGCCATCACAATAATTCCTAGATAAATATTCGGTCACATAAATTTGATCAACATTTAAAGTTAGGACTCAAATTTCACACATACCAGGCACCAAACTGAGTAAATATGCATATACATAATATAGTTCAATTTGCATATACGATGTGCGTGAGCTCAAGAAGCACGGGAGCATGCGTGGCATGACCCCAGGAGCTTGGCAGGAATCGGGTCATGAGCACAAAGGCAAGCCGGCGAGGGATCTCGGCTCGAGGCGGCGCGAGATCTTATCGAAAGGAGCACTGGAGTTGGAATCTGACAACTGTAGAAGAGGACCAAGAGAGGAGGAGGAGATAAAGTGAGGCGAATAAGTTGTCGATGTGTGATCCACATAGACATGACCCTAATGTCAAAGCGGACATGAACAAATAAAGGCATCCCTGTTTCCTCGTATTTGAGGAAGATTTGAGAAAATGCACAATGAACATGATGAAAAATAGGAAGATGGATTTTATGACGGATTCGTTCTTGTTGTTGTTTGTTTGTATCGCTCCAAATAAGAAAGATTTTATGAACATTTGGGAAATGACCTAAAATTTCATGGAAAGATTTATGACGGATTCGTTATTGTTGTTGTTTGTTGGTATCACTCCATGTGCAGTTCGGTCGACGATAATGCCCCTCAGTAACCCCCTTTTTAGCCTATGTGAGTAAGAACGCCAACCTGCTCTAGCTGCCTATACCAGACGGTGTGCCACTATCGCGATCACAATTTTTGGCGCATGGGACTATCTATTATTGCGGTGGTTCAAATTATTTTTTACATGTCCTCGGAGGTACTTCGTTTTTTGTCATGTCTGTTACAAACGAGGGCTACGGTGGCCCAATGACGAGCACACAAGTGCTTTGGCGAGAGGTTTGAGGGTATACATGGAAGTTTTCTAGGCCGGGCTAAGAAAGCCTGCCCACACATATCCTAGGCCCGAGCCCGGCCTGAGACCGGCTGTCGGGCCTCAAATGTCGGCCTGAGCCTGGTCCGTGCTATCTAGATTCCTCTAGGCTACGGGCCGGGCCTTCCCTTAAATGTGGCTTTCATATGGCCTGAGCTCGACCCGAGCAGCCTCTAGGTCGCAGATCTGGAGCCCAAGCTTGGCCTGCGGGCCTAAAAGGTCCGACCCATCGGTTTTTTTTCGGGCAGAGCCAGGTCAAGGCCATGCTGTCCACGTCCAGATATATTTGAGGGTTATGACCGTGATAGTAATTTTGTACTCCCTTCGATCCATATTAGTTGACTCAAATTTGTTTAGATTCAGATGTATCTAACACTAAAACATGTTTAAATACATCCGAATAAAGACAAATCCAAGTCAACTAATATGAGTCAGAGGGAGTATTAGTTTAGAGTTTTTCTTGGTTTGTGGTTTTAGTTTTTTATATTTTGATCTGATATAATTGCAAAAATAAAATTGCATCGCACCTAAAATCCAGCCTGCTAGTCCCGTGTAAAAAACTTACTGCTGGAGGTCCAATCCATTTTGATTTTGCAGTGTGGGTGATGAAAATCCGATGAACTCCAGCTCGGACACGGATGCCCTTACCCTGATTCGCCGCACACCTTTCACGCATTCCGATGCCCATAAATGCCGTGCCGATTCCCTATCGTCGTCCCACAGCACAGCCGCGCTCCCCTTTCCCGCCGCCTCCTTTCCTGAAACTCCCCCACAGGCTCATAAAACCAAATCCTCGGCAAAATCCCCCACCTCCCATTACCCTTCCCCCACCCCAATCCCTCCAAGAAACCCTCGTTTCCCCTCCTCCCCCTTCCACCTCTCGCCATGGGCAGCGCCGCCTCGCCGCCGCGAACCCTCGACGCCACGACGCAGGAGGACCTGAAGCGCGTCGCCGCGTACAAGGCGGTGGAGATGGTGAAGTCAGACATGACGCTGGGCCTCGGCACGGGCTCCACCGCCGCGCACGCGCTGGACCGCCTCGGGGCCCTCCTCCGCACCGGCCAGCTGAGCGGGGTCGCCGGGGTGCCCACCTCCCTCAAGACGGAGGCGCACGCGGCGCGCGTCGGGATCCCGATGCTCGCGCTGGCCGACGCCGCCGAGATCCACCTCTCCATCGACGGCGCAGACGAGGTCGACCCGGACCTCAACCTCGTCAAGGGCCGCGGCGGCTCGCTCCTCCGCGAGAAGATGATCGAGGGCGCCGGCCCCCGCTTCGTCGTCATCGTGGACGAGTCCAAGCTCGTCCCGCGCCTCGGCTGCACGGGCGCCGTGCCCGTCGAGGTCGTCCCCTTCGGCAGCGCATACACGCTGGGCCTCATCCGCAAGGTGTTCGACGAATTGCCTGGCTTCAACGCCAGGCTCAGGACGGTCAAGTCCAAGGCCGGGGACGACGCGGAGGAGCTCTTCGTCACCGACAACGGCAACTACATCGTGGAGATGTTCTTCGAGGACGGCATACACGGCGACCTGCGCGCCATCAGCGACAGCCTGCTCCGCGTCACCGGCGTCGTCGAGCACGGCATGTTCCTAGGCATGGCCACCTCGGTCATCATCGCCAAGAAGGACGGCTCCGTGTCCGTCCTCACCAAGAAGTAGCCGCGCCCGCCGGCCGGCCGAGGAATCAGCAGCGGATACGACGAATAAGCCAAGATTGAAGCAATCGCAACGCGGCTCGGCCCCTCCTCGATTAAGCCGTTCTTGCTCCATGCGGTGAACCTGCTCTACGTTATTATTGTTACTGCTGCGTTTCCTCATTTATCATGGGTTATGCGATGGCGCCCAGCTTAATAAGTTATGGACTTCGCTCCATAATGTTATCAAGTCAATTTTGTTCATCGCTTGGCTCCCGATTTTGACTCGTTTTTCTTAGTTAGACCTCATGCTTTGCTTACTTCAGCTGCCAGTTCCCCCTTTTTGATGTAGTAGTAGTACTAGCCATGTGCGGATGCGCCTGTATTACGCGTTCATCAGTGACCAATCCTTTGACAGGAAATGGATTGGCTGATGTCCAGTAGTGTCCAAATCAATAGTCTCAACTGGGCATGGATAGAATGTGCGCGGCAGGTTTATGTGTAGGGTTTGATGGATGCCCAATCTTCAGATTCAATGCACGAGATATCTAGATATCCTTTTTTTCCTGAAGATTTTTTCGTTGCCACTCCTTCGCTCTTAGTCACCTTTATGCCATTGAAATGTGGCCGCTCTTTCTGTCACTACTTTGTCGGGATAACCCTCAAAACTGAAACTTGATGAAAAGCAAAGAAATTAGGCAATAGCACCGGTGGTATAAATAGTTGCACACGATGTGTAAATTCATATAATTAGAGCATCTCTAGCAACACCGTAAAAAAAAAGGCGAAACCATAAAAATAACCGTTACTTTTTGGTTTGCTTGATAAAAATAGGCAAATGCCCTAAAATCTACCGAACTGAAAAAAACCTCCAAGAAAACACCCCGTGAAACCAGAAAAACACAGGTTTCGAGCCCGATCTAAACGCGAACCATATCCTTCATTTCCGTTGGCAGGAGAGAAGTTTCAGCTCATTTCTCTCCCTTCCTCCCGAACAGCCGTCCCTCCCTTCCTCCCGAACAGCCGTCGACTGCCACCGTAGATTTAGGTCGCTCCCGCTCGATTCCTCGCGCGCAGAAGGCCGACGGAACCTACCGACCCCGTTCCCCAGCCGTTGTGGGTCGGAAAACTCCTCCTGACGCGCGCCCCATCGTCGTCGTCCTCCCGCCGCCCGTCAAAGGTAAAATCCGCCGCCGCTTGAGTTTGAGCTCGTAGATTTGCCAAGGCTCAACGACAATGTTGGCTGCTGTGTGAAGCCAACTAGAAACTCAAATACCATCCAAGCCTTCATTCAAACCTACCGAGATATTGAGAACATGACAACCCACGACCAGCTGTAGCATGACCTCATTGAGCACCACTGGCAGCTATTTAGGAGGAACTAGGCTACCACATTTTATCATTCATGTGTGTGAAACATTATTTGCATTCAGAACTATTTATTTGATTTGGTCATTTGTTGTAATTGGATTATTGTTTATTCAGTTTGTTTGGACAATTGTTGTAATTGGATAATTGTTGTAATGTATAATTAATAATTTTGAGCTTTTACTTTATGTTGGTATCATATTTCTGTATGAAAATACGAGATATATGATGAAATTGACAGAAAATAGTAAATTTATGAGTGTGATCCTTGTTATGAAAAACTGGAAAAAGAGAATATTCCTTTTTCTGGTTCAAGTTTCTGTTCCGCCCCATCGTTCGGTTCATCCTTTTACAGTGTTTAATAGAGATGCTCTTAGTTGTAAAATATGGTGAAGTGTCCGTCCCGTGCAAAATTGGTCCAAATAAACCTGATGTTGACATGTGGCTGTGTATCTTTGCAATAAAGTCCCGCTATCTTTTTGTATGCACACATGGTCGTAGTGTTGTCTTTTAAGCGGGTCTCATCTGTCAGTACGCGATTGAAAACAATAACTAGAATATGTATATGTACATACCTAGAAATCGAACGAGCGACCAAGTAGCCAATTGTAGCAAGTGGAACCACTGAAGTTCTGACAATCTTGCGATTAATAATTAGACCACACGGTATTTAAAATCATCTAGCACCGACAATGCAGCTTACTCGTAAAGGAAGTCAGGCATGTGATGGAATCACTCAAAGAGCAAAACGAATTGAGTGTGAGTGCCACATGTCAAATGCACTTTCCACCATGGTAATTGACACAAAACGTATCCATCAATTAGAGTTCTGTTCATTTTCTCTAGTTTGAATTTCTTTTTTTCAAAAGAAAATGTTCCATGATGAATCGGCCGTCGATTTCTTTTTGTTTCTAGAGTGTGCACTGCGGCGGAACCTTACTAAAAAAACGCAACGTGTTCAGCATTGTGCGCATCAATGGCACATCACACATAGTCGCTCTCGTCACGGTGTCCCTCACTTCGTCGAGAGTGGACAATTAAACTGTACATTACTCGTCGCACCATTTTCGTCATCCCGAAGGTGACCATCGTGCAACTCGATCCACCTTCATGTTGTGCACGACCAGTATGACCCTTTTGACAACTACCAACATGACTTCATCGACACGATGTTCGTGGCATCATGGCGGTACGATAAAAAACTGAAAACAAATAGGCTCTAACATATACACATTTCAAAGGTAAGATAGATATTTTGGGAAAAATATGTTATATTTTTGGAAAATACAAAAGAGACAAATTTCTGACAGAAACATGAGCTTTTTACTCCTATATACAATATTTTTTTGTTTTTCTATAGCCCAAAATAATACGAGCTATCTACTGAAACTTGCTACAATTATTCGAACCATATACATGTATCCTTAAAATAAATTTTGTGACTTTTTGAAACCTCAAAATACAAATTTCAAATCAAATTCACCTGCCCCTGCAAGTCCGTTCTTATTTGTCTATTGCAGGTCATGAATCATTTTGACCCGCAATAATTAGTTTGGGAGGTTGTGTGTGTGCGGGATACTTATACACATAAACTCTTCAACAGTACACCAATATGGTCTAAGGTACAACTCCTCTCTCCCCTCCCTCTCCTGTGAACAGAAACCTGAGAAGATCTCAGTGTTCCCGGGCCGATCCTGAGCCCCTCTGGCGGTGATGCCGGTCAGAGGTGGCAGAGGGGAGGCATCGGAGTAGCTAGGTTTAGGTAGTTGGTAGGTTTTGCGGTGGACTCGCCGCCATGTTAGGCGTTTTTCCCGGAGTTTGTCTCCGGGTTGCCGGCCAAGATCTGGAGCGGGCCGGGGCGGATCTTCCTCCTTGCAGCACTCCGGTGGTCGGAGTCAGTTGGGGTATGCAGATCTTCCTCCGGAGACTCCCAATAAAGGCCTAGGACCCGTCATCGGGTGAGGAAGTTGGCGTTGTGACCCTTTCCCGGCCGACCGTGGTGGCGAGGGAGAAAGGTGTGGTGGTGGATGGCTCGTTGATACGTCGGAAACGTATCTATAATTTTTGATGTTTCATGCTTGTTTAGTATCTACTTTGCTTTGCTTTGTCTACACTTTGAGGTGTTTTTATACGTTTTCTGGTACTAACCTATTGACAAGATGCCACAGTGTCAGTTGTCTATTTTCTTCTGTTTTTGGTTCCAGAAAGGCAGAAAATCAATATTCTCGGAATTGGACGGGACAAAAGCCAAAGTCAATATTTTACCGTGGGGAACACGGAGCCAGAGTACGAGACGAAGGGAAGGCACCAGGGGGCCACACCCCCTGGCGGCGCGGGCTAGGGTTAGTCGCGCCTAGGGTGACCACCATGGCCGCCCCCTGCCTCACCTCTTCGCCTATAAAGACATCCCGATGCAGAAACCCTAAGAGCATCTCCACTCGCCTACCCAGGAGGCCGATCCGGATGCCGAAAACTGGCCCAGTCGCGTATCCAAGGACCTGTTTTCGGCCGGATTTGGGCCATTTTTGGTCTGAACTACCCAGGCCGAACCCAGGTTTCCGGGTACGCCCTGGGAACGCCAGACTCAGCAAAATCGGTGAAAAAAAATCAAAGCGGCGCGTGGACCCGCCGAGTTAGTGACGGAAGTCGAGCCGTCGTCATCCTCGGAACCACGCGGCAACCGCCGGGCAATAACTGCCCATCGCCTCGGCCACGTCGCCGATGATTCTGGCGCCACTGCCGCCGGCCTCATGACGGACCGGGCGGTCACTAACTTCCCGCGTTTCCACTTTTCCCGCCTCGCCACACCCTCCCGCCGCTCACCTCGACCTTTATAAGCCGCACTCCTCGCCGGAGATCTTCGCACTCTCTCACAGCTCCCCCCACCCACAAGCCCAACTTCGGCGAACCTTCTCTCACCTCTTCCCTTCTCTCACCATGGGCGAACGCTACCCCGGCGCCAAGGCGAACGAGCCGGCCGGCGCACCCTCCAGACCTGGGAGGCGCGCATGCTGTGTGAGGCCGGGTACATGGCGCCGCCGGACACGCGGATGCCTCCGGGGTGGACGCTGAGCGCCGGCGGCATCCCAATCCCGCTGGGGCCCACGCAGGACGAGCTGCCGTACGATATACAAGAGTACATCGCCGGCATGGACAACCCCGCCGAAGCGGAAAGCGCCGACAACCTCCTCTACTAGGGGAACTTCTTCGCGGAGCGGCGCGAACAGGAGCTCAACCTCCACGAGGGGCCGCCGAACGAGTCCCCGTCGAAGCGCAAAAACTCGGCGGGGCGCCGGCGTTGGTGGAGTGCACCAGGGTGGACGCTCGCCGCCGTGCTGGAGCACATCAACCGCGGGAACACTCCGCGGCTCGGCTTCCCGCGCAACCCGATGCCGGCGGCCAGGACGGGTCGGCATGCTCCGGCGAACTGGGCGCCGAGGAGGATGGCGAGCATGAGCTCGTCCTCCTCCGCTTCGGCGTCCCACTCTTCCAGCAGCGCGCCGCTTCGCACGCCGACGGCCGTGAAGCGCGAAGCCATATCTCCTACGCGCTCACCGCCGCGGACAGGAGCGCGCGGTATCGTCATCGGTGAGCCGCCTGCGCCTACGCTGCCAACATGCCACCTGCGCCTACGCCGCCCCAAGACAGAAGGCTCGGCGCCGGCCGAAGACACCGCCTTGAAGATGGCACTAGAGGAGTCGCTCCGCGAAACGGCGCCGCCGACGCCGCCGCTGCCGCCAGCCGAGCCCTCCTCGCCGGATATCCTGGAATGGTCCAGGAGGGACTGGGAGAAGGCGGAGCGGCAGCGCATCCTCGGCCTACAGCAGCAGGACGAGGAGCAAGCCGCCCAGCGTCGGGCATTGTCTGGGCGTGAGCTCGCCTACCAGGGCGCCTCGCTCTACGTCCTGGACGAGGACGAGGACGAGGACGCAGGCCCGTGTTGGAGATATGCCCAAGAGGCTATAATAAAGTGGTTATTATCATATCTTCATGCTTATGATAAATGTTTACATACCATGCTATAATTGTATTAACCGGAAACATTAATACTTGTGTGATTTGTAAACATAAAAGAGTCCCTAGTAAAGCCTCTTGTTAAACTAGCTTGTTGGTTAATATATGATCATGGTTTCCTGATCATGAACATAGAAGATGTTATTTACAACAGGGTCATATCATTAGGAGAATGATGTGATGGACATACTCCTATAGATAAAGCGTAGCATAAAGATCAAGTCATTTAATATAGTTCATTTGCTATATGCTTTCTGATACATAGTAACCTAATTCCTTCGACCATGAGATCATCCTAATCACCATCACCGGAAGGATGCTTTGATGACATCAAACACTGCACCGTAACTGGGTGGCTATAAAGGTGGCATTGAGTGTTCGGAAAGTATGTGTTGAGGCACATGGATCAAGAGTGGGATTTATCCATCCATATGACAGATAAATATACTCTGGGCCCTCTCGGTGGAATGTCATCCAATTAGCTTGCAAGCATGTGACTGGCTCACAAGGGATCACATATCACGGGAACGAGAAAAGAGTACTTATAAGTAACGAGGTTGAACTAGGTATGTAGAGATACCGACAATCAAAACCTCGGGTAAGTAAACTATCGTGAGACAAAGGGAAATTGGTATCGTATGTAAGTGGTTCATTCGATCGCAAAGTAATCGTAGAAATATGTGGGAGCCATATGAATTTCCAGATTCCTCTATTGGTTATCGATCGGAGAAGTGTCTCGGTCATGTCCGCATAATTCACGAACCGTAGGGAGACACACTTAAGGATTCGATGTTGTTGAGTAGTTATGGAATGATGAGTAAGAGACCGAATGTTGTTCGGAGTCTCGGATGGGATCCGGGATATCACGAGGAGATCCGGAATGGTCCGGAGAATAAGATTCATATAAGGAAAGTCATGTTTCAGAGTTTGGAAATGATTCCGGTGTTTTCACCAGGAATGTTCTAGAAGGGTCTGGAAGGTCCGGCACTCCGGAGGGGGAAGGGTACATGGATGTGTCATGACAATGTGGAATGGTTGCATCATGTACTAGGTCACTTGGCTGGGCAATATGATGAGAGAAATCAAATCCAAGTTTGAAAGTCAAACGCCAATTTGAAAAGTCAAATCTGAAGTTTGCTTGGTGGAGGGAGAGTAGGAAACCTACTTAGGGAGGAAGTCCTACTCCCTCCACCCGCCGGCCATGAGGAGGAGTTGGAGGAGGACTCCCTCCTCCCAAACCGCCTCTCCCCTCCTATATAAGGAGGGGTAGGGCGCCCCCTCTCCCTACACCTCCAAACCCTAGCCTAAGGCGCCACCACCACCACCAAGTGCTGCTGCCGCCACCACCTAGGGATCTCCTCCCAAGTCGCCGAGTTGGGGTATCCCAAACCCTAGCCGTCGGCTACATCCTCCCCTTGGTGCCCTCTAAACCCTAGATCATCAAGGCCCCTCTCATACTCCACCATACTCGCTCCGGCTTAAGGCAAAGCCCTACGAGATCTCCCCTCTACTTCTGACACCACGCCGTCGTGCTGCCAGAATCGCGAGGAGAGTGCTACAACCTCTGCTGCCTGCTGGAACAAGGGAGAGGAAGGTCTTCATCGAGTACCGAACGTGTGACCGACTGCGGAAGCGCTGCCGGAACGCAGCGTCGGAAGGATCGTCTACGCGATCTTGAGATCGGAAGTGTACGACTACATCATCCACGAGAATCTGCTCTCGTTAACCGCTTTGGATCTTCGAGGGTTAGTACTCTATCAACTCGTTGCTGCAATCTAGTAGATAGATCTTGGCTTATGTGTGTTCATGCGATAGAATTTTTTTGTTTTCCATGCTACGAACCCCTACAGTGGTATCAGAGCCGTGTCTATATGTAGATTTGTTGCACGAGTAGAACACAATGGTCATTGTGGGCGTTGATGCTTTTGTTGTCGATTGCTTCTTGTGTACTTTGCATCTTGCGGGATGGTGGGATGAAGCGGCCCGGGCTAACCTTACATGACATTGTTCATGAGACTTGCTCCACGCTTGACATGCAACTTGTATTGCATAAGTGGCTTTGCGGGTGCCTGTTTCTCCCAACATAGTTAAGATTCAATTTACAACGGGTGATTGACAATACTAGTATCAATGTTGTGGTTCTTGTTTGTAAGTTAGAACGACACTTATTGAAAGCCCCAAGCCACGTAAAACATGCAAAGAAAATTAGAGGCATCTAACTTTGTTTTGCAGGGGTGTGCTGTGATGTGATATGGCCATGATTGTGATTATATATGATGTATGCAATGTTCCTTATTGTAAGTCGGCAACCGGCAGGAGCCATATGGTTGTCTTTTAAATCCGTTAAGTCCTGCGTGACTATTATTCAAGATAGTTGTAATAGTTGATGCTGGTGGAAGACAACCATGAAGCGGCGCCATTGACCTTGACGCCACACCGGTGATGATGGAGATCATGTTCGTGCTTGAAGATGGAGATCGGAAGCACAAGAAGAAAGGCCATATCATATCACATATTATGAATTGCATGTGATGTTAATCCTTTTATGCATCTTGTATTGCTTAGTTCACGACGGTAGCATTATAAGATGATCCCTCAAGCACAAAAATTCAAGTTTTAAAGTGTTCATCCTTAGTAAGCACCGTTGCTAAAGCTCGTTGTTTCAAAGCATCACGTGATGATCAAGTGTGTTAGATTCTGCGAGTGTATACAACGTGAGCAAGCCAGATTTGCTCGTGCGGAATCTAAGGTTTGATCTTCACGATCCTAGCATGTACAGACGTGGTCTCGGAACACGAATCACCAAAAGGTAAATCATGAGTCATATAGTAGATATGATGAACATGTTGATTGTTCACCTTTGAAGCTACACCATCTCTCATGATGATCGGTTTTGATGTGGTGGATTTGGTTCGTGTGATCACTAAAACAATGTGAGAGATATTGTTTTGAGTGGGAGTTCAATAGCAATATGATTAAAAGTTGAATACTATTTATCATAAATTAAATCGAAGTGAATTTGCATAGTTGTTGTAGTCATTGGCATCCGTTTACCACCTTGCGCTTAGTTATAATTGAGATGATAGAACTATAGAATTCTGGTTAGTTACTTTACGAACTGGTATCGTATTGTTTTTGAAGTGTTAATCTAAAGTTTAAAAGTCCCATTGCAAACTTTCAGTAAGTTTCGATTACTCCGTGAAGTTTAATAGTTGGTATTAAATCAAGATTAACAATTCCAATGTTAGTATATAAGTATCATGTTTGTCTCCATGATTCTTGATATTAGAAAGATAGTTTCTATATCAAGGTAATCTAGGAGTTGAAAGAGTTGTTTTAGAAACCATCATGTATGGAAGATATTGCGATATCTGAAATAATGTTTTGGTTACAACATGATAGAGTATAATATAGCAATTTTATGTTCTCATATTTGATGAGAATTTACAAAAAGGTTGGAGACACTAGTTGTCCTAATCCTCCAAAAGGTTTTGGAGAGCAACATTATACTCGCGATTCACTGTTATAAGCTAAAGTAGCTTGATCATGAATAATTCCATGATAAGGGTGAATATTTGATGTAGGTAAAATGTTTACTACACCAAGAGATTACTAAAGAAAGGAATTTGAAAGAACACCAAACATTTGATGATGGTGATCTACTTCAAAGTGCAAGTCCAAAGACATTGGTATTTAACTATACGCGCTTTGGGCTATGTGTCATGTGTATGACTCCACTATTGATGATAGATTATTTCAAACAGAAAAGGAAATACTGAAAGAGAATCTCATAAATATATGGCAGAAAAGAAAAGACTAGAATTGTTCGGTTTAGGTATATAGAGGATATACGAGTTATGGTTGTATTCTTTGCTTGTTAAAATAATGTGGTTCTTAAGTATTTAATACTGAATTTGTTGGTATGAATAGTCATACGAAACAACAGAATTCATGAACTACAATGGCCTAAGTAACTAGCAAAATAATATGTGATGATGTTCATTGAGAACAAATAAAGTGTTATTTTGTTGCTCGTTAAACATCAAAGCTTGCCTTCAAGATTTGTTTTATCAGGTGTTATGAGAACAAAAGGGTTGTTCAAATAATTGCCGTAATCCATAAAAGATGGATGATTTACAAATCTCGTTGTAGAAATCACATCCATAAAACTAGTGCTAAAATGTCGAAAGACAAATTGATTAAAAGATCACTTAGGAAGTGACATCGTTGTTTAAATTATAATGGAAAGAAAACATGAAGAAACTCCATGTGGATGGAATTTTGGAGTCTTTTGATTTTTGATCAAATGACGCTTGTGAAACTTTCCTAGAGATAATTAAAACTTCGTTCATAGGCCAAAAGGGAACGAATGACTAGCTTATTGGAACTTGTACATATTGTTGTATGAAGTCCATTATGTGTAGTCAAGAGCGATGGATTTAAACTTCATATGCTTTCTCCGAAAATTTGAGTGAATATATGAATATTTACTTAATAAGGATGAAGTATGAAACATTTGAAAAGTTCAAAGACTTTCAAGATGAAGTGCAAAATCATTGTAACAAGAATATAAATAGTTAATGATAAGATCATAAAGGAAGATATTTGAGTTACAAGTTTATCATAATACCTAAGATTTAAGGAATCGTTCCGTGGATTTGCATTTCCCGAAATACCATAAGAGTATGGAGCGTTCGAGATATGTAATTAAACCTTGTTTGACATGGTAAGATCAAAGGTGTAATTCATAAAACTGCCATTATTTTTAAAGATTAAAAGCTTTAGAGACTGCCGTTTTTCCACTGAAAAGAGCTCCATCATAATCCGTTGAAATGACACCATATAAAGTTATGGTTTGGTATAAAACCCAAGTTGTCCTTTCTTAAACATTGGTATGCTATGCATAAGAAAGATGTTTGCAACCAAGGTCAGATGAACCTGTCTTTCTATGTTATTTCGAATAACTGTTAAGTATTCCTCCATAACATCAGAGACAAAAGTGTTTGTCACTTAGAACGTCAAGTTTCTTTGAGAAGGAATTTTTCATGAAAAGATAAGTGAGAGGACAATAGAACTTTGATAAGGTTGAAAGAACCTTAGCTATGTGTGCAAAGTTGCGCAGCGCCGAAAAGTGTTCCGGAGGCAGCAACAATGCTCATGACTCACGTGCCTCAAAGGTTGTGGTTACGGAGGTCAAAGTTTCTATTGAACCAAGTAGGTCGAGTAAACAATCAAATACCAAGATTTGAGGGTTGAATCATTATTTGAGAATAATGAACGGACTACATGCAAAGAAGCGATGATGGGCCCTAACTCCGTAAAATGGATTGAAGCCATAAAATCCGTGATAGTTCCATACACGAGAAATCAAGCTTCGAACTTGAAAGACCCTCTGGAAAGGTGTGCGACCTTACAGTCGTTTTTGGATCTATAAAGAAATATACATGGATATTTTCACACCTATGAAATAGTCGACATGTTGGGAAAGAGTTCACAACAATGTTCAAAGGTTGATTATGACAAGATTTAATCTTTCATAGCGATATTTAGTCTAGACGGATTAATGTAGCAAAAACTACATATAATTTTGTTATGTGGTAGTTGAATAAACAAAACAAGTTCTTCTAATAGAATTGTTACCTAGGACATGTGCATAACACGGTCCATAGGGTTTTGTTAATTCAAAGGATGCTAAAAGCATGTGCAAACTTCAATGGTTGAAGTAAGCATTGCGGAGTTGGAATCTTCACTATGATGAAACTGTTAAAGGAGTTTAAATTCGTCGGAGACGATGAAGATGCTTGCATTTGCAAGAAATTAAGTGGGAGCGCTAAGACATGTTTCTAATACATTATGTGGAAGACATATTGTTGATTGGAAATGATGTATCATTTATTAACACATATTAAGAATTTCATCCCGATGAAAGACTTGGCAAAACCCAAATATTTGGCATCAATAGACGCTAATATGGTTGTGCCAAAAGTACATAGATGATATATTGAATGAGTTCAATGTAGAAACTACAAGAAAGGTTCTTGTCGCACAGAAAGGATTGAATGAGTTCAATATTGATGATATATTCAAGTGTATTGACACTTGGTAAGTGGAACAAAGATTCAAGTATAGATTGATACTTGATGTATGAAATCACAAAGAGTATTTATATCAATCATACTGTGATATGTACAAATCCAGATATGTCCTATGCTCTAAATTTTATGAGAATATACCAGAATGATTCATAAGATGATCATTGGACGATAGTAAGGATATTCTTATGATCCTATGGAAGAACTAAGAGTATATTATTTTGTAGAAGTGACAAATAGATGGTTAGTTCATTGTAAAAGTGCTACATTGATACTAGTTTTGTCACAAAGTACAAATTAAGTTTATCTCAATCTAAACTAAGGGTGGCACAATATGATGGAAAGTGAGTTCCATAATGAATTTGGATGAGTTCCAAAGTTAAGACATTGTGATAGATACTACAACAAAAGGCTAAGTATATGACTGCTATAATAGCAGCAAAAGAGGGCATTTGTGTCAAGTAGTTTGTTATCAAACTAGGTGTGGTTCACAGCGGGATAGTACTATGAAGATATATTGTACGACAATATTATCAATATGTTTTAACCCCAAAGAACTAAAGGTCTCACCAAAGGACCAAATTTATACAAAGCCATCTCGTTAGAGAATGAGTGATGCGTAGAGACGCAAAGACATGCAATTACACACGGACCTGGAAGTGTCAGCTCCGGAGATCAGTTGACCACTAGCAATCGTGTACATACAACACCATAAAGCCATAGGTGTTGAATACACAAAGGTTTGAAACTAGATTATTGACTCTAGTGCAAGTGGGAGACTGTTGGAGATATTCCCAAGAGGCAATAATAAAGTGGTTATTATCATATCTTCATGCTTATGATAAATGTTTACATACCATGCTATAATTGTATTAACCGGAAACATTAATACTTGTGTGATTTGTAAACATAAAAGAGTCCCTTGTAAAGCCTCTTGTTAAACTAGCTTGTTGGTTAATATATGATCATGGTTTCCTGATCATGAACATAGAAGATGTTATTTACAACAGGGTCATATCATTAGGAGAATGATGTGATGGACATACTCCTATAGATAAGCGTAGCATAAAGATCAAGTCATTTAATATAGTTCATTTGCTATATGCTTTCTGATACATAGTAACCTAATTCCTTCGACCATGAGATCATCCTAATCACCATCACCGGAAGGATGCTTTGATGACATCAAACACTGCACCGTAACTGGGTGGCTATAAAGGTGGCATTGAGTGTTCGGAAAGTATGTGTTGAGGCACATGGATCAAGAGTGGGATTTGTCCATCCATATGACAGATAGATATACTCTAGGCCCTCTCGGTGGAATGTCATCCAATTAGCTTGCAAGCATGTGACTGGCTCACAAGGGATCACATATCACGGGAACGAGAAAAGAGTACTTATAAGTAACGAGGTTGAACTAGGTATGCAGAGATACCGATGATCAAAACCTCGGATAAGTAAACTATCGTGAGACAAAGGGAAATTGGTATCGTATGTAAGTGGTTTATTCGATCGCAAAGTAATCGTAGAAATATGTGGGAGCCATATGAATTTCAAGATTCCTCTATTGGTTATTGATCGGAGAAATGTCTCGGTCATGTCCGCATAATTCACGAACCGTAGGGAGACACACTTAAGGATTCGATGTCATTGAGTAGTTATGGAATGATGAGTAAGAGACCGAATGCTGTTTGGAGTCTCGGATGGGATCCGGGATATCACGAGGAGATCCGGAATGGTCCGGAGAATAAGATTCATATAAGGAAAGTCATGTTTCAGAGTTTGGAAATGATTCCGGTGTTTTCACCAGGAATGTTCTAGAAGGGTCTGGAAGGTCCGGCACTCCGGAGGGGGAAGGGTACATGGATGTGTCATGACAATGTGGAATGGTTGCATCATGTACTAGGTCACTTGGCTGGGCAATATGATGAGAGAAATCAAATCCAAGTTTGAAAGTCAAACGCCAATTTGAAAAGTCAAATATGAAGTTTGCTTGGTGGAGGGAGAGTAGGAAACCTACTTAGGGAGGAAGTCCTACTCCCTCCACCCGCCGGCCATGAGGAGGAGTTGGAGGAGGACTCCCTCCTCCCAAACCGCCTCTCCCCTCCTATATAAGGAGGGGTAGGGCGCCCCCTCTCCCTACACCTCCAAACCCTAGCCTAAGGCGCCACCACCACCACCAAGTGCTGCTGCCGCCACCACCTAGGGATCTCCTCCCAAGTCGCCGAGTTGGGGTATCCCAAACCCTAGCCGCCGGCTACACCCTCCCCTTGGTGTCCTCTAAATCCTAGATCACCAAGGCCTCTCTCATACTCCACCATACTCGCTCCGGCATAAGACGAAGCCCTGCGAGATCTCCCCTCTACTTCCGACACCACGCTGTCGTGCTACCGGAATCGCGAGGAGAGTGCTACAACCTCTGCTGCTTGCTGGAACAAGGGAGAGGAAGGTCTTCATCGTGAACCGAACGTGTGACCGACTGCGGAAGGGCTGCCGGAACGCAGTGCCGGAAGTATCGTCTACGCGATCTTGAGATCGGAAGTGTACGACTACATCATCCACGAGAATCTGCTCTCGTTAACCTCTTTGGATCTTCGAGGGTTAGTACTCTATCGACTCGTTGCTGCAATCTAGTAGATAGATCTTGGCTTATGTGTGTTCATGCGATAGAAATTTTTTGTTTTCCATGCTACGAACCCTACAGCCGTCCTACAGACCATGGAATTACGACGACGGCGGCGAGGATGACGGTCGAGCCGACCCGGGCTACACGTCGTTCTACGACAACTTCGGCTTGTAGGACGGCGAAGGCACCGACGGCGGCCTTTTTTAAGTTTATTATGTATTAGTTTAGTTTAAATTTGATGTAATCCGCCTATATTCGTCCAACTTAATGAAATTCGCCCATATTTAATGAATTTTAGCCGAACTTGGGAACTCGGCCTGGGTACGCGAGTGGGCGACTGGGCGAACCTAGGCCGAAAACTTGTTCCGTCCGGCCGAAAATCGGTCCATTTTTCGGCCTGGGTTTGGCCAACGAGTGGAGATGCTCTAAGTACCCGATCAATATTCCACGAAACCGTCTGTAGCCGCCGCCATCATCGTCCCTAGCTCGGGGGTTTCTGAAGCTCTTCCCAGCACCCTGCCGAAGGGTAGATCATCCTGGAGGCCTTCTTCTCCATCATGCCAGCCTCTGGTATGAAGTGTGAGTAGTTCCACCTTGGACTACGGGTCCATGTAGTAGCTAGATTGTTGTATCTCCTCATTTGTGCTACCATGTTTAGATCTTGTGAGCTTCGCTCATGATCAAGATAATATATCTGTAATCATGCATGTTGTGTTTGCGGGGATCCGATGGATATTGAGATTACTATGTCAGATTGATTAAGGGCTTTGTCTTATTGATTCTACCATGTCTGTGTTGTCTGTGATCTTGCATGCTCTCCGTTTCTAGTAGCTATCTTGTCCAAGTAGATGCTAGTGACTCCAAGAGGGGGTATTTATGCTAGATACTGGGTCCAAGCCTCTATTTAATCTAAGGGAAGTGACAGAAATCTCTAAGGTTGTAGATGTGTTGTTGCCACTAGGGAGAAAACAACGGTCTTTTTTTCATGCAACAAGTTGATTGTTACCTTACACACTTTGCTTAAAGCAGTTATCTGTTGCTTGCAACTTAATACTGGAGGGGGTTCGGATAATAACCTAAAGGTGGACATCTAGTCATAGATGCAGTTGGATGGCGGTCTATGTATCTTGTTGTATTGCCCAATCGGATCTCATAGGATCATGAATGTCTAGTATTGCATTGTTATGCCTTGCTCAGTCCTGTCAATTGCCCTGCTATAATTTGTTTGACCAGCATGCCATGTTTGTTTAAGGAGAACACATCTAGTGAACTATGGACCCCGGTCCAATCTTTACCATTGATACATCTTCCACTATTACTGTTTACTTTCTACAAACCACTATTACCTTCCACACCATACAGTTAATCCTTTGTTACAGCAACCAGTGAGATTGATGATGTAGCGCTGAGTTGATGTAAGAGCGCTTCATTGGGAACCCCAAGAGCAAGGTGTGAAGCAGCACAGCAGCAAGTTTTCCCTTAGTAAGAAACTGAGGTTATCGAACCAGTAGGAGGAAGGAAACATCACACAGGTGTTGCAAGCAACACGGAGACCTGCACAACACAAACTCAAGACTTTGCCCCAACGAATCAGTGAGGTTATCAAGCTTACCAAATTGCTGTAACAAAGGATTAAACGTATGGTATGGAAGGTAATGGTTTGCAGCAAGTAAACAGGTAACAGTGGAAGATGTATCAATGGTAAAGATTGGACCGGGGTCCATAGTTCACTAGAGGTGCTCTCCTTAGATAAACAACATGGCATGAAGGGTAAACAAATTACAGCAGGGCAGTTGACAGAACGAGCAACAACAATGCAATACTAGACAAAAAGATCCTATGAGATTCGATTGGGCAATACAACAATATACATAGACCGCCATCCAACTACATCTATGACTAGATGTCCACCTTCAGGTTATCGTCCGAACCCCCTCCATTATTAAGTTGCAAGAAACAGACAACCGCTTTAAGCAAAGTGTGTAAGGTAAACAATCAACTTGTTCCATGAACAAGATACCATTGTTTTCTCCCTAGTAGCAACAACACATCTACAACCGAAGAGATTTCTGTCACTTCCCTTGGAAACTAGAGGCATGAACCCACTATCGAGCATAAATACTCCCTCTTGGAGTCACTAGAAACTACTCGGCCAAGATAGCTACTAACAACGGAGATCATGCAAGATCACAAACAACACAGACCTGATAGTATCAAATATACAAAACCATGAATCAATCTGACATAGTAATCTCAATATCCATCGGATCCCCGCAAACACAACATGCATGATTACAAATAGATTAGATCTTGATCATGAACGGAGCTCACAAGATCTATACATGAAAGCACAAGGAGGAGATACAACCATCTAGCTACTACATGGACCCATTGTCCAAGGTGGAACTACTCACGCATCATACCGGAGAGAAGGCATCCGGGATGATCTCCCCTCTGGCAGGGTGTCGGGAAGAACTTCAGATCCCCCGATCTAGGGACGACAGTGGCGACGGCTATAGAAGGTTTCGTGGAGTTTTGATCGGGTACTTAGGGTTTTTGTATCGGGGGCTTCTTTTAGGCGAAGAGGCGAAGCCGAGAGGCGACCAGGGGGGCCACACCCTGCCCAGGTGCGGGCCCACCCCTGGCCACACCTAGGGGGGTTTGGCCGCCCTGGTTCGCATCTTCGTCTCGTCTTCTGGATTCGTGTCCCTCACGGTAAAATATTGACTTTGGCTTTTGTCCCGTCCAATTCCGAGAATATTTATTTTCTGCCTTTCTGGAACCAAAAACAGAAGAAAACAGGCAACTGGCACTGTGGCAACTTTTTAATAGGTTAGTTCTAGAAAAGATATAAAAACACCTCAAAGTGTAGACAAAGCAAAGAAAAGTAGATACTAAACAAGCATGGAGCATCAAAAATTATAGATACGTTTCCGACGTATCAATTGACAACCTCACTGTTTGTTGGGGCAAAGTGTTAAGTTTGTGTTGTGCAGGTCTCCAAGTTGCTGGCAACACCTTTAAGACGTTTCCTTCCTCCTACTGGTTCGATAACCTCGGTTTCTTATTGAGGGAAGGCTTGCTGTTGTTCTCATCACACCTTGATCTTGGGGTCTCCCAACGAAGCGCTACCACGCGCCATCACTCGTGCGCTTCTCTTTCCTGGCCGACCGTGGAGGCGAGGGGGATGCGCAGTGTTGTGTTTTGTCTACTTCTTCCTTGTCTGGATGATGGGTTGGTTCATGTCGCGGCGCGTCTTCCCCTTCTGGTTCGTCAAGCGGACATGGTGGTGGCTTTTGGTGTGCAGGATTTGGCTACCTGTGGCAATGGTTTCATTTCTGGAGCTTCTCTCTGGCGTTTTCGTGGCGGCAGATGTCTCGTCAGCGCGTCGGACCTAATGGTAGTAGGTAGCCAAATCATGTTGCTTGCAACTTAATACTGGAGGGGGTTCGGATGATAACCTGAACGTGGATTTCTAGTCATAGATGCAGTTGGATGGCGGTCTATGTATCTTGTTGTATTGCCCAATCGAATCTCATAGGATCATGAATGTCTAGTATTGCATTGTTATGCCTTGCTCAGTCCTGTCAATTGCCCTGCTGTAATTTGTTTACCCAACATGCCATGTTTGTTTTAGGAGAACACCTCTAGTGAACTATGGACCCCGGTCCAATCTTTACTATTGATACATCTTCCACTGTTACTGTTTACTTTCTGCAAACCACTATTACCTTTCACACCATACAATTAATCCTTTGTTACAGCAACCGGTGAGATTGAAAACCTCACTGTTCATTGGGGCAAAGTCTTGAGTTTGTGTTGTGCAGGTCTCCAAGTTACTAGCAACACCGTTGATACGTTTCCTTCCTCCTACTGGTTCGATAACCTTGGTTTCTTACTGAGGGAAGAATTGCTGCTGTGCTCATCACACCTTGCTCTTGGGGTCTCCCAACGAAGCGCTACCACGCGCCATCAACAAGTTTTCTGGCGCCGTTGCCGGGGAGGCTAAGGACGTCTTCACAAGGGGAGTCATTCACAACCTTTCTCTTTACTTTGTTTTTCTTAGTTTATTTTGCCTTGTTTTGTTTGCCTCTTTATTTCAAAAATTACAAAAAAAATTAGTTTAGTTTGGTTTGCTTTCTCCTATCAAAAACACAAAAAATTAGTTCCTGCTCTAGTTGTCTGTTATTGCCTTGCTTGGTCATGCTTTCTATTAATGGATGGTTTCTTTGAAACTAGTTCTTATTGGCAAGGTGGGTTTATGGAAGAATAAAAGTATTATTATAAGGAACACCGTTTGTCACAAAAAGGGAAACACTTATGGGAACAAATTGATAAATTGAATACTATTGCTAGAGAGGTGTGCTCTACTTATAATGTTACTTATTGCTTTGATAAATCTTGTTGTTGTAGGAGGTATAAACACCTACCTTTTCAATGTGAGTATAATGATAATGTTACCATATCTTCTTATGTTAAAGGAAATTATGACTTTTATGATGTGGAACAAATTGAAGAATTTATTGCTTTCAAGGGTGCATTTGAACTTGCCAGTTTGCTTGAAAATACTGATGATGCACCTTATGAATATGAGGTTTATGAGATACTTAAATTTTGCTTTGATAATTACAAGGAAGCAAATTTCTATAATCTTGAATATATTAATAGATGCTTTCCACACACGGAAGAGACTAATGCTTTGCAGGAGCCTATGGAAGTAGAAATTGTTGAAACTGGAAGCTCATTAGATGAAAAAGAGGAGGAGAGTGATGAACAAAGGGAGGAAGAATGGATATACCCATGTCTACCTTCTAATGAGAGTAACTCTTTACCTCTTACATTATTTGATTGTCCCCCATGCTTACCAAAGGAGGATGAATGTTATGTTCCTGTGGATTCTTTTGAAATATCTGATGAGGGTAAAACTTGTGATAATAGTTATGCTCCTGTTATCTATGATAATCCTTTATTTGTGCCTAACTTCGAAATGCATGGTACTAAAGATTTTTGCTTAGAAAATGTTTATGATAAAGCTCTATATGATGGTCCTATATTGAATGATCAGTCTTCTTATGATAAAATTGTTAAAAGTGGGTTTGAAGGTTTTAATCCCACTATTTTTGAGCTTGATAAAAATCATGTGTTTGTAGTTCATGAAAAGCATGCTTTATGCGATAGTTATATTGTTGAGTTTATTCATGAGGCTACTGAAAATTATTTTGAGAGAGGGAAACATGGTCTTATGTATCTCAACAATATTAAGTTTCCCCTCTTTATGTTGAAAATCTTGAAGTTGCACCTGTTTTGCTTTCCTATGCCTATTGCTTTGTGTTTTCATGACTTATTTCTTTACAGGATTCCTATGCATAAGAAGTGGGTTAGACTTAAATGTGTTTTGAATTTGCTTCTTGATGCTCTCTTTTACTTCAATTCATATTTCTTATGTGAGCATCTTCTCAAATTATCATGCCTAACTTAAAGGCGTTAAAGAAAAGTACTTATTGGGAGATAACCAAAAAGTTTTCTTGAGTCTTGGAAGTTAATACTTCAGTAATTACCTCTCCTTATCCTATTTGTTTGCTTTTTGTGCCAAGAATAACCTCTAATGAGAGGGAAGTAAGATTTGGGGAGTTGCTGTCCCAAAACAGATTTTTATGCTCTACCGTAAAAATTCATGAGGAATCTCTGTAAGTCGTATTGATCTGATATTTTCTGAAACAATCCCCCAGTATGTTAGCTAACTTTCGTTAGTTCAACACTTTTTTATTTGAGAAACAGAAGGTCTTCAAAAAAATCTGTTTTTCTCTGCTGGTCAGTTTTGACAGATTTCTGCCATTATTTGCATTTGCTTCTTATTGATTCCTTTTGGGGTTCTTTTTGGGAATTTGACCTTTTTGAGGGAATTGCTACAGTACATTGTGTTTTTAGTGAAAGTTTTTCTGTTCTAAAGATAAACCCAAGGTCTATTATCTTTTTAATACACTAATATTGCTAATGAAGATTGTGTGAAGTTTTGTATGAAGGAAAAATTTTAGGTGTAGAGAGAGAATGATATAATGAAATGAAGAATGTACAAAAGCTCAAGCTTGGGGATGCCACCCCGTGTCACCCCAAGAAATATTCAAGAGCTACAAGCTTCAAAGCTTGGGGGTGGGCATCCCCTTCTTCATCAATAAATAGCTCAGGTCTTTCTAGACACTTCATTTTTATTGTTTCATGCATTGTTGTGTTGTTCTTGGAGCGTCTTAGTTTTCGTTTAGTTTACTTAGTTTGCTTGAATAAAGTAGTTTGGACCCCCATTATTGATGTGTTGTTTCAAATAAGTTGATTGGTGTTGGAGAGGAGTAGAAAGTTCTTGCTTGAATAGGGCAAGAGGAGCTTGCTTTGACTGTGACTTAGACTTTAGCATGTCATGCTAGGTGTTGTTTTGACCTTATGCTTAGTGATTATTGTTGTAGCATGACTTGTTACAAACAATTAGGATTGCTTAGTGTTCCTTGAAGGAATCATGCGTTGTTTTAGCATACAAAAGCATAGTATTGGGGTATTCTCCTTTGATGCTTTGTTTGGGTTGACTTTGCACATGCTCACACCATGTTATGACTATGAACTAGTCACCATAGCATCTATGATCATTTAGTCCTTGATTTGTAGTACCACTTTATGCTTTGATTAGTAATGTTTTGTCACTCTACATTATTATGGCCATTATTGCTCTCTTAGTTGGTCGCTCCCAGTCTTTTGCTAGCCTCCACTTGTATGAGTAAGCTCTACTCATGCATCCAACTCCCAAAAAACAAGTTATTCAAAAATGTCCACTATAAATTCCTATGCATGGTGTGTTACACCATTTCAAGTATATTCTTGTTTTCATCTATCTTCCAATTAAAAAGCATTTCGTTTATGTGAAAACTTAGTGATTAAAGCTCTCACAAACTTGATGACACACTTTATTTTTCTTGCCCCTAATAAACTTGAACTGTTGTGTCATCTATGTTGTATGCTTGCACTTACAGGTTGGAATTAGTAGAACTGTGCTGTCACGGGGAACGCTTTCAACATTGCACTTGTACTTTGTACAAAGTTGATAGCATGCTATTTTGTCTATGGATGTCGCTGGTGTGAAATAAAAAGGGAACTTGTAAGTTCATGGAGTTATGTATGTGTGTTAGAGAAACGCATGGGCTGCTAGCCTAAGCCATGCCTAATCATGGTGGAAACTTGCAGCATCACCATAATGACATCTATGAAGCTTTCTTCTTATAAAAAAGAGAGACATGTTAAAAAGAGGAAAGAGAGAAAAAAGCACCATTTTCCCATGGTAAATAAGAAGATTGTTGAGATGCTCATTGTCTGCTTGTCTTGTCATTTTGATTATGGGATAGCTCCTATATCATGTGCAAGGGGTACCCCGTTGGCGGTTCTCTATGATACACATGTACTTACTATGACAAGAACTTACAGGTGAATAAAGTTTAGTAGCATGAGGTGCGACCCTCGTATTCAAGGGACATGAGATTGCCAACTTATACTTTGTCAAGCGTATACTCCATAGTTTGTTCACTTTAACCTTAAATCACTTCAAGATGCTGATGATAGGGGCAATGAGGATTGGAAGCTAACAAGTATCATAATTTTTGGAAGCTCTTTTTGAGACCTGTAATTCCTGCTTCCCTTATGAAGGGCATTTCTTCCACTATTATATTGAGTCTCCACCTTCTATCCTTAGGAAAGTTAAGAGAGCATAGTTGCCATTCTTAGTTCTATGTGCATTGTCCCAAAACTTATTGATTGATGCATATTGTTGATATTACTTGTTCTTGTGCTATTTGTATCTAGTCACTCTTATGAACTTTGAGGGTGTCCTATGCATCTATTTGCTACTCCATGAGGGACAAACTGAATCCACTATGCTATGTTTTCTGTATGTGAAACAAACAAACGTTCTTCAATGCATGTTATTCATGATCTTTGTTTGTAACCTTTCATGTTGCATGCATAGTTACTTTGTCTTACTGTTAGAACTCCATCTTTTATGCTCATGTTTATAGTTCTTTGATCCCAGCTTTCAATGCTTGCAAATGGTTTGATCTTGATTTTGATGGTGCATGTCACCTCAAAAATTATTCTTTTTATCACTTACCTACTCGAGGACGAGCAGGAGTTAAGCTTGGGGATGCTTGATACGTTTGAAACGTATCTATGATTTTTGATGTTCCATGCTTGTTTAGTATCTACTTTGCTTTGCTTTGTCTACACTTTTAGGTGTTTTTATATCTTTTCTGGTACTAACCTAATAACAAGATGCCACAGTGCCAGTTGCCTGTTTTCTTCTGTTTTTGGTTCCAGAAAGACAGAAAATCAATACTCTCGGAATTGGACGGGACAAAAGCCAAAGTCAATATTTTATCGTGGGGAACATGGAGCCAGAGTACGAGACATAGGGGAGGCACCAGGGGGCCACACCCTTGGCGACGCGAGCTAGGGTTAGTGATACGTTGGAAACGTATCTATAATTTTTTATGATCCATGCTTGTTTAGTATCTGCTTTGCTTTACCTGCCTACACTTTGAGGTGCTTTTTACATGTTTTCTGGTACTAACCTATTAACAAGTTGCAACAGTGCCAAATGCCTGTTTTCTGCTGTTTTTGGTTTCAGAAAAGTTAGTAAAGAAATATTCTCGGAATTGGACGGGACAAATGTCAAAGTCAATTACTTTCCGTGGGGAACAAGAAGTCTAGAGGGGAGCCGGAGGGGCCAACCAGGAGGGCCAGACCCACCCCAGTCGCGGGTGGGCCCAGCCCCGTGCCTAGCTAGGGTTTGGCTACCCTGGCCGCCTCCTCGGCCTCCCCCTTCGCCTATAAGAAGCCCCCGATGCAGAAACCCTAAGGACCCGATCAAATCTCCACGAAACCGTCTGTAGCCGCCGCCACTATCATCCCTAGATCGGGGGATCTGAAGTTCTTCCCGGCACCTTGCCGGAGGGGAGATCATCCCGGAGGCCTTCTCTCCGGTATGATGCGTGAGTAGTTCCACCTTGGACTATGGGTCCATGTAGTAGCTAGATGGTTGTATCTCCTCCTTTGTGCTTTCATGTATAGATCTTGTGAGATCCGTTCATGATCAAGATCTAATCTATTCGTAATCATGCATGTTGTGTTTGAGGAGATCCGATGGATATTGAGATTATTATGTTGGTTTGATTAATGGTTTTGTCTTTATGATTCTATTATGTCTATGTTGTTTGTGATCTTGACTGCTCTCTGTTGTTAGTAGCTATCTTGGCCGAGTAGTTGCTAGTGACTCCAAGAGGGGGTATTTATGCTCGATAGTGAGTTCATGCCTCTAGTTTCCAAGGGAAGTGACAGAAATCTCTTCGGTTGTAGATGTGTTGTTGCCACTAGGGATAAAACAACGATATCTTGTTCATGGAACATGTGGACCGTTTACCTTACACACTTTGCTTAAAGCAGTTGTCTGTTCCTTGCAACTTAATACTGGAGGGGGTTCTGATGATAACCTGAAGGTGGACTTCTAGTCATAGATGTAGTTGGATGGCGGTCTATGTTTCTTGTTGTATTGCCCAATTGAATCTCATAGGATCTTTCTGACTAGTAATTGCATTGTTATGCCTTGCTCAGTTCCTGTCAATTGCCCTGTTGTAATTTGTTTACCCTGCATGCCATGTTGTTTATCTAAGGAGAGCACCTCTAGTGAACTATGGACCCTGGTACAATCTTTACCATTGATACATCTTCCACTGTTACTTGTTTACTTGCTGCAAACCATTACCTTCCACGCCATACGTTTAATCCTTTGTTATAGCAAACCGGTGAGCTTGACAATCTCACTGATTCGTTGGGCAAAGTCTTGAGTTTGATTTGTGCAGGTCTCCGCGTTGCTTGCAACACCTATGTGACGTTTCCTTCCTCCTTCTGGTTCGATAACCTCGGTCTCTACTGAGGGAAAACTTGCTGTTGTGCTGCTTCACACCTTGCTCTTGGGGTTACCAACAAGACTCCACATCAAGCACCAAGTTCTCTGGCGCCACCAAGTCGTCATCAACAAGTTTTCTGGCACCGTTTCCGGGGAGTCCAAGGACGTCTTCACTAGGGAAGTCCTTCACTTCCTTTCTCTTTACTTTGTTTGTAGGTTGCTTTGTTACTTTTGCTTAGTTTTGTTTGCCTCTTTTCAAAAAAAAACCAAAAAATAGTCTAGTTTGGTTTGCTTGCTTTATTCAAAACCCCCCAAAAAATTAGTTCCTGCTCTAGTTGCTGCCATGTCGGGTTTTGGACCAACCTTTATTTCCCCCATGGTAGAAATCTCCACTTTTAAGAAAAAAAGTGAAGAAAGTTTTAAAGAAGCTTGGTCTAGAATCTTTGTTTTCCAGAAGGAAACTGAGCCTGAGGTAAGCCTTAGCTTGGTTACTGATAGTTTTTACCGCGGTATTGCTCTTTGTTATAGATATGCTTTTTGGATGTTGTGGCTGAGAAAGATTTTTTTCTATGTACTGAGGATGAAGCTTTTGATGCCATAAGGAAATTGATCATGATCTATGGTACACCTGGCAAGTCTGATTCCTCTTTCATAAATATTTTTGCCAGGTTGAACACTCTTGAGACTAGTATTGTTTCTATGAATTGTTGCTATCACATGCTTAGGGATTACCATGATTATGTTCCCATAAACTATGAGCCTTCAAAGTGGTTTCCCACAATCAAAGTCTCTATAAATACTACGCTTTTTGATGCTCGCTGTGATATCATGTCTGAATTTTGCCTCATGCCTAAAGATATTTATGATTCCTTGAGTCTTTGGGGGCTTACTGAAGGAGGAGAGGAAATCTCTCTTACCAACAATGCCACTATATTTCCCATTGGAATATCTGAAGGTGTGTTTACAAAAATCTCAGGGAAAATGGTGTCTACTGATTATCTTGTTATTGAATGTGTAGGCAAAGGACAGATCACACTTGGAAGATCCCTACTGAAACACCTTGGAGCGGTAATAGATGTGGGAAAAGGCATTATACACTTTTCTCCTCCGGTAAGCAATCATATCTTCCCTAAAGAGAAAAAGAAAGGTAATAAAGGAAGGAACAAGAGGGGCAATTCTTCATTTGAAAATACTTGATTCTTCTTGCTTCTTGTGCCTAACTTAAAGGCGTTAAAGAAAAGTACTTGTTGGAAGATAACCCAAGAGTTTACTTGAGTCTTGGAAGTTATTACTTCAGTAATGACCTCTCCTTATACTTTTTGTTTGCTTTTGTGCCAAGAATGACCTCTAATGAGAGGGAAGTAAGAATTGGGGAGTTGTTGTCCCAAAACAGATTTTTGTCCTCCACCAAAAAAATTTGTGAGGAATCTCTATAACTCGTATTGAGCTCAACATTTACGAATAAATCCCGCAGTATGTTAGCTAACTTTTGTTAGTTCAACACTTTTTGATTTGAGCAACAGAAGGTCTTCGAAAAAATCGGTTTCTACCTGCTGGTCTATTTTGACAGATTTCTGTCATTATTTGCATTTGCTTCTTATTGATTCCTTTTTGTGTTTTCTTTAGGTGAATTAAGCTTTTTGAAGGAGTTACTACAGTAGCTTGTGTTTTTAGTGAAAAGCCTTGCTGTTCCAAAGCTTTGCCAAGAGGTCTAATATCTTTTGAATACACTAATGTTGCTAATGAAGATTGTGTGAAGTTTTGTATGAAGGAAAAAAATTCAGGTGTAAAGAGAGAATGATGCAATGAGATGAAGAATGGACAAAAGCTCTAGCTTGGGGATGCCACAATGGTGTCACCCCAAGAAATATCCAAGATGTACAAGCGTCAAAGCTTGGGGACGCCCAAGGCATCTCCTTCTTCATCAATAAAAAGCTCAGGTCTGTCTAGACACTTCGTTTTGATTGTTTCATGCACAGTTGTGTTGTTCTTGGAGCGTCTTACTTTTGATTTGCTTTGTTAGGTTGTTTAGTTTGCTTGAATAAAGTAGTTTGGACCCACGTTCTCGCTGTGTTGTTTTACAAATAAGTTTGCTTGGTGTTGGAAAGGAGTAGTAAGTTCTTGCTTGTAAGTGCAAGAGGAGCTTGCATTGACTGTGACTCAGACTTTAGCATGGCATGCTACGTGTTTTTTTGACCTTATGCTTAGTGATTATTGCTATAGCATGTCTTGTTCAAAACAATTGGGATTGCTTAGTGTGCCTTGAAGAAATTATGCGTTGTTTTAGCATGCAAAATCATAGTATTGTGGTATTCTCCTTTGATATTTTGCTTGGGTTGACTTGGCACATTCTCACACCATGTTATGACTATGACAAGTAACCATTAGCCTCTATGATCATTTAGTCCTTGACTTGTAGTAACACTCTTTGCTTTGATTAGTATGCTTTGTTGCATTGCATGATTATGTCCATTATGCTCTCTAAGTTGGTTGCTCCCAGTTTTTTGCTAGCCTCCACTTGTGTGAGTAAGTTCTACTCATGCCTCCAACTCCCATGAAACCAAGTTATTCCAAAGTGTTCATTATAAACTCCTATGCAAGGTGTGTTACACCATTCCAAGTATATTCTTGTTTTCAGCTTCATCCAATTAAAAACTATTTTGTTATGTGAAAACTTAGTGATTAAAGCCCTCACGAACTTGATGGCACACTTTATTATTTGCCCCTAATAAACTTGAACCATCGTGACAACTTTGTTGTATATGCTTGCACTTATAAGTTGGAATTAGCAGAACCGTGCTGTCACGGGGAACGTTTTCAACATTGCACTTGTACTTTGTACTCAGTTGATATCATGTTCTTTTGTCTATGGATGTCACCGGTGTGAAATAAAGAGGGAACTTGTAAGTCCATGGAGTTTGTATCCTGTGTTAGAGAAACGCCTGTGCCGCTAGCCTAAGCCATGCCTAATCATGGTGGAAACTTGCAGCATCACCATAGTGAGCTATCTATGAAGCATCCTCAATAAAAATCTATGCATATGGTAAATAAAAAGATTGCTGAGATGCTCATTGTCTGCTTGCCTTGTCATTTTGGTTATGGGAAAGCTCTTGTACCATGTGCAAGGGGTACCCCGTTGGCGGTTCTCAATGATATGCAAATACTTACAGTGACAAGAACTTACCTGGACCCAAAGTTGAGTATGCATGAGGTGTGGCCCTCGTATTCAAAGGACTTGAGATTGCCAACTTATACTTCGTCAAGCATATAATCCAGCTTTGCTACTTTAACCTTAACCACTTCAAGATGCTAATGATAGGGGCAATGAGGGCTGAAAGCTAACAAGTACCATAATTTTTGGAAGCTCTTTTTGAAACTTGTAATCCCTGCTTCCTTTAGAAAAAGGCCTTTCTTCCACCAATATTGAGTCTCCACCTTCTACCTTTAGGCACCATTAAGAGAGCATATTTGTCATTCTGTGTGCAGTGTTCCAAAGATTATTAATTGATGCATATTGTGATATTACTTGTTCTTGTGCTATTCGTTTCTAGTCACCCTTGTGAACTTTGCAGGTGTCCTATGCATCTATTTTCTACTCTATGAGGGACAAGCTGATTACCACTATGCTATGTTTTCTATATGTGAAACAAACAAACGTTTTTCAATGCATGTTATTCATGATCTTTGTTTGTAACTTGTCATGTTGCATGCATAGTTACTATGTCCTATTGTTAGAACTCCATCTTTCATGCACATGCTTAGAGTTCTTTGATCCCAGCTTTCAATGCTTGCAAATGGTTGGATCTATTGTGAGGGTGCATGTCACCTAAAAAATTATTCTTTTTATCACTTACCTACTCGAGGACGAGCAGGAGTTAAGCTTGGGGATGCTGATACATTGGAAACGTATCTATAATTTTTGATGCTCCATGCTTGTTTAGTATCTTCTTTGATTTACTTGTCTACACTTTGAGGTGCTTTTTACATGTTTTCTGGTACTAACCTATTAGCAAGTTGCAACAGTGTCAGATGCCTGTTTTCTGGTGTTTTTGGTTTTAGAAAAGTTAGTAAAGAAATATTCTCGGAATTGGATGGGACAAACGTCAAAGTCAATTACTTTCCGTGGGGAACAAGAAGTCTAGAGGGGAGAAGGAGGGGCCAGCCAGGGGGCCAGACCGATCCCAGGTGCGGGTGGGCCTAGCCCTGCGCCTGGCTAGGATTTGGCTACCCTGGCAGCCTCCTCGGCCTCCCCTTCGCCTATAAGAAGCCCCCGATGCAGAAACCCTAAGGACCCGATCAAATCTCCACAAAACCGTCTATAGCCGCCGCCACCATCGTCCCTAGATCGGGGGGATCTGAAGTTCTTCCCGGCACCTTGCCGGAGGGGAGATCATCCTGGAGGCCTTCTCTCCGGTATGATGCGTGAGTAGTTCCACCCTTGACTATGGGTCCATGTAGTAGCTAGATGGTTGTATCTCCTCCTTTGTCCTTTCATGTATAGATCTTGTGAGCTCCATTCATGATCAAGATCTAATCTATTTGTAATCATACATGTTGTGTTTGCGGGGATCCGATGGATATTAAGAATACTATGTCAGATTGATTAATGGTTTTGTATATTTGATAATATCAGGTCTGTGTTGTTTGTGATCTTGCATGCTCTCTATTGTTAGTAGCTATCTTGGATGAGTAGTTGCTAGTGACTCCAAGAGGGAGTATTTATGCTCGATAGTGGGTTCATGCCTCTAGTTTCCAAGGGAAGTGACAAAAATCTCTTCGGTTGTAGATGTGTCGTTGCTACTAGGGAGAAAACAATGGTCTCTTGTTCATGGAACAAGTTGATTGTTTACCTTACACACTTTGCTTAAAGCAGTTGTCTGTTTCTTGCAACTTAATACTGGAGGGGTTTCGGATGATAACCTGAAGGTGGAAATCTAGTCATAGATGTAGTTGTATGGCGGTCTATGTATATTGTTGTATTGCCCAATCGAATCTCATAGGATCTTTTTGTCTAAGATTGCATTGTTATGCCTTGCTCAGTTCTTGTCAATTTCCCTACTGTAATTTGTTTACCCTTCATGCCATGTTGTTTATCTAAGGAGAGCACCTCTAGTGAACTATGGACCTCGGTCCAATCTTTACCATAGATACATATTCCACTGTTACTTGTTTACTTGCTGCAAACCATTACCTTCCACACCATACGTTTAATCCTTTGTTACAGCAAACCGGTGAGCTTGATAACCTCACTGATTTGTTGGGGAAAAGTCTTGAGTTTGTGTTGTGCAGGTCTCCGTGTTGCTTGCAACACATGTGCGACGTTTCCTTCATCCTTCTCGTTTGATAACCACGGTCTCTGCTGAGGGAAAACTTGCTACTGTGCTGCTTCACACCTTGCTCTTGGGGTTCCCAACAAGACTCCACATCAAGCACCAAGTTCTCTGGCGCCACCAAGGAGTCATCAGTTAGCCACGCCTAGGGGGTGTGACCACCCTGGCCGTCCCTTGCCTCGCCTCTTCGCCTATATAAATAAAGCCCACGCCACCATCGTCCCTAGCTCGGGGATCTGAGCTCTTCCGGCACCTGGGAGGGGAGATCATCCTGGAGGCCTTCTTCTCCATCATGCCAGCCTCTGGTATGAAGTGTGAGTAGTTCCACCTTGGACTATGGGTCCATGTAGTAGCTAGATGGTTGTATCTCCTCATTTGTGCTACCATGTTTAGATCTTGTGAGCTTCGTTCATGATCAAGATCATATATCTGTAATCATGCATGTTGTGTTTGCGGGGATCCGATGGATATTGAGATTACTATGTCATATTGATTAATGGTTTTGTCTTATTGATTCTACCATGTCTGTGTTGTCTGTGATCTTGCATCCTCTCCGTTTCTAGTAGCTATCTTGGCCAAGTAGATGCTAGTGACTCCAAGAGGGGGTATTTATGTTAGATAGTGGGTCCATGCCTCTATTTAATCTAAGGGAAGTGAAAGAAATCTCCAAGGTTGTAGATGTGTTGTTGCCACTAGGGAGAAAACAACGGTCTCTTGTTCATGGAACAAGTGGATTGTTTACCTTACACACTTAAAAGCGCTATTATATATTTGTTGTTTCTTAATTGAGTTGGGATGATAACCTAAAGGTGGATTTCTAGTCATTCATCATGATTGGTGGATGGATACTGTATCTTGTTGTATTGTATTGTCGGATCTCATCGGATCATGAATGTAGTTGTGCATTGTTATTATGCCTTGCCCTCACCTCCGGGCTAATTTGCCCTGCTGTAATTTGTTTCTTTACCATGTTTGTTTGTTTAGAACACATCACATCTAGTGAACTATGGACCCCGGTCCAATCTTTACCATTGATACATCTTCCATTCTTACTGTTTACTTTCTGCAAACCACTATTACCTTCCACACCATACAGTTAATCCTTTGTTACAACAACCGGTGAGATTGATGATGCAGCGCTGAGTTGATGTAGGAGCGCTTCGTTGGGAACCCCAAGAGCAAGGTGTGAAGCAGCACAGCAGCAAGTTTTCCCTCGGTAAGAAACCGAGGTTATCGAACCAGTAGGAGGAAGGAAACGTCACACAGGTGATGCAAGCAACTTGGAGACCTGCACAAGACAAACTCAAGACTTTGCCAACGAATCAGTGAGGTTGTCAAGCTCACCAGTTTGGTGTAACAAAGGATTAAACGTATGTTGTGGAAGGTAATGGTTTGCAGCAAGTAAACATGTAACATTGGAAGATTTATAAATGGTAAATATTGGACCAGGGTCCATAGTTCACTAGAGGTGCTCTCCTTAGATAAACAACATGGCATGAAGGGTAAACAAATTACAACAGGGCAATTGACAGGAACTGAGCAAGTCATAACAATGCAATACTAGACAAAAAGATCCTATGAGATTCGATTGGGCAATACAACATATACATAGACCGCCATCCAACCGCATCTATGACTAGATGTCCACCTTTACGTTATCATCCGAACCCCCTCCAGTATTAAGTTGCAAGCAATATACAACTTCTTTAAGCAAAGTGTGTAAGGTAAACAATCAACTTGTTCCATGAACAAGAGACCGTTGTTTTCTCCCTAGTAGCAACGACACATCTACAACTGAAGAGATTTTTGTCACTTCCCTTGGAAACTAGAGGCATGAACCCACTATCGAGCATAAATACCCCCTCTTGGAGTCACTAGCAACTACTCGGCCAAGATAGTACTATAAACGGAGAGCATGCAAGATCACAAACAACACAGACCTGATAGTATCAAATATACAAAACCATTAATCAATCTGACATAGTAATCTCAATATCCATCGGATCCCCGCAAACACAACATGCATGATTACAAATAGATTAGATCTTGATCATGAACGGAGCTCACAAGATCTATACATGAAAGCACAAGGAGGAGATACAACCATCTATCTACTACATGGACCCATAGTCCAAGGTGGAACTACTCACGCATCATACCAGAGAGAAGGCCTCCGGGATGATCTCCCCTCTGGCAGGGTGCCGGGAAGAACTTCAGATCCCCCCGATCTAGGGACGACAGTGGTGGCGGCTATATAAGGTTTCGTGGAGTTTTGATCGGGTACTTAGGGTTTCTGTATCGGGGGCTTCTTTTAGGCGAAGAGGCGAGGCCGAGAGGCGACCAGGGGGGCCACACCCTGCCCAGGCGCGGGCCCACCCCTGGCCACGCCTAGGGGGGTTTGGCCTCCCTGGTTCGCGTCTTCGTCTCGTCTTCTGGATTCGTGTCCCTCACGGTAAAATATTGACTTTTACTATTGTCCCGTCCAATTACGAGAATATTTATTTTCTGCCTTTCTGGAACCAAAAACAGAAGAAAACATGCAACTGGCACTGTGGCAACTTGTTAATAGGTTAGTTCCAGAAAAGATATAAAACATCTCAAAGTGTAGACAAAGCAACACAAAGTACATACTAAACAAGCATGGAGCATCAAAAATTATAGATACGTTTCCGACGTATCAAGCATCCCCAAGCTTAACTCCTTCTCGTCCTCGAGTAGGTAAGTGATAAAAAGAATAATTTTTTAGGTGACATGCACCATCGAAACCAAGATCAAACCATTTGCAAGCAATGAAAGCTGGGATCAAAGAACTTTAAACATGTGCATGAAAGATGGAGTTCTAATAATAGGACCTAGTAACTATGCATGCAACATGAAAGGCTACAAACAAAGATCATGAATAACATGCATTGAAAAACGTTTGATTGTTTCACATACAGAAAACATAGCATAGTGGCAATCAACTTGTCCCTCATAGAGTAGCAAATAGATGCATAGGACACCTTCAAAGTTCACAAGGGTGACTAGAAACAAATAGCATAAGAACAAGTAATATCACAATATGCATGAATCAATAAGCTTTGGGACACTGCACACCGAATGACAACTATGCTCTCTTAATGGTGCCTAAAGGTACAAGGTGGAGACTCAAATAACGATGGAAGAAAGGCCCTTCACAAAGGGAAGGAGGGATTTCAAGTTTCAAAAAGAGCTTCCCAAAATTATGGTACTTGTTAGCTTTCAGCCCTCATTGCCCCTATCATAAGCATCTTTAAGTGATCAAGGTTAAAGTGAAAAAAGATGGAGTATATGCTTGACAAAGTATAAGTTGGCAATCTCAAGTCCCTTGAATACGAGGGCCACACCTCATGCTACTCAACTTCAGTCAACTGTAAGTTCTTGTCACTGTAAGTATTTGCATATCATAGAGAACCACCAACGGGTACCCCTTGAACATGGTACAGGAGATATCCCATAACCAAAATGACAAGGCAAGCAGATAATGAGCATCTCAGTGATCTTTTAATTTACTATATGCATAGCTTTTTATTGAGGATGCTTCATAGATAGCTCACTATGGTGATGCTGCAAGTTTCCACCATGATTAGGCATGGCTTAGGCTAGCGGCACAGGCGTTTCTCTAACACAAAATACAAACTCCATGGACTTACAAGTTCCCTCTTTATTTCACACCGGTGACATCCATAGACAAAAGAGCATGATATCAACTGAGTACAAAGTACAAGTGCAATATTGAAAACGTTCCCCGTGAAATCACGGTTCTACTAATTCCAACGTATAAGTGCAAGCATATACAACATAGATGACACAATGGTTCAGGTTTATTAGGGGCAAATAATACAAAGTGTGCCATCAAGTTTGTGAGAGCTTTAATCACTAAGTTTTCACATAACAAAATAGTTTTTAACTGGAAGATAGCTGAAAACAAGAATATACTTGGACTGGTGTAACACACCATGCATAGGAGTTTATAGTGGACACTTTGGAAAAACTTGGTTTCTTGGGAGTTGAAAGCATGAGTAGAGCTTACTCATACAAGTGGAGGCTAGCAAAAGACTGGGAGCAACCAACTAAGAGAGCATAATGGCCATAATCATGCAGAGCATAAAGCATTACTAATCAAAGCATATAGTGGTACTACAAGTCAAGGACTAAATTATCATAGAGGATATGGTGACTTTTCATAGTCATAACATGGTGTGAACATGTGCCAAGTCAACCTAAACAAAACATCAAAGGAGAATACCACAATACTATGCTTTTGCATGCTAAAACAACGCATAATTTCTTCAAGGCACACTAACCAATCCTAATTGTTTGGAACAAGACATATTACAGCAATAATCACTAAGCATAAGGTCAAAACAACACCTAGCATGTCATGCTAAAGTCTAAGTCATAGTCAATGCAATCTCCTCTTGCACTTACAAGCAAGAACTTACTACTCCTTTCCAACACCAAGCAACTTATTTGCAAAACAACACAGCGAGAACGGGGGTACAAACTACTTTATTCAAGCAAACTGAACAACCTAAGCAACGCAAACGAAAACTAAGACGCTCCAAGAACAACACAACTGTGCATGAAACAATGAAAACAAAGTGTCTAGACAGACCTGAGCTTTTTATTGATAAAGAAGGGGATGCCTTGGGCATCCCCAAGATTTGACGCTTGTACCTCTTGGATATGTCTTGGGTGACACCAAGGTGGCATCCCTAAGCTTGAGCTTTTTTCCATTCTTCATCTCATTACATCATTCTCTCTTTACACCTGAAAATTTTCCTTCATACAAAACTTCACGTAATCTTCATTAGCAACATTAGTTTATTTAAAAGATATTAGACCTCTGGCAAAGCTTTGGAACAACAAGTCTTTTCACTAAAAACACAAGCTACCGTATTAACTCCTTTAAAAAGCTCAATTCCCCAAAAGAGAACTCAAAAAGGAATCAATAAGAAGCAAATGCAAATAATGGCAGAAATCTGTCAAAACAGACCAATAGGTAGAAACCGATTTGTTCGAACACTTTCTGTTGCTCAAATCAAAAAGTGTTGAAATAACGAAAGTTAGCTAACATACTGGGGGATTTATTCGTAAATTTTCAGCTCAATCCGAGTTACAGATACTCCTCATTAATTTTTTTTGGTGGAGGACAGAAACTCCCTAAATCTTACTTCCCTCTCATTAGAGGTCATTCTTGGCACAAAAAGCAACAAAAAGGATAAGGAGAGGTCATTACTGAAGTAATAACTTCCAAGACTCAAGGAAACTTTGGTTTATCTCCTAACAAGTACTTTTCTTTAACTCCTTTAAGTTAGGCACAAGAAGCAAGAAGATTCAAGTATTTTCAAATGAGGAAGCATTCACATCAATACTTGCAAAGTCTTCAACTATGAAAGGTATCTCATTCAAATGGGTTTTGGAGGATCCCTTCTCATCTCTCTTTGGTCTACTACTTTCATCAAAAATATTTTCAGGAGCAATCCAATCAAAATTCTTTTCAAAGGCTTCATGCATTCCAACAAGCTTAAAGGGTATGGGTATCTTAAATTCTTCTTTAGGCTTAGTTTTATCAGAAACTAGAGTAGGAACTATTTTTTGTGTGTTTTTGAATAAAGAAAGCAAACCAAACTAGGCTATTTTTTTGGGGGGTTTGAAAAGAGGCAAACAAAACCAAGCAAAAGATACTAAGCAAACTAAAAACACAGTAAAGAGGAAGGAAGTGGAGGACTCCCCTAGTGAAGACGTCCTTAGCCTCCCCGGCAACGGCACCAGAAAAGCTTGATGCAACGCTGAGTTGATGTAGGAGCGCTTCATTGGGAACCCCAAGAGCAAGGTGTGAAGCAGCACAACAGCAAGTTTCCCCTCAGTAAGAAACTGAGGTTATCAAACCATTAGGAGGAAGGAAACGTCACACAGGTGTTGCAAGCAACACGGAGACCTGCACAACACAAACTCAAGACTTTGCCCCAACGAATCAGTGAGGTTGTCAAGCTTACCGATTTGCTGTAACAAAGGATTAAACGTATGGTACGGAAGGTAATGGTTTGCAGCAAGTAAACAGGTAACAGTGGAAGATGTATCAATGGTAAATATTGGACCAGGATCCATAGTTCACTAGAGGTGCTCTCAGATAAACAACATGGCATGAAGGGTAAACAAATTACAGCAGGGCAATTGACAGGAACTGAGCAAGGCATAACAATGCAATACTAGACAAAAAGATCCTATGAGATTCGATTGGGCAATACAACAATATACATAGACCGCCATCCAACTACATCTATGACTAGATGTCCACCTTCAGGTTATCGTCCGAATCCCCTCCATTATTAAGTTGCAAGAAACAGACAACCGCTTTAAGCAAAGTGTGTAAGGTAAACAATCAACTTGTTCCATGAACAAGAGACCATTGTTTTCTCCCTAGTAGCAACGACACATCTACAACCGAAGAGATTTCTGTCACTTCTCTTGGAAACTAGAGGCATGAACCCACTATCGAGCATAAATACTCCCTCTTGGAGTCACTAGCAACTACTCGGCCAAGATAGCTACTAACAAAGGAGAGCATGTAAGATCACAAACAACACAGACCTGATATTATCAAATATACAAAACATTAATCAATCTGACATAGTAATCTCAATATCCATCGGATCCCCGCAAACACAACATGTGTGATTACAAATAGATTAGATCTTGATCATGAATGAAGCTCACAAGATCTATACATGAAAGGACAAAGGAGGAGGTACAACCATCTAGCTACTACATGGACCCATAGTTCAAGGTGGAACTACTCACGCATCATACCAGAGAGAAGGCCTCCGAGATGATCTCCCCTCCGGCAGGATGCCGGGAAGAACTTCAGATCTCCCCCGATCTAGGGACGACGGTGGCGGCGGCTACAAAAGGTTTTGTGGAATTTTGATTGGGTACTTAGGGTTTCTGTATCGGGGGCTTCTTATAGGCGAAAGAGGCGAGGCCGGTAGGCGACCAGGGGGACCACACCCTGCCTAGGCGTGGGCCCACCCCTGGCCGTGCCTAGGGGGGTTTAGCTATCCTGGTTCGCATCTCCGTCTCGTCTTCTAGATTCGTGTCCCTCACGATAAAATATTGACTTTGACTTTTGTCCCGTCCAATTCTAAGAATATTGATTTTCTTCCTTTCTGGAACCAAAAACAGAAGAAAACAGGTAATTGTCACTGTGGCGACTTGTTAATAGGTTAGTTCCAGAAAAGATATAAAAATACCTAAAAGTGTAGACAAAGCAAAGCAAAGTAGATACTAAACAAGCATGGAGCATCAAAAATTATAGATACGTTTTCGACGTATCAATTGACAACCTCACTGTTCGTTGGGACAAAGTCTTGATTTTGTGTTCTGCAGGTCTCCAAGTTGCTGGCAACACCTTTAAGACGTTTCCTTCCTCCTACTGGTTCGATAACCTCGGTTTCTTATTGAGGGAAGACTTGCTGCTGTTCTCATCACACCTTGCTCTTGGGGTCTCCCAACGAAGCGCTACCACGCGCCATCACTCGTGCGCTTCTCCTTCCCGGCCGACCGTGGAGGCGAGGGGGATGCGTAGTGTTGTGTTTCGTCTACTTCTTCCTTGTCTGGATGATGGGGTGGTTCATGTCGCGGCGGGTCTTCCCCTCCTGGTTCGTCAAGCGGACATGGTGGTGGCTTTTGGTGTGCAGGATTTGGCTACCTGTGGCAATGGTTTCATTTCTGGAGCTTCTCTCTGGCGTTTTCTTGGCGGCAGATGTGTCGTCAACGCGTCGGTCCTAATGGCAGTAGGGCTGCTGTTCCACCGCTGCTTGGCTCTGTGTGTCAGTTGTCTCCTGTGGCGAGGTGCGGGCCGATGCCGGAGCTTCGTCGTCGTTCTGGAGGAGGAAGAGGATAAAGGACTTGATTGCTTTTTCAAGTTTTCTTCAGGGTCCTCGGTGCTTATTTCTGGGCCTCTATGTAATTTTTATTTCTTGGACCTTCTTGTACTCCAGGGACTTTAATGCAACTATATATGTCGGGTGCAACTCCGTTCAAAAAATATATGGTCTAAGGTATGGTGGTTCTGGATAGCTACAGTACTTAGCTAGTCGGTCATGTGTTCAAACCGCAGCTTTTCACAAACTTTAGTGTCTGTGTTAATCTCGTGCGTACGGCCATGCGAGCATACAAAAATGTCTAAGGACTTCACTGCAAAAAATACATAGCCACATGTCAGCACAAGGTTCGTTTGGACTAATTTTGTATGGGACGTGCAAGTTCATGTACCACTCCACCATATTTTATAACTAGTTGTATGAATTTGTACTTCCCGGATAACTTTTTGTACCTCCGGTCTATTGCCTCCAAAGAAATCCATGTAGTAAAGAAATCAAAATAGAAAATATGAATTATTTTTGAAATAGAAGTTGTACTGCTGAATTTTACATGAATATCACTCTACCACACTTTACAACTAGTTGTATGTATTTGTACTTCCCGAACAACTTTTTGTACCACCGGTGCTATTGCCTCCAAAGAAATCCATGTAGTAATTAAATCAAAACAGGAAATATGAATCATTTTTGAAATATAAGGACAAGAAAAAGTATACCAAGAACTTCTCTAGGATGAAATGTTTTCAACATCACTAGAAAGAGAACGGTATGTTTTGCTCACCGAAGCTATACGGGAGAGACGAGAGAAGCTCTCCAAGGCAGCGGCTAGAACCCATCTAGGGTTTCCTCCCTCTGCCGCGACACCATCAGTCTGTCCCGTCTTTGTTGGCCTTAGGGTCTTGGAGGCGTGGCAGACCATGACCTCTCACCGGGGGGTCTTCGTGTTTTGTTTAAACTGTTTTTAGTGTCTTCTTTATGATGTTGAGGCGGCGTCTATGTCCTGAAATCAGAATAAGGTCCTTTCCGTTCTATTCTCGCTCTGTTGGTGTGTCTAGCATCAATGGAGGACGCGTGAAGTCATGTGTCCAGCGGATCACTTGGGATCCGGTCGTTTTTCGTATTCGCTGGTGTAATTTGAGGCCAGTCTCTTTTGATCTACGTTTATCATCTTTGGCGATGTTTTTTTTTCGATGTGCTGCTCCTTTGGGGTCTTAACACGACGACTTTCCGTCTGTCTACTACAACAAGCTTTACTACGACAAGCTTTGCTCGGCTCCGGTGATAGAGAGGCGAGGACGGTGGCGCGCCTTTGGCTCGTGCTAGTGTATGTAGTCATCGCTAGGTGGTTCAATGTAATTTTTATTATTTTTAAGATTTTTTATACTGCTGTGATGATTATTAATAGATCGGTGGAATTTCGCAAAAAAAAAACATCACTAAAAAGAGCATGCCAGAATATTTCGAGGATGCTTAATAAAACTTGTGAACACTGAAATGTTTTCAGCAGGGTAAAAACATTTGTGGTTTCATTCTTGTGCAATTCTCAACTAGTACGCCTTATCGAATATTTTTCTTCCTCTTAAACTACCTGTTTTGGCGTTTCTAAAAACAAAAAAAAAACGCTTGTCCTAATTGGCTTGAGAAAGGCCTCTAGTAAGAAGAGTGGGCACGATGAAGAAGAATTAATAGCCTTCAACTACCAGAAGATTGTGCATCTACACACACCCAAACCGTGATATAAAAGTTGGATGGAGCAAGCATATACCCAGCAAGTCTTCTCCAAAGCAGAATAGAGGAGAGGAGCAGATAGGCTTGCACACAGAAAACTTGAATGGAGGAAGGAAGAGAGCAAAGGTGGGCTTGGGAGATGCCAGGAACATATTGCGCACGCTGACTAGCTCAAGCTCACCCTCCTGCCGAATCTTGGATTGTCATCGCTCTTCCAAGCGCACTGTCTGAGTTGTCTCTGTCCTGTAGAACCTTGGGTTGCCATTGTTCGTTCGAGGCTTGGAGCGAAAATACGTGTCTGGTCTTAGGTACTCTATCTCGGCCATAGGGTATGGGATACAGGGTGTCAGGTGGGATCCCGTCCAAAATTTTAAGCCCAAAATTTTAAAAAATTAACTAGAAGTGGGATTTAGATGGGGTCTAACTTGACACCCTAATAGGATACTAATTTTCAATGGCCTCGCGTCTCCATCCTCAGCTAGCAAGGCTAGCATAGTAGACCTTCTCCATAAAACTCTATATGTGCATTAACGCAAAATAACTTGCGACATACTAGTATAGTTCAATCCTGCGCCGTGGGCTCTACGAGTCTCGTACCCCATGTCGACCCAACATGAATTTTCTCACTATATAATGTTGGAAAAATCTATAGAGAAGCGTCGCATGCCGTGCTCTCCCGTGCGGCACGTCACAATTTGGAAAAAAAGAATCGCATGCTCTCTAACAACAGCTCATGCCTAGCTTTATTCCCGTGATCCCGTCCGTGCACCTTATCCGCTTCTCATTTGCTCTCAGTCACACAATTCTTCCTCTCTTCTCTCTCCCAGACAACCACGGGAAGCAGCGGCCAGAGATTTGAGGAGCACCGCGGCTGCGAGGAGAGGAGGCTGCCACCGCCGCCGCCGGCACGCATCAAGAGGTTGTCGTCACGCGAGCATGCGGTAGCAGGGAGGCCCCCGCCGAGAAGCATCGACAGGCTGCCGTCGCGCGGGCACGCATCGGGCAGACAGACCGCCGCCGCCGTCGGGCATGAATCGGAGGAGGCCACGAACGACAGAGCACGCAGCAAGGAGGCTATCGTCGACAAAAGCACTAGGAGGAGGTGTTCGTCAGGTAGCCCGAAGAGGCCGTCGCCGAGCATGTTGTGGGGAGGCGCGCTGACAAGTGCATGGAGACAAGCACGAGAGAAGGCGGCGTTCGTCAGGTAGCGAGAAGAGGCCGCCGCCGAGCACACATCATGTAGTTCACCCGCCGTCGAGCATGCTGTAGTGATTTTTCTGATGCGCCACTCGCCCCTCCATCTTTGATTTTTCTGCTGCAAGTAGCAGAGGTTATCTAGTGTGCTTGTGTTTCCCTAATCTGGCAGTTAGGCATTTTAAACCTGTTAATTAGGCAATTTTTGAACCTGCCAGCTAAGTGTATGAACCTGGCAGTTAGACAATTTTGAATCTGGCAGTTACATATATGAACCTGGCAATTAGACTTAATTAACCAGATGATTACTAATCTTACAAATATGCCTAAATTAATGTAATTAAACCTAACAATTAGTATTAATTAACCTTGCAAGTCGAATATATTTAACATGGCAATTACGTAGCAACAATTGAACCTGAAAACTAGGCCAAACTAATCTCGTAATTAGTGATCTGGAAACTTTTTTGATTAATCTCGCAACTAGCCATAACTAATATGGCAATTAGTAATCTGATGCTTAGACCTAATTAATCTGGCATTTTAGTCCCTGATTGATTTGCATATCATCACTAGAAACAAAAGCTAGTAGCTTTTTATGACAACCTGAATACATGTGGTGTGTGGGTGGGCCTACGTCAGCTTTTTGCAGGATAGGCATATTGTGCGACGTCGGCGTATTAGCACAGTCCTATAATGTTTGTTAGTACGAAGACAAAGTGTTGAATTGCGGACAAGGATCCAAATCAACTGAACGATGTAGCAACCGCAGATTGATGTACTGCATGTTTTCACTAGGGGAAAAACTGGAGTACAAATCTCTGTTATGGATTTAAAAATTGCTAAACAAACTGCAAATTTAGATACTTACTACATGAATGTTCAGAATCCACTCTAAAAAGTGAAATTCACTAAATGTCGCCATAAAAAGTAAATAGAAGTAGTACTAGTATTATTGTAAACATGTTACTGAAACAAGTGAAATTTTGTATTGGTGTCTTGTTGTAGTCTTGTAGCAGGCTCCATTTGCACATATGCAATGACGCTCGAGAGAACTACATCTGAGCCTCCGGCGGGCGAAAGCTTGGTGAAAAAAAGCCCACTTGATTAAAGGTCGTGTTCAGAGAAGGTGTTTAGCTCGAATCAAATGCAAGGACTAACCTGTTAGTTCAAAAGACTGTCCTAGGGTTAAGATATGTAGCTTCAGAAAATCACTCAACAATAAACAAAAATCTTGTAGAGTGCTAGTAAGTTATCAGATTTAGCAAGTAAATGAACCTGTCATTGTATGGTTTTGTCCCCACAGTTACCTGATTAGGTCGACATAAAACTCATGTAGGTTTCTCCTCTCTGCTCCCTCTATTTCAAAATATAAGATGTTTTAGCTCTTGTGTAACGAATATATCTAGACGCTTTTTAGTGTGTAAATTCACTCTGAACCTACACCCTAAAGGATGTCTGAATACGTTCGATTTTATAAAAACTAAAACATCTTATATTGTGGAACGGAGGGAGTAAGCCGTAGTGGCCTGACACAGAAACTCAGGTAGGTTTCTCTCTTTTCGGGGTAGTTGACACAGAAATGACAATGCCAAATTCTTTCCCAGAGACTGAATTGTATCAACAGGTTAGCGCATTGCAATTGTCTCCCAAACATCATCCATATTTCTCTTGCAGCAGCACAAGCATTCTGGAAACCATGGATACAGCGACCGGACTATAGCCTATCTGAATTCTCAAAATACAAACGGAGATAGATCGGTGCCACATCACCCTTAGAAGAAGTCCTGGAGGCCCCGGCCGGCGAAGAGCTGGTCGGAGAGCTCGGCGAGGATCGCGTTCACCGAGAGCAGCGCGGCCGTGGATCCCGCGATGATGCCGAGGACGACCCCCGTGGTGCCCAGCACCTTCCCGGGCGCCGGCCACTCGATCTCCGACATCTCCTGGATCACCCCTGCCCACCACCCGCCGCCGCCTGACGCGACCTCCGCATCCTTACGCGCGCGCATCACCTCCTTCAGCTCCGCCGCCACCTCCTCTTGGGTCTTCTCCACAGAAGCTGGCGTTTCTTCTGCGGGATTCGCGGCCTCGCCCGCCGCCGTGGACGGTTCTTGCTCCTGCTCTTTGTCGCTGGCGGTGTCCTTGGATGCGGCGGCGAGACGTCGGCGGACGGAGATGATGGAGCGGGAGGAAGAGAGCTTAGTGGAGGCGCGAAGTGAGAGGGACGGGCGCGCGGCGGGGTTCGACCGGGCCGGGGCGAGGAGGCGGGGGAACGGGGTGGTCGACGTGGTCGCCATGGCTTCCGATTTGGTTGGCTCAGCGGCCGGGCTCGATGCCTCTTGGTGCCGGAGATAAGAGACACGAGGGAATGGATCGAATCCCCTCCCGTGCCGTACGCCTCCACAGACCGTCTGATCTAAATCTGACGTCTGCGGGCAAGCAAGGGTCTGGTCAACAGAACTACAGAAGCAAAGGGTCAAAGTTGTTTGATGCCTTGTCTAATTTCTTCCAAAATGAAAACATTTGTCCTTTCACTAGCAGTTCCATCTGATGATATCGATTGCTCTATTAAAAAAACATTAATTATTTCTATAATATTTTTCCTCACCTGTTTTTGATGTCTCTTCTCCAACTATGGATGAGAAATATTGCAGCCAAGTTAAGAAGTAGAATCCCAAAGCCACACTGCTAAGCCCAATAGCAATACCTACACTGAACCATCATGCTCTCATTAGTTTCCAATTTGTGTTCCTTGGACTGTAGGCCTAAAACAAGTTATGAAACATATTAACTAAAGAAGAACTCACCCAATAGAAAATTTTACCTTTTTTCAAATGCATTTATCTTTCTATCGCCGTATTAACAGTTACCAGGACAATTTGCACAAAAGTAACTTCCTACGGTGTTATGGCATAATCCTTTACAAATGTATGGTTTCTTAAACTCTTTTATCTGCTAATTACAACACAATATAGCAGGAAAGGGTAAATATGCAACCTCACATTAGTCTCGTTCAAATATATGTTGATGACTATATGCATAAAACTAGAGGGATGGGTGAGGGAGGGAGGGAGAGGGAGGGAGGAACGGAGAGAGAGATTGAGCGAGAGAACGAGGGAGGGGGAGATGAGGGATTACCTTCACACCCAACCCCGATATATGGATTCATGTCAAAGGCTCAAAACTGGCTGTGACCAACGATATGTTCCTCGTACGAGGTTGACACCCGAGCATATATTATTCACCCTAGTGCATGCATATCCAGTTATGTTTTGGTGTGCTTCCTGGCATGTTAAATTGGCTATGGCCATTGATTAGACGTTGATTTCATGTAGACAACAATGTAAAGGATAGGGTCTTGACCTACATAAATTTGCATGTACGGTGAGGTGTTTGAACGCCAGCCCCTCGTTGATGTTTATGTACTTTAAATAGATGATGAGATCTCAGTATTGCAGAGCGACCATATGGACACGGGTAAAAAACCTCTTCGGCAACGGAGAAGTACTCCACCGTCCGGACATTGTCACCAATGTGAAGAACTCCTTCGCAACAGAGACTTTATGAGTTTTCTCTTATGTCCCCCAACTCAAACGGACAATTGTGTTTGTTACCGATGGTATTAACGAACAACTCTAAAGCACTGTTGTCCTATTGAAGCATCAACAACATATTTTCTGTTTTCATCGTTTAGTAGTGAGCCATGTTTGTATTTTAACCATATGTCTTTCAACATTACATAATCAATGTAGGTATTAATTTTGGCATCTGTTTACTACATTGTTTGTCATGATTTAGTTGATGGGTAATAACTTTGATAGGATATTTTACTATAGTTTTCCTATACTATACTATCTACTTTGTTCCAATAGTAGTAGTTACTCCGGATTTTACGGTAGTTTGCCATGTTGGAAAATATGTGCTCTCCTAGGAATAGCATCACTAATAGCATTCAAAAGTACTCCAAGGATACTATATTAGTTTTATTCGGTTTATATGTACACCATATTAGGTAGTCCTACTAGTATTCAAGTTACATCATGAAGACATTTCAATGTCCATCACTTATTTGCAAACTAAAATGGTTACTTCAAAACTAGACTTCTCTTTGCGCTTCCTAACGACATGTATGGTTGTAGTGCATTGTCGTGAAGCGGCGTTGAAAGCATTTTAACAGTAGGAAACTCGCTTGATGGCATGATCAGTCCAAAACTCGCGCAATAGTCGCTACGTGGGCTATAAGTCATACTGATATATATAGCATCACATCTGCATAAGACAGTCTAAGAGATCTAAAAGGTTGAATTAAAAAATACACATGCAATGTTTTCTTGGGAATTGTAAGCATTCTATAGATAACACATCTTCCGGGAAAATTACACAATAAAAATGGATGTAGAATGGAACACAATGTTATCCTATTAGAATGAGCAACAAGTAGTGTGTTCGGGATTTCCCTTAGGACTCGGACACCCTAAGGGGGTAGACACCCAGACGACTGACTTTAGAAGCATCATTTGGTATATAAGCACGTCGAAACTTTTTCAAGTTGTCAAGGTGGGACTAAACTTGTAGCAGACAAAATAGGGTGAAGCAAGTCCGAGTCTGTCTGGAAAGGCCAGACCGCGACCCATATTCTATCCATGGCCCGACGCATCCGGACCAAAACGGAGCGTTTGCATCGCCAATCATCAGCCCGCTGGAGATGCCCTTAGGGTTAAGCAGAGAATTGTGTGTCGGTCGCATGGTGGACAACAAAAACGTGAGGAACTTTCTACCATTCATTTAAGTCATACACATTTTTTGAAAATATGTTGCGGACATTCGTTTGACGTAGGTCCCACACACACACGCCTAGAGAGTTTCCATAGTGTGATGCTCATAAACGTTGGGGACACGCCGTGACATAGGTACGTCGTACGGGTACCTAATGTTGGCCTACCCAGTTTTGTCCAGTGGAGGACCACCTGATGATCCGTATCCGATGATGAAGCCCATGAAGATTCAGGTAGCCCAGGCCCATGGAGGAAGCGACTCTTGGAGGATACACCAAGCTTTAGATAGAAAATTAAAGGGACAAACCCTAATTTATAACCGACTCGGCTGCATCTTGAGACCTGGCCTCCTCATATAAAGGCCAAGAGGGAGCGGCGACAAGGACATCGGAAACCCTAGCTCATACACCTGCCATATTACATCTGCACACCATCACCATCAAGGCACCCTATGTAACCTTCGGTTCATTAATAATCAAGAGAAGACGAGCAGGAGTAGGGTCTTCCCTCTAGGGGCCTGAACCTGGGTAAAACCTAGTGTCCCCGAGTTGCTTGCATGTAGCTGAATGAAGTCTCCAGTGCTCCCTTCTTCCTTGAAAACCAAGTCCATCAACCATGGGAATTGACATGTTAACCCCACATAAATTGGCGCCGTTTGTGGGAAGAGCGGGAAAACTAGAGGCACGGGGTCGAGCACCGTGGCTGCTCAGAAGAAGAAACTAGAGGAATCCGTGTCACTAATGGCGCTAGGCAGCGTTCCTCGATTAAGCCGTAAGAACTATGGCAGCTTCACCAGGCCGGCCATATTCCAGCGGATGAAGAAGCTTGCAAGATCCTGGGCCATGAGGTAAGCCCCGATCCTCCTGCTGGGTATTGGGTGATATTTTTGGCCTTCGTTCTTTGGGGACTTTCTCTCCCCCTCCATGAATTTGTGCGTGGTTTGCTCTTCTTGTACGGGGTTCAACTGCATCAGCTGTCCCCCAACTCCATTCTGCACATCACGTGCTTTATCACCCTTTGCGAGTGATGGATGTGGATTGAGACGCACTTCAGGCTCTTCAAGAAGCAGTATGGATTGAAGAGGCAATCGGTGTTGGAGATATGCCCTAGAGGAAATAATAAAAATAGTTATTATTATATCTTTGTGTTTATGATAAATGTTTACATTCATGCTATAATTGTATTAACCAGAAACATTAATACTTGTGTGATTTGTAAACTTGTTAGAGTCCCTAGTAAAGCCTCTTTGTAATACTAGCTTGTTGGTTAATAAATGATCATGGTTTCCTGATCATGAACATTGAGATGTTATTAACAAAAATATCATATCATTAGGAGAATGGTGTAATGGACATACTCCTATAAATAAGCATAGCATAAAGATCAAGTCATTTCAATAGTTCATTTGCTATAAGCTTTCAGATACATAGTAACCTAATTTATCTGACCATGAGATCATGCTAATCACCATCACCTGATGGATGCTTTGACGACATCAAACACCACTTCGTAACTCGATGGTCATAAAGGTGGCACCGAGTGTTTGTAAAGTATGTGTTGAGGCACATGGATCAAGAGTGGGATTTGTCCATCCATATGACGGATAGATATACTCTGGGCCCTCTTGGTGGAATTTCATCCAATTAGCTTGCAAGCATGTGACTGGCTCACAAGGGAACACATATCACATGAACGAGTAAAGAGTACTTATCGGTAACGAGGTTGGACTAGGTATGTAGAAATAATGACGATCAGACCTCGGATATGTAAAATATCGCGAGCTAGAGGGAAATTGGTATCGTATGTAAATGGTTCATTCGATCATGAAGTAATCGTAGAAATATGTGGGAGCCATATGAATTTCCAGATTCCTCTATTGGTTACTGATCAGGGAAGAGTCTCGGTCATGTCTGCATAATTCACGAACCGTGAGGAGACACACTTAAGGATTCGATGTTGTTTAGTAGATATGGAATGTGAGTACGAAGACCAAATTTTGTTTGGAGTCTCGGATGGTATCCAGGATATCACGAGGAGATCTGAAATAGTCCGGAGAATAAGATTTATATAAGGAAAGTCCAATTCCGGAGTTCGAGAATGGTTCCGGTGTTTTCACCGGAATGTTCTAGAAGGGTCTAGAAGGTTCACCGATCCGGAAGAGGAAGGGTACATGAATGTGTCATGAAAAATTGGAATGGTTACATCATGTCCTATGTCACTAGGTTGGTGGAGGGAGGAGAGGAAACCTCATGTCCCTCCACCGCCGGCCAGGGAGAGGGAGTTGGGGGAGGACTCGACCTCCCCCTTCCCAAACCGCCTCTCCCTCCCATAAAAGGAGGGGAGGGGGCTTACCCTCTCCACCACAACGAAACCCTAGCCCCCCAATCCACCGCTGCCCAAGACGCCGCCTCCCTAGCGCCGCCGCCGCCGCGCTGCCGCCGCCGACCACCACCTCCTCCCCTTGGCCTCTAAACCTAGTTTCCAAGGATCCCTTCTACTTCCACCTACTCGCACCGGCTTAGGCGAAGCCCTGCGGGATCTCCCCTCTAAACTACGAGGATAGAGCTACAACCTCCGCTACCTGCTGGAACAACGGAGAGGAAGGTCTTCATCGAGTACCGAACGTGTGACCGACTATGGGAGCGCTGCCGGAACGCGACACCGGAAGGATCGTCTACGCGATCTTGAGATCGGCAAGTGAACAACTACATCACCCACGAGAATCTGCTCTCGTTAACTGCTTTGGAATCTTCGAGGGTGAGTACTCTATTGACTCGTTTCTACAATCTAGTAGATAGATCTTGGCTTGTGTGTGTTCATGCGGTATAATTTTTTGTTTTCCATGCTACAAACCCCTACAGTGGTATCAAAGCGACAGAGACGTGTTTGTATGTAGATCTGTTGCACGAGTAGAACACAATGGTCATTGTGGGCGGTGGTGCTCTTATTATCAATTGCTTTTGTGTACTTTACATCTTGTGGGATGGTGAGATGAAGCGGTCCGGGCTAACCTTACATGACATCGTTCATGAGTCTTGCTCCATGCTCGACATGCAACTTGTATTGCATAAGTGGCTTTGTGGATGTCTGTATCTCCCATCATAGTGAAGATTCAATTTACAACGAGTACTTGATAGTTCATGCATCAACGTTGTGGTTCTTGTTCGTAAGTTAGAACGGTTCTTATTGAAAGCCCCACACGTAAAGTATGCAAAGAAAATTAGAGGCGTCTAACTTTGTTTTGCAGGGGTATGCAGAGATGTGATATGGCCATGATTGTGATTATATATGATGTATGCAATGATCCTTATTGTAAGTCGGCAACCGGCAGGAGCCTTATGGTTGTCTTTTAATTCCGTTAAGACCTTCGTGTCTATTATTAAAAGTAGTTGTAATAGTTGATACTGGTGGACGACAACCATGGAGTGGTTCCATTGACCTTGAAGCCACGCCGGTGATGATGGAGATCATGTTTGTGCTTGAAGATGGAGATCGGAAGCACAAGAAGAAAGGCCATATCATATCACATATTTTGAATTGCATGTGATGTTAATCCTTTTATGCATATTGTATTGCTTAGATCGCGATGGTAGCATTATAAGATGATCCCTCTCACAAAATATCAAGTTATAAAGTGTTCGTCCTTAGTAGGCAGCTTTACCAAAACTCATTTTTCGAAGCACCACGTGATGATCGGGTGTGTTAGATTCTGCAAGTGTATACAACGAGAGCAAGCCAGATTTGCTCATGCAAAAAATTAAGGTTACATATTGACGACCCTAGCATGTACAGACATGGTCTTGGAACACGAAATACCAAAAGGTAAAAGTATGAATCATATAGTATATATGATGAACATGTTGATTGTTCGCCTTTGAAATTACATTATGTCTCGTGATGATCGGACTTGATGTAGTGGATTTGGTTCATGTGATCACTAAAAAAATGTGAGGGATATTGTTTTGAGTGGGAGTTCACCTAGATTAATTTAACTATTAATTAGAAATCAATTTGTCATAAACTTAGCCTAAACTATTACAAATATGTTGTAGATCAAAGGCGGCCTCTACCATCAATTCTAATGCGTTCCTAGAGAAACAAAAGTTGTAAAACGATGGAAGCAACTTCATGGATTGGTTCCACAATTTGAGGATTGTCCTCAATGCTGGTCAGTTGACCTATGTGTTGGATGCACCGCTGGGTGACCCACCTGCAGATGATGCTACCGATGAGGTGAAAAATGTTTGCCATACTCGGAAGATTCAGTACTCCACAGTTCAGTGTGCTATCTTGTATGGTTTGGAATCGTAGCTTCAAAAGAGGTTTAAGAACTTTGACCCACATGATATTGTCTGTGAACTCAAAATGATATTTGAGGCTCACGCGGCAGTTCAGAGTTATGAAGCTTCTGAAAAGTTCTTTAACTGCAAGATGGAGGAGGGCAGCTCCGTCAGTGAGCATGTTTTTAAGATGTTTGGGAACGCCAATAAGATCCAGAGCTTAGAAATAATAATTCCTAAAGCTTTCGGGATTCATCGTGTCCTCCAATCACTACCACCAAGTTACAAGAACTTTGTGATGAACTACAACATGCAGCGCATGGATAAGACGTTACCAAAACTCTTCTCTATGTTGAAGTTTGTGGAAGTGGAGATCAATAAAGAGCACCAAGTGTTGATGGTCAATAAGACCACCAATTTCAAGAAGCAAGGCAAGTCTAATAAAAAGGGAAACTTCAAGAAGGGCGGTAAGAAAGCTGCCGCACCGGCGAAGAAGACCAAGGCTGGTCCTAAGCTTGATACTGAGTGCTTTTACTGCAAGGGAGAAGGTCACTAGAAGCGGAATTGCCCCAAGTACTTGGCGGATCGGAAGAACGGTGAAAGAACATGTTGGGCCCCCATGTGTGGTTTTGGTAATTAATGACAATCTTTATGGACTAATGTGTGTATTAAGTTATACTTATAGGATTTGTCCATTGGCATCGCTTGAAGCATGTGTTGGCTTCAAGGTCGATGAAATGCAAAGAAGATATGTTGTGCAAGCTCAATATGCGAGGTCGATGATGAGGAATTAAGAAAGGCATTCCATCTTGAGAAGGGCAAGACCGTCTACATCGAGCTCAAGTGGAATGCTCAAGGCAAAGGTATAATCTGAATAGGTTTTCCCTTTTTCCGGTCTCACGTTGTGTGTGTGAGACCGGGTTTAGGATAGATAACCGTACTATCAAGAGGGGCTCTCGTATGAGTAATTCGGTCACATCGTTCAGAGAGAGCTCAAACTTTTGCATACTTGCATCATCGTATTTGGTTGTTATTTGGTCTTATCCATGTGAGGATATAGAGCTTGTGGTAATCTCCATAACAAGCTCTTGTTCATCAAAATCGGATCTCCCATATGTATCTTGTTGCGATTTTGATTTATGCGGCTTTTCGGTTTCTCACCAAGTGAGGTATCTCACATTATATTAACTGATACACTCCCACTTGGTGATAATCAATATTCGGGCCTCGGGCCGCCGCATGCTGACCTCCCCTGCCCCGCGTTCTGTCGACCACGCCGCTTGGCGCTCTCTTTCCTCATGCTCGATGCCTCGCTTTGCTTTGCCTTAGCTAGGCCCCGCCCGCTGCTACTGCTTGCATGCATTGGCGCGCGTGCACCTCAGCTGCTTGCCACAGCCGCTTTCATACTGCTCTGGCCCGCTTATGGCTGGTTTGGCCTCATTGTGCTTGCTGCAGTAATGCAAAGGTTGCGCTTAGCTTAGCAAGTACTGGCACGCTCTTCTTCTCTACATTCTGCGCGCCATTGCTGGCTCTCGCCCCATCTCGCACTATCTGCCACTCGCTGCTTTCCACGCTTTTTCTTACGGATACTTAAATCCGTAATCTTGGATCCGTTCCGAAAAATGCCCCAAACGGCTAGTTTTTTTGGGCCCCTATTTAAGGCTTTGCCCGTTTTGAGTTTAGTTGGCTCCTTTCTCATCTATTAGGCTAAGCTTTGTCCACACTTGCTCTAGATCTTGATGCTTGCCTAATCTTTTCCCTCCGATGATTCTTTCCCATATTTGAGTGGAATAGAGAGGAGATCTAGATCCGCGTTTTGACCTAACCGATTCATCTCTTTGTGAGTGCATCTTTGGGGATCTAGATTTTGGGGGATTTTGTGTCTCTCTTTGATTCCTCCTCCCTTGTTCCCCCAATATCTTTAGTAGCTTTGTTGGAACTTGAGAGTGAGGGATTTGAGCACCTTTGTGGTGTTCTTGCCATTTGCATTTGGTGCATCGGTTTGAGTTCTCCTCGGAGGATTTGGTTTGGGTTACTCATTGGAGTTTGTACCTCTTGGGTTCTTGGAACCCTAGACGGTTTTGTGGCCTTCGTGGCATTGTGGCCTTTTGTGGCGTTTGTTGGGAGCCTCCAATTAAGTTGTGGAGAAGTGCCCCAACCTTGTGAGAGGTTCCGGTTGCCACCGACAAGTGCATCGATAGTGGAAGCATGGATCGATCCCATTGGGGTGAGATTCACCGGAGAATAAGGGAGGCCTTTTGTGGCATTGGTGGTTTGATACCACCCCCTCTCCAAACGAGACGTACTCCATGTTGGGAGGAACTCGGTAAAATATCGGTGTCCCCGCGTGCCTCGGTTATCTCTATACCCGAGCTCTTTACTTATGCACTTTACATTGTAATAGCCTTCGTGCTTGAAGTAATATATATCTTGCTATCACTTTGTTGCTTGTATTGCTTAGCATAAGTTGTTGGTGCACATAGGTGAACCTTAGTTGTTCTAGGTTGTGATTAACAAAGTAAACACTAGTTTATTCCGCCTTTGTTGAGCCACTCTAGGAAAAGTTTTAATCGCGTATTTGTAAGGTTCCCAACCTTTAATAAGGTAGAGATCCCTGTGTTTACAATGCTAGTCCCTGGATCAATAGCTAGCATCCACAGTTAATATGTAATATCAAGAAACAAAGGTCATAATACAACTTTATAACCAGGAATAAAATAATTCATTATATCTTACATAGCTCATTTGGCTATCACATTACAATGCAGCGGAATATCTATATAGCATGGAGTCCTTCATCTTCAAAGTGCCACAGGCAATCATGTTGGTTGTAGACTTGTAATCCTATTCAACAAACTTCACTAACATCAAACAAACCTGCAACATAATAAGTTGCAGCCACAAGGGTCAATACATTTGAATTGTATTGGCAAGTTTCACTACTATGTAGAATTAAGTGGATCCTATCATTACATGCATATTTGGCTAAGTAGGGTTTAGGCTCTTTTGCAGAAAGCAATATAGTTTTATCCTATCTTTTCAACAATATTTTTGATCTTTTGTCAAATCTTTCTGAACTCCTTAGAAAACTCCAAGTGCTTCTAATCCCTTGTTGTCACCATCAAGTTTTTCTTTGAGAAATTGGAATGTCAAGATCTTCCATAGCTTCAGGCCTTAGTTGCTCAGAGTTGTCCATAACCGGGGACACGGCTAAGTACTTAGAATTTTTGATCTTCTGCAGAAGTTGTACACTTTACCCACATGACACAATCTTGTCTTGACGCCACCAGTGGCCGCTGTATAAGTACACACTAAATGGAGTACCGGCAGATCGAGAATGTGACAAAGTCTTTCCATAGAAGTCCTCCCAATACACAATGCTAGCTTGTCTACCAGGCACCAATGTAAAGATATATTTCCAATACACAATTCTAGTTAACCTGAAGATGCCAATGCAAGGGTCTTCCACTATATAGTTGACTAAGCCAGAGCCCATTTAGCATGTGGCTGTACACGAAAGCCACTGTATGAGAAACATGTTTAATCTCTAAGTCCCTGAGTGGTTTCCTTCTAGTGCACATACAAAAAGATAGCCATATAAACATGGTTCCCTTTGTTGCCACCTTGTCCAAAACTTGAGTATCCTCTTTCCACCCAGGTGGTTCATTGAGTACTTGTTTTATTATATAAAACATATATTTTTCCAACACTTTATATAATCATAACATGTATCCCATCCCAAATATATAGTAGGGCTAAGCATACTACAACTACATTGTTTTCACTAAGGAAGATATAAGGATATCCTAATAGGATATAGCATAGCATAGAAATATAGTAGTCCTATCATGCATGTTACAAAAATACACTAAGTTTATGAAAATAGTAGGACATGGATGATAGTGTCACTTGCCTTTTTAGTAGAGAATGTTGGTTCACTTCTTGATCTTGCAAATATCACACTCTTCTAACTTCACTACAATTCAATCAAGCAAACATATATTCAACTAGCATTCAAACAATTTGTCACACATAAAATAACAAAAACAAGGTCATGCATGCAAGCATGCAAAAGATAGTTTTATTTGGAAAAGTGGTTTCTACTAGGCTCTAAACATTTTCAAGCTCACATTGGTCATTTACAAAAGTGGTAAAACCATTTGCAAAAGGTTTCATCTCATAAACCAAATATTATGCTAAGGTGATATTTTATGTTGTTGAAAATACTTTTAGCAAAGTAATGATTTTATATGGTTCATCAAATAAGTTTTTAATTCACAAAACTTTGTGTTTAGGGTCAGAAGGTTTGAATCAAAACATTTCCCAAAGGCTTTACTCAAAAATCATTTCTAAACCATAAACAATATTTTTATTTGACTAGAAATGTGCTAATTCAAATATTTACTTCTTAACTTCACAAAATACATTTTTAAATCCATAAGTTGGTTCCTATGGTAAGTAGGTTCACAAAAATCCATTTTGAAAAGATTTCACCTTAAAAATATATCTAGAACAATTTTTATATTCAAATTATGCCTACACATGTTTCTGCAATTTCACCCAATTTTCCAGATGCAAAACATTAAACAAAGTGCATGGTTGCAAATTACTTTCTCTACTGAATGCATTGATATAAAATTTGCAAAATTTGGACGTGTAGAATTAAAGTTATGAATTTTACAAGTTTGCATATCTAATAGATTCTATTTTCTGTTTTAAACCAAACCATGTCCACGTGGCTTGATTCTATTGGCCGGTACCGCTTCGTGCGGATCATCTCTGTGGACCGCAGGATTTAAGTGAGATCGTGCGACACAGAGCACACCATACCCCTTCGCTTATAATCTAATCTCAGCCATAAGATTAAGATCCAACGGGCACTGTGCTTCTGACCAAATTTGGGCGGCGCTAGCGGCGGCTGGCGGCGGCGCACGCTCTGGAGGTGAGCTTGCCGACGATTCAGGAAGCGAGGGAGAGGGAGGAGTAGCTCACCGTGATCGCAGGGGTGCGGTGAATCTCAAGGTGAGGTCTGCTTGACGAGGGGCGCTCGGGAACGGAGGGGATTGATCGCCGGAGGTTGCAGCGGCGCCAGATGCTTCGGTTTGTCGTTGGGGGCGAGGCTGCAGGTCGTGCCAAGGAAAAAGGGAGGGGGCATTAGACGCGTACGATTCTAGAGATCATGGGAGCATCAACGAGGAGGTTCAGGGCGGTCTGTACTCACCGGGGTGCTTGCCGGAGCGAATGGCAGACGCGGCGGTGCTCAGATGGTGGTCCTTGCTGACGCTACGGTGCTCGCGCGGGCGAGTGGAGCACACGGGTAGGTGCGCACGGGACTGGAGAGCAAGCTCGTATGCTCCAGGAGTGGAGAGGTGGTCGGAGTCGCCGGGATTTCGCCGGAGAAGTTTGTTGGAGGCAGCGCAGTGTGGTTCAAAATCAGGACAGCCCTGGGGCAGAGAGGGTGTGGAGAGTGGGGGAAAAGGTAGAGGAGAGCGTGGCATTTAATCGAGCATGGTCACTATCGATTTTAATCCAGCCATCAACGCGTATTGATCGCCGCATTCAACAGCAGAAATGGCGAGGGGATGTGGGCGCGGTGAAGGCGACGATGAGGTGGCCTGTGGGGTCCGGCTGACAGCGAGAGGGAGGGAGTGGTTGTGGGGTCCACTGATCAGCGACTGGGTGGGTTCTTTTCTGAGTGAAAAACGGTTCGCGAGTGGGGAGAGCTAGTTGGGCTGGACTAGGCTTGCTAGGCCTGTTGGCCGGGTTGGGTTTGTTTCATTTTTTTTATACTAAACCTTTTTCTTTTTCTGTTTTGAATTTTCTGTTTTGATTTTCATTCAAATAATTCAAACTCCAAATCAATTCAAACCACCACCAAACTTTGTGTTGATTTTAATTCTGTTAATCAACATATTCCAAAGTCCAAAATAAAATAATTATTTTATTCTTTTAGGATCTATTAATAATTAAATAAATAGACCTTCGTCTTTATTTCAAATAGGTTTTAATTTATTTTAAAACTCTATTTGAAATCTAAATAATATAAAAACCTTTTCAGTAGGTTTCATTTGAAAAACAAAACACTTGGAATTTATTATTTAAAATACTTTAACAAGTTTTAGTGTTTATTTAAAATGGAAAAGCCTTTACTTAAATAAAATTGGATATTAATAAATACTTATTATTTTATTTAAACAATCCTTTACTCTTTTTATCAAATAGAAATTTATTTTAAAAGCTTGGCCAAGATTAATTTGGCTCTTTAAAAAAAATAGTCCTTATTTATAATTCTACCTTTGCTTATCAAAACCATATATTTTTATTTAAAGATACAAAAATAGTGATCCCAACTATTATAACTTTATTTATTAATTGTTTATCTTTTTAAATCCCTTTAGGATTTTACTTGATCAAAATATGTTTTGATGTTTCCAATTGGAATCAAAAAGTTTCTTCTCACCCTAAATTTCAACAATTATTTATTTTGTTTATTTATTTTTCACATTTCAAAATTTGGAAAATTTTGGGATGTGACAGGCTACCACCCTTAAAAGAAATCTCGTCCCGAGATTTGGGAAGGCTAGGGTTACAAGTTGGCTTGAAGACAACTAGGGTAGTACCACCCTTAAAAGAAAGTCCCATAGGGTTACGTTGATGGTTCACTTGACTATGGTTTCAACACTTGATATCCAGACAAGGAATCCTTATTTGACTCTTCTGAGTTAACTAGTTCCTGACATCCACTTCTTCTATCTCTTCAAAGTTCCCATCCATGTCAATGTGGTTCACATGTCCTTTCTGGGTCACATTGGAGTCATTTCCATTGGATCTTCTAGCATCCTTTTTCTTTTTCTTCTCGTGATGATCGATGCATAGTGTCCAAGTTCCTTGCAATTATAGCACTGCAACTGGCTAATGTCTTTCTTCCTGAAAGTGTCATGTTGGTTCTGACCAAGGTCATCTCCATTGTCAGTATCATTTCCATTATTATCACTTCCATTGTTGTTGTGGTGATACTGATGTGGTTGAGAATCTTCATTGCTCTTTTTGAATGAACGCTTCTTTTGTGACAATCCTGAGTGATACTTGAGTTTATGCTTCCTCTTTCTATTCTCAACTTGATTCATCTTGTTTTCCAAAATGGTGGATTTGTCACAGAGTGATTGATAAGTTGGGACATAGGAAACAGATAGTTGCAGGTTCAACTCATCATTAAGTCCTTCAAGAAATTTCTCCTTTCTCTTAGCATCTGTATCAACTTCATCCGGTGCATAGCGTGCGAGATTGTTGAATTCTTCAATATACTCAGCCACACTGAGGTGACGCTGTTTCAGATTGTGGAATTCCTTTTTCTTCAAGTGCATCACTCCAGATGAGATGTGAGCTGTACGGAAACCATCCTCAAAAATAGCCCAAGTCACATCTTCAAGGGGAGTGGTGATCTGAAAGTTGTCCCACCATGTTGCTGCTGGTCCTTGAAGCAAAAATGCTACAAACCTAACTTTTTCTTCGTTGGTGCAGCCAACAGTCACTAAGTCCTTATTCACCGAATGTAACCAATCATTGGCTTCCATTGGATCAGTTGTTCCAGAGAACCTTGCAGGCCTTAGTTTCAAAAACCTGGTGAGCATATCATGTGTTGGAGGATTATTCTGATTGTTGTTGTTGTTGTTGTTGTTCTGATTCTGTATGAACGTGGTTATTATCTGCATCAGTTGCGTCTGAGCTATCATCATCTGCTGCATCTCAGGAGTGATGTTGTTGTTTTGGTTGGGGTTGGCACGACGGGGAGGCATCTATTGGTTTGATAGGGATAAGTAATGATGGATATATCTAAAGAAGTTCTAACACACAACTCAAAACAACCAAGTTCAATCAAACAATCAATCAATCAATAAGCAACTATCCACTTAACAACTTGTGAGCTTAAGTCATGAGTCGAAGGAGACACCAAGTTTTCTTGAAATAATTAACTTAGTATAGTCATACCTCATAGGTCAATATGATCCATACTCTAACTTGATATCAATATCTTTTGGTAGGCAATCTAGTGTCTCTTGGTTTTCACTTGTAGTCCTTAGTGAAATCCTTGGTGAAACTAAAATTGAAGTCATTGGTCATGGTGAAGGCTTTGTCCATCAAGTTGAAAGGAAGAGGTATAGAATCAAAACCAAAAGGTTGAGGAAAGAGTTTACAAGATTGTTTGTAAATAAGTTTTGGAACAAATACAACTCCTATTTTTCTAAGGGGTTTTGTCCAATCCTAGGGTTACAATCCCTCTGGCAACATAAAGGCTCGATACCATCTGTAAGGTTCCCAACCTTTAATAAGGTAGAGATCCCTGTGTTTACAATGCTAGTCCCTGGATCAATAGCTAGCATCCACAGTTAAGATGTAATATCAAGAAACAAAGGTCATAATACAACTTTATAACCAGGAATAAAATAATTCATTACATCTTACATAGCTCATTTGGCTATCACATTACAATGCAGCAGAATATCTATATAGCATGGAGTCCTTCATCTTCAAAGTTCCACAGGCAATCATGTCGGTTGTAGACTTGTAATCCTATTCAACAAACTTCACTAACATCAAACAAACCTGCAACATAATAAGTTGCAGCCACAAGGGTCAATACATTTGAATTGTATTGACAAGTTTCACTACTATGTACAATTAAGTGGATCCTATCATTACATGCATATTTGGCTAAGTAGGGTTTAGGCTCTTTTGCAGAAAGCAATATAGTTTTATCCTATCTTTTCAAAAATAGTTTTGATCTTTTGTAAAATCTTTCTGAACTCCTTGGAAAACTCCAAGTGCTTCTAATCCCTTGTTGTCACCATCAAGTTTTTCTTTGAGAAATTGGAATGTCGAGATCTTCCATAGCTTCAGGCCTTAGTTGCTCAGAGTTGTCCATAACCGGGGACACGGCTAAGTACTTAGAATTTTTGATCTTCTGCAGAAGTTGTACACTTTACCCACATGACACAATCTCGTCTTGACGCCACCAGTGGCTGCTGGATAAGTACACATCAAATGGAGTACCGACAGATCGAGAATGTGACAAAGTCTTTCCATAGAAGTCCTCCCAATACACAATGCTAGTGAAAGAACATGTTGGGCCCCCATGTGTGGTTTTGGTAATTAATGACAATCTTTATGGACTAATGTGTGTATTAAGTTATACTTGTAGGATTTGTCCATTGGCATCGCTTGGAGCATGTGTTGGCTTCAAGGTCGATGAAATGCAAAGAAGATTTATCGTGCAAGCTCAATATGCGAGGTCGATGATGAGGAATTAAGAAAGGCGTTCCATCTTGAGAAGGGCAAGACCGTCTACATCGAGCTCAAGTGGATTGCTCAAGGCAAAGGTATAATCTTGATAGGTTTTCTCTTTTGCCGGTCTCATGTTGTGTGTGTGAGACCGGGTTTAGGATAGATAACCGTACTATCAAGAGGGGCTCTCGTATAAGTAATTCGGTCACATCGTTCGGAGAGAGCTCAAACCTTTGCATACTTGCATCATCGTATTTGGTTGTTATTTGGTTTTATCCATGTGAGGATATTGAGCTTGTGGTAATCTCCATAACAAGCTCTTGTTCATCAAAATCGGATCTCCCATATATATCTTGTTGCGATGTTGATTTATGCGGCTTTTCGGTTTCTCACCAAGTGAGATATATCACATTATCCTACTTGATACTTTCTCACTTGGTGATAATCAATATTTCCTCTTTTTATTGACAAGCCCTTGTCGTCCTTTCTCCAAGGCAATTGGAATCGGGTCAATCGGAGCTACCGTTTAAAAGTTATGACCGTTTGTATATTTGCTATTATTTGGTTTGGAAAAGAAAAAAGAAAAAGATATTTTCTGGGTCGTCCGGTACTACCGGGCCTAGTACCGGACGAGCCTGATTCAGCCCATCACCTGGCTGCTGGCCGGTACCAGCGGCGGCACTATCTGGACGGTCCGTAGTATGCCCGGTGGGCAGATTACCGGCCGCCTGTAGCCCTCCCACCAGACTAGCCCATCCTCGCCTTGCTGGCCCACTCCCACATAGCGCCGCTATTGCTTTGATTGCTGCCGCCCATGGCATTGACCAGGTTGTCATACAAGGCGCTGGCGCACAAGACGCTGCTTGGCTCGCGCTGCTACCGCCTGCTCGCGATCGCATCGCATCGTTAAGGCCGCTTCCGCCTCGCCAAATCCAGCTGCCTCATAGATCCCCATTCACAAGGCTTCGCTGGCCCCGCTTTGTTTATGCGGCAAGCGCCTCATTAATCCGCATGTGCGCGTTGACTTGCAGCTAGCTGCCGCCACGCAGATAGCCTGTCTTGCCAGCCGTCACAAGGCTGGCATGCAGCCCCGCTGTTTCCACTCGCTTGCTGGCAAGATGCGCAGCTATTGTCAGTGTCCGACCATCATGCCACGCTTTGCTGCACACAAGCTAGGCCATGATTCAGTTGGCTGCAGCGCGCTGCTGTTTTCTTGCTCCGTTTTTGGGGATGGCCGGTACTACCGGTTAAATCCGGTACTACCGGTCCTGACTGAAAAACGTCCCAAACGGCTAGTTTTTCTGGGCCCCTATTTAAGGCTTTCTCCTTTTTCAGTTTAGTTAGCTTCTCTATTATCTATTAGGCTAAACTTTGTCCACACTTGCTCTAGATCTTGAAGCTTGTCTAATCTTTTCCCTTCGATGATTCTTTCCCATATTTGAGTGGAAAAGAGAGGAGATCTAGCCCCACGTTTTGACCTAACCGATTCATCTCTTTGTGAGTGCATCTTTGGTGATCTAGATTTTGGGGGATTTTGTGTCTCTCTTTGATTCCTCCTCTCTTGTTTCCCCAATAGCTTTAGTAGCTTTGTTGGAACTTGAGAGTGAGGGATTTGGGCATCTTTGTGGTGTTCTTGCCATTTGCATTTGTTGCATCGGTTTGAGTTCTCCTCGGAGGATTTGGTTTGAATTGCTCATTGGAGCTTGTCCCTCTTGGGTTCTTGGAACCCTAGACGGTTTTGTGGCCTTGGTGGCATTTGTTGAGGCCTTTTGTGGTGTTTGTTGGGAGCCTCCAATTAAGTTGTGGAGTTGTGCCCAACCTTGTGAGAGGTTCCGGTTGCCACCGACAAGTGCACTGATAGTGGAAGCGTGGATCGATCCCATTGGGGTGAAATTCACCGGAGAATAAGGGAGGCCTTTTGTGGCGTTGGTGGTTTGATACCACCCCCTCTCCAAACGAGACGTACTCCATGTTGGGAGGAACTCGGTAAAATATCGGTGTCCCCGCGTGCCTCGGTTATCTCTATACCTGAGCTCTTTACTTATGCACTTTACATTGTGATAGCCTTCGTGCTTGAAGTAATATATATCTTGCTATCACTTTGTTGCCTGTATTGCTTAGCATAAGTTGTTGGTGCACATAGGTAAACCTTAGTTGTTTCTAGGTTGTGCTTTACAAAGTAAACACTAGTTTTATTCCGCCTTTGTTGAGCCACTCTAGGAAAAGTTTTAATCGCCTATTCACCCCCCTCTAGGCGACATCCGTATCCTTTCAATTGGTATCAAAGCCCGGTCTCTCATTTTAGGCTTCACCGCCTTGAGAGTAAATATGTCGGCTAGGGGATTAGTGCACAAGGACACGCTCACATTCGATGGCACAAATTATGATGTTTGGAAAATTCACATGCTTAATTTATTTAGGGAAATTCACCCAATTATCGAGGGCTATCTATATGTGGGTTTCTCTTCTCCTATGGATACCCAAAACAAATCTTTAGAGGAGAAGTTGAACTCTCATATAGATGCTCTAGCTACTAAAATTCTTGTGCATGTTGTGAGCAATGTAGTTCTTTCTTCTATCATGCCTTATTCAAGCGCTCGTGAGATATGGACCAAGCTTCATGATAAATATAGCAAGTCCAACATTATTAAGGATGATTGTTTTGCTTCCACTTCCGGTCGAGATGAGTTCTCTTCGTCTACCACTTCACCAACATGTGATTTTTCACAAGGTAATGATATGGTGAGTGGTGATAGAAATTGCAATATGGATAGTGTGTTCACTATTTGTAATCCCTCCTATCTATCTAGTTGCAATGATCTATCTTTGGACCTTAACACTTCTAGCACTCAAAATTCCTCACATGCTTGTGTTAATAGTCCTTGCATATCATGTAGAAATGACTTGAACAAATCTCATGATGATATGCTCATGTTGTCTTGTTGCCATGATAAAAATGCTTCTATTTCCTCTAGTGCTTGTGTTGCTAACCATGTAGAGGAAAATGAAGATTCTATGGGCCAAGACAAGGTCTTGAAGAGAGCTTCAAGTGCAATCTCATCATCACCTTCCTCCGGTTCTCACATGTGCCTTATGGCTAAGGGAACAAAGGTAACCTCTTTGAATCCCATTGTATCTCATGATGATGATGAGGTTGAGAATGATAATGATGATTATAGAGGTAAGTATGATATTACCTCTATTAAGAAAATGGGAGAGGTTATCTATAGTGCTCTCTACAAAAATAAACTTGCTTCCTCCAACCTTCTTGAAATCTTGAATTATGCTATAGAAGGCAATGATCTTATTGAGGAGCAAGAAAACATAATTGATGAAAAGTTTGCACTTGAGCGTGAATATGCTAATGAACTTTCTCAAGTAAAGGAATCCCTTGAAGAAGAACAAAACACCAAAGAATCTCTTGAGGAGACTTTTACTCTAGAATTATCTAGAGTAAAGGAATACCATGATAGAGAACTTGCGGTGGCTAACTCCTTCAAGATTAAAAATGATGAACTTGAAGTTGCTTATGCTAAACTTGTTGAGGATTTTGAGCACCTCAAAAATGGCTCTAGGGTCATAAAGGGTGAGCTCATCAAACTCACCGAGTCACATGAGAAACTTAAAGCCTCATATTCAAAAGAGATTGACAAGTTGCCCTCACCTATTGCTAATAGTAATGATGCTTGTGCTACTAACTCTATTTCTTGTGAAGCATCTATTTTGAAGGAGAATGTTGAGCTAAAGGCTCAACTTGCTTTGCTAACTAGCAACTATGGGAAATTAGAAGAAAGCCATGATAAGCTCTCAAGCTCGCATGAGGATCTCCTAGTCTCCCATGGTAGGCTAAAGTTGGCTCATGAGGCCATCATGTCAAAGGTAACATCTAGTGGGCCTCATGTGGACATTAGCACTATATCTACTCCAAATGTTATATTTCCATGTGCTAGTCCTTGTAATTCATCCTCTCACAACCATGCTATATCTCGTGATGAATTACATTCCATGCCTTGTTGCTCTAACAATGTAGCATCTACTTTCTCTAGTACTTGTATTGAAACTAACCATGTAGAGGAAATCAAAGAGCTCAAGGCTCAAGTCACTTATTTGAAGAATGACTTGAAAAAAGGTCAACAAGGGAAGGTCACACTCAACAAAATTTTGAGTGTGCAAAAATCCCCAATGACAAGAGTGGGCTTGGATTCAACTCCAATGTCAAGAACAAGTCCACTATCAAGTTGAAGCACAAAGACAACAAGAAGAATGGCCAAGATCAAGTCAAGAATCCGGCCAACATTGTTTGCTTCAAGTGCAAGGAAGAAGGGCACCACGTTAGATCTTGCCCATTGAAGGAAAAGCACTCGAGAGAGAAATACAATTTTGTTTCTTTGAAGACCAACACACCGCAGACCCGCCTAAGAATTGACATGCACCAGAAGTTGATTTTCTATAATCTTGTCACTCACTCTAATCTGAACTGGCTGTAACCACATAGAGAGAAACTTGAACCCTCGATACCATAACCCAAAAATTCGGGAATGAACCAAATATCCTCAAGATTCGTTTTGATCGCCACTAAGTGGCTTTTAGAACGGCTTAGTACCTTGCACACCCTATGTACCAATACGATATCGGGCCTAGATGCGCAAAGGTAAGGAGAGGACGATCATGGATCGGGTATACCCTTTGGTCCACGCTCACTCCTTGGGATGTAGCTCAAGATGACACTGTTTGCATTTCGAGTAGCAACGCCATTGAGATCCGTCATCTTGAACCTTTTGAGCATGGCTTGATGTACTTAGCTTGATTAATAAAGGTTCCTCTAAGTTGTTTGATTCAAATCCAAGAAAGAACCTCAAATAACCCATCATGGACATCTCAAACCCTGTCATCATAAGCTTTGAAAATTCATCGTTAAAAGCTTGGTTAGAGCCAAAATAATGTCATCTACATAAAGTTGGCATACAAAAGCCCCCATTAACCTTCTTAGTAAAAGAGGATCGATTTGCCCAACTTCGAATCCACGGTCTAGCAAAAGCTCTTACAGCTCTACCACGCGACGCGGGGGCTTGTTTTTCTAAGGCCATAGAGCCGCCTTTATCGAGTTTGTAGACATGGTTCGGAAATTTGGGGTCCCCAAACCTAGGGGCTGCTTGACGATACTAACTCATGTAGAGGACCATTAAGGAATGCACTTGCACATCCATTTGCTGTAATTTAAAGTTATGATGTAAGGCATAGGCAAGAAGGATACGGATGGACTCAGACGCAGCCACACGGGATCATAAGTCTCAGCCAAAATCAATTCTTCCACTTTGAGAGAATCCTTGAGCCACGTAGTCGCGGCTTTATTTCAAGCAACAATGGCATTTTCATCTTGTTTGCCCGATCCATACCGGTACCGATAACATTGGGCGGCAGTCCTTGGGTTTCTAATAGCTTCCAAACTTGTTGTGTTCAAGTTATTTAATTCTTTCATGTATCGAAACAACTCCAATCAAATGCCTTTCAAGAGCATCAAAGACCTTCTTCTGCTCAACATGGAATGTGAGCTTGATGATCATGTAGCTTGCGTTTCAGTAGATACCTTCTTCGTGAGATCAACAACCTTGTCAAGAGTGTGACCCTTAGTCTGCTGTTCCTATTATCACGGCGCCTTGAGAGACGCAGCCTCAATGTCCTTATTGTTTCTAGGAAGGAGTTGATTCAATATTTGTATCATTATCTTGATCACTGCCTTGCTCCCCTTGATCTGAACTCAGTTAACAATTCGTGGAGGTTGCTTAGATGCCAGGTCGGATAATCCGCCTCTTGGAGGGGCCAGACCATCTACGGCCTGGGAGATGAAACACTGTTGGCTTCTTTCCCGAGCATGCTTGATAAAAGATTCTTCTGGAGAAACATTGGTGAGCTGTGATAATCCGGCTGGGGCCGGAGAATCCGGCCTAGGAGTTTCTTGGTTGTTGCCTTCTCCTTCGATCCTCGAACGAAGTTGGAGTGCTGTAGGTGACTGGTCTGGCCCTTGGAGGGGGCTATAGTCCTACCGACTACCAAACTGTCTAGGAGAGATGATGATCTTCAAAGAAAGCGTTGCGGTGTTGGTGCAGTAGTTTTTTCCAACAGTAGGAGCTTATTGATCTTGTAGATGAGGGCTCCCACATGAATGGAGCATTGTCCTTCCCGATCCGCCACAAGGTTCCTCAATGGGGCGGAAAAATCCCACGCCCATTCTTCTTATGGCATCTTGGGTATTTCAACATCCAAGCATCACAAACATCAACTTGTTCTACAAAGGAGCTACATTTTCATCGAACTCCACACTATTAGAAGATTCTCTACAACAATCCCAAAGTGGAGCTTGTTGTAGACTCTATAAGTGTGGGATCTCGCCATAACCAACAAAAAATACCTTCTAAAGTCTTGGACCAAATTTTGACAAACGGAGACCTTTTTAATAAGAAAGAAATACTTACAACCCTAATACCCCAAGTATGAGATATGGGCTTGTTACCTGTAAGTATTTCATATGGAGTCTTGTCCAAATCTTATGGAGGTAGAATGCTGTCTGGATGAGTGACAAGTGTGATATGGCTTCAAATTTCAAAAATTATATGAGACTTGAATTCAGCCAACATTGATCTTGCCATATCCATCAAAGTCCGTTCTTCCTCTCGGCTACACCATTTTTGTTGAGGGGTGTACACAAATGAATATTGATGTCTAATCCTCTTCGCTAAGAAACTCATTCAAAGTGTAGTTCTTGAATTCAAGCCGTTGTCACTTCTATTGCCAAGATAGGGAACATTGTGTCGACGTTGAACTTCATTGGCAAAGTCAATGACAGGCTTTGTTGAGTCTTCGCTTTTAGCTTGAAGAAATAGACCCATGTATATCTTGTGGAGTAATCATCGCATAATGACCAAGCAATATTTCTTCCCACCAAGACTTGTATGAGAAGGAGGACCAAATAAATCTCACATGAAGTAATTCCAAGATCCTCTTGATGACACAATAGTCTTCCCTCTTATGGGGAGAGTCATAGCATTTTCCTTCAACACAAGCCCTGCCGCAAACACGTATCTTTTGGCAAAAGAGACATTGTCTTTTAGTCCAAGGATGTGGCCACCCTTGTGGAGACTTTTGCAAAGTTCTCATGTTAACACGGCTAATACGGTGATGCCATATTAAGGCCATCCCACGCCTGGGCTTTTCCTAAATAGACACATCGGATTCAAGTGGTTTTCCCCGTAGAAGTCTGACTACACATAGGTCATTTTCTATTAATCCAACGAAAAGCGACTCTTTAGAGACTTGCTCCACAAGAGTACCACCAAATCATCATCGATAAAAACAAGAAACCCATCTTCCAAGGGCACGAATAGAAAGAAGGTTGTAACCGAGGGTCTCAACAAGCATGACATCCATTTAGAGAGATATCGCAAGCAACCACAACCTTGCCAAGACCCAATACCTCAAATTTATACTTCATCACCATAGGAGACTGTGATATTATCATGATTTGGACGACATCCGTGATGATCTCTTGCTTCCTGGCCATTACATGACTAGTGCATCCACTATCCAAAGACCCATTTCGATTCCAATTGAAGCATAGCCCGCAAGATAATTACTTGTTTGTAGGTACCCATTTTCAATGGGTCCTTTTCATGTTAGTAACAAGGGTCTTTTGGGACCCAAATAGACTCAAGCAATATGTCTCACCGCAAGGACCCACATAATGCACTATATCGCCATAATCATCACAAAAGAGTTCATAGTTTGATTTCAGTGAGACCACAAAACCAATATTGTTAGTCTTGTCTTTGTGATATTCTTTTCGAAGCAAAGGTTTGTATTTGATTGCACATTCTTGGTCTTGTTCTTCTTGTTTTCTCTTCTTCTGGACTTGGTGACATACCCAAGTCCCTTTACCATGATTCGACCTTTGCTTGCTAGAAGAACTTCAGTCAAGCACACTCTTATCCTTGGGAGTGATGTCCTTGACCACTTTTTTCCATACACTAGCATTAGCATTTTTCTTGTGACTATAAGTTGAGTTGGATGAGCTAGAGCATCATATTTGGCTACAATTATCTCTTTGAAGTCGATCATGTGACTCATTGAGAATAGAGAACCCGCTTTCAACGCCTGTGAGCATTTCGTCAAGTTTCCTCCAATTCTCTAGAGTCTATCATGAGCAGCCCTAAAGTTAATCTTTTCCTCTTTAACTTTAACTTTTGCTTTGGTGACTGCATTGTCACTGCTCCTTAACAAGTTTAGAATCACAATTTCTTCATGTGACTTTCATCATAGACTCAAGCCTCTCCTCTTCAAGAGAGACCCGAGCCTCTTCTTCTTCAAGAGCATTTTTTTAAGGATGCACTCCATTGCATCCTCCCTTTCAATTATGCCCTTTCTTCGAGGAGAGCTGCTTTTGAGCCAATCGATCCATAAGAGCTTCAAAACGGAACTTTGTGATCACCTTGCAAGTTAGTATAGAAATAATCCAGTTAATAATCTCTTCTTAAACCTTAAGACTAGTAGGATCATCCATGCCAATCATAGCCTTAGGAAAAGAAGATTAGAAGAAGATTTCGGAGCTTCTTGCCATGAGACAAGCAGCATTCTTGTTGATGATGTTTTTGTTCTGAGAGTCTAAGAGAGATGTTGAAGGAGACGTAAAAAGTGGCTATAGCAGCCACATCTTGAGAGCTACTCGCCTTTGTCCTCATCTTCTTACCTTCTCTCCCCGATGAATATTCTTCGAGCCACTAGAACAATCTTTGGTTGCTTGAAGGAGCATTCTTCTTTACAAACTGTTTCTTTGCGTGGAGCCCTTGACTTGTCCTTGAAAATAAGTCTTCCTCCATTATCTTCCTATTTTGATATGGACACTTCAAATACTAAAGCGCGCACCTGATCACCATAGTTGAAATATTGTCCCTCACTTGGGACCATTTTCTTTTCCTTCCAGTAGGCTCCACTCTTCATGGCTCTAGTTCAGCTTTAGCCTCTGGCTCACGATCTTTTCAAAAGTTTCTGCATAAAGAGCCAAGCATTGTCCGTGGATCCTTTTTATATCCTCGGACAAATCCGCATCTTTTATGGCATATTCATCATGATCAATCACACTAGTCTTCAAGGCCATGTTTTCGACTTTTGATCCCCATAGCTCGAGCACGCAGCATCTTCGCATTCTTGGCGCCACTTTGAAAGCTTACCATTTCTTGCATTACCTCATTGATGTCATGAGGTGATAGTTATGCCTACCTTGGAGACTTTTCAAATCAGGCTCAAATCGCATAAGAGCACCGACGATTTGCGCTTTGATCCATGCATCATCAACATGAGCGCACCTTTTTCATGGTTTCTGAAATTTCTGTATTGCCTTAAGCCCAATACATGTCTTCATGGTCTTCTCCATCCAACATATAGAATCCTTCAGCTTTGCTCAATGCATCATATCTATTCCTTTTCATACTTTCATGATGAAGAGCTCGGGAGAGCATCCCAAGCTTCCTTAGCCGTACTTCCAAGATGTCAATGTGTGTGGCATATCTTTGTCACCCACACCAAGTTGTATCATGTAGAGTCAGAAGTTGAGTTGGCTATCGACAACTTCTCTTGTAAGATTGTCAGTTTCAACATGAAGACCATTTTCGGCGATCTTCCACAACTCTATGGAGGAACCGCACATGAGATTTCATCAAAATTGCCATTGAGTAAAAGTAGATGCTGAAAGTTTGGGTGGATCACCCCTATTATGTATATGTGGGTGAGGGATAGGTGGATCAGAATACACATGAGAAACCTCATTGTATCCATCCTTACCGCTATCCTTTTCGAGGAGTAGCTCTTCTAATGTCATCACCAACCACTTCGCTATCTTTGGAAATAGTTTTACCTGCTTCCTTGATCATGAGTGGTATCCTCAGTTAGATGGAGGTGATGTCGGATGTGGAGAGACATTATCAATTGACGATCTATTCCATCTTAGCCTCCATTGAACTCACCAAGGTTGTTTCCAACGCCTTGAGATCGCTCATGGTGACTACCTCCGGAGAATCACTCCCATCTACCTTGGAACCCATACTTCTCTTAGGCTAAGCCCTAAATAAGAGTCGGGGCTCGATACCAATTGAAATGGATCGAGGGCACCTAGAGGGGGGTGAATAGGTGCAACTAATTTTTAATATTTTTTCAATTTTAGGCTTGACACAAAGTAAATTCTCTAGATATGCAACTACGAGAATTTCCCTATATGCAACCCTAACTACTAAGCACGTAAAGAGAGGAACGAAGAAACTGTAGTTGAGCACATGGAGACACAAGGATTTCTTTTACCGCAGTTCCTTCCTTGTTTAAGGTAAGTACATCTGCGTTGGAGGGGTGGGAGGTTCTAAGACCATCACGCCACAATAGGCCTCACCCTATTCTCTGATGGATCTCGCCACGAGAGGCCTGATCCACCTTCTCCACTATTGGATCCCTTCGAAAGGGAACCGTGCCTTTTACAACACTATAGGGGCAGACACCCACAACCGAATTGGGGGCTCCCGAGATGACAACAAGCTGCCACAAGAACAAGGTTTATCAATATAAACAAAAACAAGGATCTAGGTATTTGCAAGAAATACTAGATCGGTGGTTCTCCAAATGAATGAAGAGGATATGAAGCGCTTGATTGCTGATGAAGATCGAGTTCTCCTCCTTCGATTCCCCAAGGGACGGGGCCTGTGGGTGGATGTAGGTGGAGCTCTCTGGGATGAAGATTGCAGATCTGATCTTATCTTTTTCGAATGAATCAAGAGATCTAGCAGGAGGGGGAAGGCTGGCTTAAATACCCCCTCCCCAGATATGGTAATTGAGAAACTTTGGGGGTGGATTGTCCGCCCCCCACTAGGGGCGGATTATCCACCCCCTTGAAAATCTCTGCTAAGGGCGGATTTTCGGGAAACTCCGTCCCTCTTCAATAGCGTGCGCAACTTAGTGAAGATCTTGGGGGGCGGATAATCCGGCCATGCCGGAAAGTCCGGCCAACACCGCCCCTCTCTGGGCTTGCGCTTACATGTGAGCAGCAGGGATTATTCGGCCCCCGAGGGGCAGAGCAATTTATTGCATATCAATTCCTCAAGGTACTCTCATGTGCAATATTGTTGAAATTGCTTTGTATCCTTCCTTTTGCTACTTGTTGCCTATATCAAAGTATACCAACTAGCATTTGTTCCCTTAGTGTTAGTTGTGATGTTTTTGAGTTTTTTTTTCTTTGGTGAAGTTCATTGATATACCATAATACAAAATAGAGCCATGGGCTATATATGCACTTAAGCAAAAAAATATCATGTTTGGTATATCTTATGACTTCCTCTTGGATATCATGTTTTCTTATCTTATTAACCTCTTATGTATGGTTGTTTATTTGTGGATTATTCTCATGTTTTGTCCATTTATAAACTTATATACTAGAGTGTTAATCTCGCTTTGATATCATCGCCTTTCTTTAACCATATCTCTTATCCTCTGGTTTTTAATGGTATTGGTAGTCTTGATTTATGAGTGGTTGGTTTACTTTTATTGCATCTTCACGCACTCATATCTCATATTTGGTCTCTTTTGGACTTAATCTTGTCTTGACAAGTGTATTTATTTATATCTACTCCTTGTATCTTGGTTGTGTTCTAAATGACATAGAGGGAGTGAGGATTCCATGTTTGTGCATATTGTATTCAAATGCAATAATTAAAATTTATGCAATTAACCTTGGGAGCTTCCTTATTTCATTTAGAGCACTATTTGTCCATTTGATTTTTGGATCATTGATTGCTTGCTTCATCCATTGAAGTTTCTTCACTGCTTTATCATTGTAGCAATTTTGATCCTCAATATAGCTTGATTTCCTCCAAATATTTGTCATTGGATACGTGCATTTGATTTCACTCAAAATATTAGAAATGCACACCTTGGTGAGGAACTCATACTATATTGGCCTTCTAACTTTGTCATCCATTTTGGCACTTGTTGTCAATGGGGGAGAAGTTTGGAGGGTTTAAGGGAAATGGTTTTATACTTAAGATTAGTTTGTTCTTAAGTGTTTGCCTTCATGCATTTCTATCTTTTATTATGTTTTGCATGGTTGTATATATAGTGTAAACTCTTCCAAAGTTTATTCTAGACAATGTATGCAATGAAATTCAAGTTCATCACACATGCATATATTGTGGGGGAGTTTGCTCTATATATGTTGGTTCTACTCACATCTCTTGCATTAGTTGTAGTTTGTGTAAGTAGAATAGGTTTTGATATGTGCTAGTAGCTTTGTGTTACTTGACCATATCAATGTAACTCTCTTGTACACAACTTATTCTGATAAGCTATGCATTTGTTTCTAATATTCATTATATAAACCTTGTCGCCAGGATTGTCATCAATTACCAAAATAGGGGAGATTGAAAGAGTCATTGCCCCTATGTGTGGTTTTGGTGATTAATTACAATCCCTATGGACTAATGTTTTCACTGAGTTTTATATGAAGGAATATTCCATAGGTCATTCTTGTAGTCTATGTGTTGGATTCAAGTATGGATGCCATGAAGATAAAGATATACCTTGAGTATTGGCATCAAGATCATCGAGTTGAAGTGAATAATATGATATGATCAAGAACTTGAGAGTGTGATCTCAATAAAAGAATTCAAGATATGGTTTTTAAGATTTGCAATCATCATAGCCTCATTAGTCGAGCTATGATTGACTAAGATTTAGAGCATCTAATCAAATTAAGAGTTCTTTATGTACCTCAAGATATTGAGATGGAGCATGAGAAGATACATGGTTGACCCATACAAAGAGTGAAGAGTGATTTCAAGTTGGTCAACACATGAAGCATAAAAATGTACCACATGGATCTTGTGGATATGGTAAGCCTTGTCAATTATGCATCATGAACTAACCCATTATATATCCGTGTTTATGCTTATATGGGATAGGTATCTTTCCATGGGCATGCTTCAAAAGTAAATATCTTATATAGCCCATGAGAGGATGACATCAAGTGGTGATCGCCATCAAGGTTGAGAAGGGCAAGTTTAAGATAAGCATCTCGAGAAGATCATTTGCTTGAAGCTTGTCAGTATATATTGGTGATATTGGACATGTGAAGACATGTATTAATGAAGCTATCCAATAGTGGTGTATGGTGGAGCAAATTAGGAGTCTTCACAAAACAACAATGATCAAATGATGCATTCCGCTTGGATGGAGATTGAAGTGTTGTCATCAAGATCAAGCGGGATGTGCAAGGCAAAGGTATGGACTTACTAGGTTTTCCTTTTACCTGTATCAAGGTATATTGGGATACCGGGTTATAGGATACATAATGTCAGCACTATTAAGAGGGGCTTTTGGTTGGGTAATCTGATCACATTGTCATAGGGAGCTCAACTTTGCATTATTTGCATCTTCCTATTTTGTTGCTTCTGGTTTTTCTTCATGTGAGGTTCTGAGCTTGTTGCTAGCTCTTCAACAAGCTCAAGCTTATCGAAAACGGAATTTGTATGCATCTTCTATGCGCTTTCGAGTTTGAAGGTTTTATCGTTCTTCTTATAGGGAGGCTTTACCTTTCTTCATTTGGTTCTATCATCCTCTATTGTACTATGATTTTCTCTGCACCATTTTGTAGGGCTTGTTTTCCTCACAAAATAAGCTCAAGATCATCGAATCGAGTCCTGACGCAAAGTTATCGCCGTTGCAGGTCCTGTTTGTTCCAGCGGAATTCCGGCGGAAATTCCGGTGGACCGATTCTGTGGCCGGGATTTTCGGCGAACGCCGGAAATTTCCAGCAAACCGCCGAAAAACTGTTCTGTATGTTGTTTCGGTTTGTACCGGAACTTTCGGTTTTAACCGGAAATTTAGCGGCTGATCCGCGGCGCTGGTCAGCCGAACGTGTTCGCCCAGCGATCTTGCTTCCAACGGTCATCCCCTTGAAGGGGTATAAAAGGGGGCTTCTTCCCCAAAGTTCTAAGGCTCTGAGCACGCTACCTCCATTGTTGACCTCTTTGATATTGCTTCCTCCCCCTTTCCCTCCTATGATTCTTGCATCTTTTTGAGGGCTTTGAAAGAGGAGATCTAGATCTACAATCCCCACCAATCAATTTCTTCTCTAAGTGAGGAGAACCCACTGGATCAAAATCTTGGAGTCATTTGTTGATTTCCACCATTGTTCTTACTCTAATTCCTCCCTAGCACTTGTTTCTTTGGTGGGATTTGAGAGTGAAGGATTTAAGCATCCTTGTTGTTCTTGCTTTGCATTCTTGCATAAGTGTTGAGCTCTCCATTTCGATTTGTTCAAGTGAGAGACCATGATCTTGTTACTCTTTGAGGGTGACCTCCTAGTTGGCTTGGCGATTGGTACCGCGGTGTCCTCGTTGTGGAAGATTGTGAAGAGACCCGGATTCTCCTTCAGAGAGCTTGTGAAGTGGTTGTGGAGCCTGCCATCTTCGGAGTGGAGGAAAAGCTAGCTATAAGGAAATGGTCTATTACTCGGGATAGACTTGGAGAAGAAGGTGAGCCTTCGCATGCTTGGGAAACTTTATGGAATCCCACACCTCCAACGTGACGCACTACTTGTAATGAAACACAGAATACATCTTCGTTTCATGCCTCAAGTTATCTCTATATCCGAGCTTACTTTCCTTTGATAGCCATCGAACTTGAAGTACTTATATCTTGCTTATCACTTGTGGTATATTTATCTTGTGCTATCTTGATTAGCTTAACTTGTTGTTGGTGCACTTAGTTGAGCCTAGTGTATTTAGGTTTTGTGCTTGTAAAATAAACGTTAGTTTAATTCCAGATTCTATCAAACCAAAATCGTAATAGTTTTGAAATTGCCTATTCACCCCCTCTAGGCGACATCTCTATCCTTTCAAAAACTAGCATAACTACTTATCTCTTCTTACTTCTTCTTTTAAATTCTTTGAAATGATTGCTGTGCTAAGACAAGAGTTGATAGATCAAGAATTGATTGGTTAAGAATTGATAAATCAATAGTTGATCACTCAACATTGATGTTCATCACATAATAGAACATGGTTCCATAGAGATGATAAGGATTAGTATGGAAAGAAAGATATGTGATTAATGGTCTTGACTTGGTTTCCTTCCTACTCACATAAACCAAAGAGTTAAAGGTTTAAGAACTATCATGATGCTTATGGTAGGAATGGATAATGATATGATGGATCAAGATTTAGTAATTACATCCTTATTACTTGAGTTATATTCTTAACTTGGTATTCATGAGTTGCTGTAATGAATACCATAATATGATCTCTAGAAGATCTGGTATCAATCGTTAAGTAATGTGTTGTGGTTTAGTTTTATTACATTTGATCTACCCTTAGATCAAATCATCTTTACCCAAACTAAGGTTTTAGCAAAGATCATATTGAAACTTATTGCAAGCAACTTGATGATCTACTTCAATTCCATCAAGTTGGAAGAAGCTTTAATCACTTTGACAAGTTTTATTTAAAAGCGTAAAAAAATATTTAGATTTTCTATGCATCAATGCAATGGACATACTTGAACTCAGCTTATTTCTAACCTCTAATGCTGGGATGTTATAGATGTGGACTCTGGTATTAGTGCAACGAGACTGCTAATCAGGGATTATACTTGGCAATGTATTGCAGCTGTGCAAAGGTGTCTCCCTATGCTGTTGATGCTCCGATGATAGAAGCCTATGCTTTTCGTGATGGTTTAGCACTCGCGCAACAAATTGGCAGTAACGACCTTACTGTGCAAACAAATTATGGCCAAATTGAGGGAAGATGGCATTTCGGCTACGTCACCGGCTGCAATTTATGACGATGGTAATATTCTTTGGAGTGCGTGGTTTTGATAATGTTTCGTTGGAGCATTGTAATACAGTAGGAAATATAATCATGAGCTTGTTAAAGATGCTTACATCTAAGAATTCTTGTACCTGGACCAATTGAGCCCTAGATTCATCCGTAGCAAGGTCCAAACGATGTAATTGTGTTATCTGGTCAATAAAGCATGAGTAAAGAAAAATCTAGACACAAACGGGCCGCAGCTACCGGTGTGAATGAAATCTCCGGCATGACGCACGTTTGAACTGTTGGCAAGAACGAAATCCAGCTCATAATTCAAATGGGAATCCTGCAGCAGAGCAGGTTGAGTTGGACCGTTCTTTTTTTCCTGCGCATGAATATTTCGCCGGGTGCAGCCTCCCAGATGAAGCCTGGTCGTACCGTACCACCGACGAACCTAACATGCTTGCGTTGCACTGACGCAGTGGCAGGTCTGACTTCGGAGGCCTCTCCTTTATTCAATTTCAAGGGGTGGCGTCCTACACGCACACTTGGCCGCTGCCCGCCCAGTTCATACAACCACTCCTACGCTACTTCTAGTACTACTCCACTACCGTTTCTCAGCTCTGGTCCGTTGGTCACGAGGAGCACGCCAGTATAGGCGTTAATGAATGGCGCAGACTGTGACGTTTCGCTTTCGGTCCATCCAACGGACGGTGGTACTAGTACGATTCTCCCTCGTATTTCGATCGCATAGATCGGTATTGCTCTCTATTTATGTACTGTATGTAATCTCCACCATCGGAAACATTCCGTATCCAGGACCATCTCTTACTTAACAGCTGGTCTGGTGCCTATTCTATACGCGTAAAGAAGAAGAAGATAGAGGTTTCTCGATCTCCAGCTTGATAGTACTCTCTAAAATAAAACCTAGGGATTCCTCAGTCTGTCTTCACTTTTGTCAACTCTGTCCCGAGTTCGCACTGTTTGTTTCGTCTCTGCATCTCATCTTTCATCACGTGTTCCCAACTTGTTCGTCGGTGCTACTTACCAGTTCGACCGACGACCGCCCAACCAAAACCTCCGTCCGAGCCTTGAGGTGAGAAAGAAGATACAAAGCGACCCTCGTGAAATACTATATAACAACGAAAAATTCTTTGTACATGCACAATAGCTCCACACTTTGTTCGCCACGAATCGCAATCACATAGTGGAAGAGACTGAATTCAACATGATTCTCGTGAATGGGAACTGCTCCGCAGATTTGGTCGAGTTGGTTAGCCATATTTTGGCGTGGGAAGCTTATTACTTAGCGCCACATCGATCCCGGTTAAATTAATACGGCACTCGAAAGAGCACATCTGCGCAAAGATGGCAGCAGCATAGAGTATTGCTCTGCAACAACATTCAAACAAAATAACGAGATCCAAACTTTTTTATACTCCCTCCCACCCATATTAATTGACTCATGGATGAATCTAGATCAGATACTTAATTCAGATACATACGATCTGTATGTTAGCCAACTAATACGGCCGGGGAAGATAATAATAAGGGAGAGATCCAAACTATTGTGCTTCCCTTCAAACTTGGTGGATGCAGGAGCCGTGAGGTGAGGCCCATGGTCTGGACCTTCACAACGACCCATAAGGCCCATGGTGTCGACCTTCTCAACAAGAGTTTCAAAGCCCGCTATCCACCATCAGTTTTGTTACATAATATCTTGAGGATCTTGCCTCGAGGCCTCACAGATGGAGCCATGTTGGAGAGTAGATCAAGGAGAAGAAGAGGCGGATTCCACCGGAGGAGGGTTCTACATCTACATGAAAAGTCAATGTCGATGCTGCCTGCGGTATCCCGATAAGGTGAATGTGGTGCAGTTTCTGATGTTTGCCGAGATAGGAGCGGTCTTTATGTTGGTTCATCGGAAGTGGTCTATAGAGACAGGAGCGACCGACACTCAAAGCTTTCTTTGGCATGCAGTGAGGGGTTGTCTCTTGCCCTTGATCTAAATGTTCCCGAACTTCAGATTGGCCCCGACTGCCTGGAGGTCATAAATAAACAATTTAAAGTGCGATGATCGCCAAGGAGATTGTATGTTTCAGCAATGTCGTTTGTCCAAGGAGACGACATCAGAATCAATCCTCACAAGGAAGACTTGTTATGGCACCAGGGAAGAACAATTTGGGGCGTATTCAGCCAAGACTGGGCCGGTGACGTGGCAAGGTATGCACCATGAAGCGGCGACTGTCAATATGCACTTAGGAAGAACTAACTAAATTCTGAAATCTCTACTTAAGGTCTTAGGAGAACATGACCCCAGGATGATATAACTGTTAGGTCGATCTCTCCCATACGAGCCCAACGGCTTGAACGAAATCCCTCATCCGTGCCCTGATCAGGGGCGCCCAACCTCCTCATGGTTGGTGGGCCCCTGTCGCCAGCACATATAAAGAGGCGGGGGGCGACGCATTGGGACGAGGTTCACCGTGCTAGCAATTTCACCGACACACCCACCAATTAGGGTTTTGCGCTAGGCCGACGGGAAGCTCCGCCGCCACCACTCTCAACCACACCCACGCCCACGTCGTCGCCCCTCTCCGCCATGGCCACCACCTCTGGCATCCCCTCTGGCTCGTGTTCCTCGAGCCAAGGCGCAGGTAGTCTCTCTCCCCTCTCACCAATCCCTTCCTCTCTCAGTACATGATCAAGATCGATAGAGGCTACTATGATTGTCTAGACTAGAATATCCAAAGCGAATTTAACAATGGTATCAGAGCTAGTTCTAGTCCTAGATTTTTTGGTAGAAACAGAAAAGCAAAGAAATTCTAGATCTACAAAGGCACCTTCCCATCGCTTGTGCTGCTCCTTCTCGATCTCGGCGCATCGGCAAGCCGAGGTCGTGAAGAAGAACCAATCCTTTCGACAAAGAAAAGCGTAAAGAAAAGTCCCCATTTTTCCCCACAGAGAAAGGAGGAAATCCCAAATCAAAACAATCAGAATTACCGCCATCGCCGCAAAGAGTCTGCATTCTCCGCCTTGATTTGGCGACAAGACGCACCTCGGGTGGATGCGCACGTCGCAAGGAGCCAAAGGAGGCGCCATGCCCCGCCTTCCTCTCTCAGCTCATGATTTTCATGAGGTGGGGAAGGTGGATGGGACAGAGAAGAAAGGGGGCCAAGGTGGGCCGTCACCTCTTGCTGGGTTCGGAAGGTGGGGAAACGGGAGACAGAGTGGAGGGGAGGGGCTCGATGCGGCCAAGTGCTGGCGGAGCCGCTCCTCGCCGGGGCCTGGGCGCCACCAGGTCACTAGAGACAGCGTCGTCCTTGTGCACCCACAGTCAGAGAGCGAGCGGCAGTCGCTGGGAGGAGAGAAATGAGGAGGCTATGGTTAGGGCAGGGGGCGTGTCCTTTTTATCCAAGCGAGTACTGCGCAGACCGTCGGATGAGAATGGACGGCCTCGATGGAGAGGTGTGCCGCTGGTGGGCCGTGGGCCGGGCGCCGTCTCTGCGCTAGGTTGCGTAGTGCGCGCACACAAGCAGCACATACAGTCATGCCACGCGGCTAGCAAAGAGAAAGGGGCGTGGGCCCATATGGGCCAAGGTGGCCGTTTTCGTGCTGCACGCTGCGTTTTGGGCCGTTTTTGCTACACGGCGACGCACAGTTCTGTTTTATTTTCTACATAGGCCTTTTAGCAGATATATTATTTGTTTTTGATTTTTTTGTACAGTTTTTTTCTATAGCAAAATTATCCAACGAAATTTTGTCTAGAAAAATAATAAAGTAATAGTAAAGTTTCTGTAAAAATGTAAAGTTGATGATTTTGTTTAATTCATTCTTTCCGCTGCAAATAGTTAAAAGTGATTGCTTAAATGCAATAAAGTGATAATTAAATTTTTTAAGATGTCATAAAGTGAATATTAAAGGTGATTATGGTCCTGTTATTCTATGATCAACGTTATTAATAACATTACCATGATTTGTTAATGAAATGAAAGGTGCATTTATCTTTATTTTTGCCCAATGGTGATATAATTTTAATTGCACAAACAGTTATATGTTTAATTTATACCAACGTTGGATTAATGCATACAATTGTTTTTGTTATCTCACATATTTTGTGGTTTTCAGGAGGTCTCAACCTCATGAGTTGCCTCAAGGACATTCCGATGTTCAGGGGTGACAACTACACTGAGTGGAGGAATAAAATGGACCTGGCATTCGTGTGTGCCAATGTTGACTGGGTTGTGGACACTCCACAACCTGTCAAGCCAAAAGACCCAGAAAGAGATCCTGCTGATGATAATGCTGCTTGAGAGAAGAGGAAAAGGGACCATGCTCAAGTGGAGTTGGCTTACTCCATTGACAACCAAAAGTGGGTAAATGCCAACAAAGAGTGCATGGCTTTTGTAAATAATACGATTGAGAAAGCCATTGTGGGCTCAATCAAAGAGTGCACTTTCATTGGGGAGTTTCTTGGAAAGATAAAGAGTCAGTTCACTGGCTCTTCAAAAATGTATGCAACCCAGCTGCTCAAACAGCTGGTCACAGAAAAGTACATAGGAGGTGCACATGGCATCAGGGAGCACATCCTGAGGATGAGCAACATGGCTGCTAAACTAAAGCCCATGGATGCTGATCTGGAGCTCAAGCCTGCTCTGCTGGTTCACCTTGTCATGGCTTCCCTTTCTCAATAGTTTGAGAACTTTGTGATCAACTATAACATGTCTCCTAAAAAATGGGACATTGAAAAGACCATTGGCATGTGTGCAAGAGGAAGAAAGGCTCAAGTCCATTCATGATGGTTCTCGACATACGTGAATGACAACATGAAGAGAACCTTCAACAACAAGAACTATGGTGGTTCCCTCCAAGCCACATGGAAAAGGTCCCCAACTCAGACAAGATCAGCAGAGTCTCCCAAGGGACAAGGACCAGGTCACCATCGCTAGAAGTATGCGACTTCAAGAAAGATTGCCTGTAATGGCTCAAGTCTCAGAATGGCAAAGAAAGGTATAGATACGCTTTTGTAAATGAATTCCTGTATACAGCTTTCAAATCTACTTGGTGGATTGACTCAGGTGCAACTGTTGATGTTGCAAATTCTTTACAGGGATTCCATTCGACAAGAACTATGCAAATAAGAGAAAGTGCATTGAAGTCGTGAATGGAGTTCAAGCAGAAGTTGAAGCTGTTGGCGACATCCCTTTGGAGCTAGCTGATGGTTTTATTATTCTGTTAAAAGATGTTTTATTTTTTCCCTCGCTTCACAAAACTTAATAAGTGTGTCATGTTTGGATAAAGACAGTTATGAATGTTACTTTGGACATGGCAAGTGTGCCATATGGTTTAAGGATGCTTTTGTGGGTACTGCATTACTTCACGATAAGCTTTATTTGTTATCCTTGCATGAAAAAGTGTTTTCTGTGTGTAATGTGAGTGAGCAAATTTCCTTGTCAAACAAATAACAAAAGAAAAGAAAGCGAACTCATGATCGGTCGGGTTATGGCACTATCGATTAGGCCATATTTCAAGGGGAAGAATAGAAATCCTCGTTAAAAATGATATTCTTCCTCCATTAGAGTTCTTAGATATCAAACAATGCATAGATTGAATAAAAGGAAAATATGTAAAGCAAATCAAAAAGGGTGCAAACCGAAGTATAGCAACACTAGAAATCATTCACACTGATATTTGTGGACCGTTTCTCGTGAAAAGTGTGGATGGTTATGATTCGTTCATAACATTCACAGATGATCACTCCCGATATGGTTATATTTATCCAATTAAAGAAAGATCTGAGGCATTAGATAAATTTAAGATTTTCAAGGCTGAAGTTGAAAATCAGCATGATAAAAGAATTAAAATAGTCCGGTCCGACCGTGGGGGGGAGTACTACGGTCGGCACACTCCATATGGTCAAGTACCTACACCTTTTGCAAGGTTCCTGCAGGAAAATGGAATAGTCACCCAGTATTCTATGCCGGGCGAACCTCAGCAAAATGGAGTAGCTGAAAGGCGTAACCGTACCCTTATGGATATGGTGTGCAACATGATGAGCTATTCCACCCTTCCATTGGGATTATGGATGGAGGCGCTTAAAACTACCATTCACATTCTCAATAGAGTACCAAGCAAGTTGGTGCCCAAAACACCGTACGAGTTGTGGACAGGCAGAGTCCCCTCTCTGCACCACTTGAGGGTCTGGGGGAGCCCAACTGAGGCAAAAGTTTTTAATCCAAATATTTCAAAGTTAGACCCCAAATCAGTGACTTGCCACTTCATTGGCTATCCTGATAGATCAAAAGGTTATCGTTTATACTATCCTGAGAAATACACAAAGTTTGTAGAAACGAGACATGCAGTCTTCTTAGAGGACGAATTGATGAGGGGGAGCATGGTAGCTCGGAAAATCGATCTTGAGGAGAAGAGGGTGCATGCACCTAATCCGATGACTCGGGAGCCATTTTTCTCGCTACCTATTGCGCCACCATCGACAACCCCTGAGGTTGTGGTGCAGGCACCTATTGTGACTCCACATGTGACAGCAATGGGATAAGGTTCGGAACCTGTCCGTCAGGAGCCGCCTGAACCCACTGTTGAGCATGAAAGGGAGTCGGAACAGCCACACACAGAAAATGTGCTAGAACCTAAGGTACCTAAATGAGCAAGAGTCTAACGAACTCTAAGGTCTAAAAGATAAAGAAGACCGTCCATTTCTAAAGAAATTTACAAAGTTTATAACACATAAAAAGTTCATATGGAGGGTGATCCCACCTCATATGAAGAAGCCATGAGAAGCCTTCACTCAGCCAAGTGGGTGGAGGCAATGGAAGATGAAATGAAATCGATGAGTTCCAATAATGTTTGGGACTTAGAGGAAATTCCTAAAGGAGCAAAAACAGTAGGCTGTAAATGGGTCTACAAAACAAAGTATGACTCTAATGGGAATGTAGAAAATTACAAAGCAAGACTTGTGGCAAAAGGCTTTACAAAGAGAAGGGTAGATTATAATGAGACTTTTTCTCTGGTCTCATGTAAGGATTCCTTCAGAATCATAATGGCACTAGTTGCACATTTTGATTTAGAGTTGCATCAAATGGATGTAAAGACAACATTTCTAAATGGATATTTAGAAGAAAATGTTTACATGAAACAACCCAAGGGTTTTTTCATGGAGGGGAATGAACATATGGGATGCCATTTAAAGAAATCCATTTATGGGTTAAAGCAAGACTCTAGACAGTGGTATTTAAATTTCAATGATACAATCAAAAGATTTGGATTTAAAGAGAATGTTGAGGATAACTGCATTTATGCAAAGTTTAAAAGTGGGAAATACATTTTCCTAATTCTGTATGTGGATGATATCCTGCTTGATAGTAGCGATGTCAATCTACTACTAGAAACAAAGAAGTTCTTGTCCTTAAATTTTGATATAAAATATCTTGGTGAAGCTTTGTAACATCCCAAAAATATAAAACAATGATCATCAAACTCTAATCACTAAAATTAGGGTTAACAAAAACTTTGAGTAATTAAAATCATATGAATGCTTGTGTGTATGTGATGATTTGTTAAATGCATGAATGATCCTGTGTTATTAACCTAAATAGCAAGAAATGGTTTAAAGATTAAAATAACATCATATAAAACATTTCCAAGAAGAAACAAATAAAGAGAAAATCAAAAACAAATCAATTAAGGCAAATGGTCATTTTTGCCAATCTTGCTCACTAGGTCACTTTGAGTGTTTCTAGTCCAAGATTTCAAACAGAAACTTTTCCAATTCTTTTCACCCCTTTCTAGACCAAGTAAAAGTGAAGCAAAGCCCACCTTTCAAACTTGCAGAAACATTTGACAACCTCATTCAAATGACAATTCAAAATTGAATCTTTATCAATGTGAAGATCACACATTTTCAAAACCCAAACAAACCAGTGCCCCTTGACTAATCCAACTAACCAGAGACTCCCTAGTATGTGCCTAGAAAATCCACCAAGTTTGAATCCAAAATTCAAATTTGAATTTCTTTCGGCCATTTTATCAAACACCTTGTTTGCAGCAAACAAACAAACAACAAACACTATAGTGAGAAGTGAATTTGTCCAACCTTGTTCCCTCTCTAGCTCTCACTATACTCTCAGTAGATGATCTATCCTAATTAACAAGCCTTAGCACCACTGTGAGCTTGGCATAGCCATTAATGGTGACCATGCCGAGCCCATTTGCCAACCCCAATGTCGCCAGCGAGCTAGAGGAAAAACTAGCCCCGCCCAACCTTGTCTGGAACACGTAGCACCGTCTACCGCCACTCCCTATCCCAGCCCCGAGCGCAGCCAGCCACTGGACCACCCGCCAAGCACACTCCCAGCCTCTCTGCGTGCGAGCCGAGAGCACGCCAGTGCGCCACACTCGACCAGCGTCCACAGACTGCGCGCCGCCCTCGCCGCTTGCATGCATGATCGCCAACACTCCAGCACCCTGCCAGACAACCTCGTTCGCCATCGCGCGACCAGGAGCACCCGTGCGCCATTAAATTTGTCGTTGGACCCGCCCAGAGCATCGACGCGTTCCGACCGATCAGCACCGCACCATGCCGTTGATCTTCGTCAGGGAGCACAGCACCGCCCCCTACCGTCGCCCATGCCATTAGCCCTTTGTGCCGTCGACCACGATGAGCTCAAATGCCCGTTGGTCCCCTTCAGCCACTATAAAAGGAGACCTCCCCCGCTTGTTTTCTTCACACCAATTCACTCCCCACCTCTCATTGATCACACCCACTCACTCCTGGAGAAAGGCGGGCAGCAGGTGGCCGGAATTTCACCGAAGGTCGCCGCTGCAGAGGAGGAGAGGCGTCGTCGATTGGAGCCGCCCCATGAGAAGCTGCCGGTACCAGGAGAACCGCCGTCATCGACTTCGTCGTTCACCCCCATCGCCGACCATCGCCTAAGCTCCGGTGAGCCTCCGACGACCCTCACCTACCGCGCTAGGGTTCTGTCTCGCCGGCGCTGCCCGACGTGGACGATGAACCAGAGCCGTTCAATTAGAATTAGAACGTGCGTCCTAGATCACCATGTACCGCTTCGTCCCTCACTGTCTCACTGACGTGTGGGGACAGCCACTTAACCAGCCCGCGTGTGCGCTGTGCGTAGTGGGCCGACCCAGTTAAACATCCCACGCGACCCAACAATTCAAATTTAGTTTTATTCATTTAATTTCAAACACAGTTTTGTACCTAGATTCAAAAATCAAACCAGCTCGATTCACTGAACCAAAATGCATGAAACCAATTTTGTTAGAAAGGTACTGGAAAGCTTAATCCAAGCCCGTTGGATTAAAACCATTTAGAATTGTAGATCACCCATCGTAAAAATAACAAGGCAGAAGCTTTTCTGCATTCAAATATTTTTAAAAATTCAACCATAAAAGCTTTTGAGTTGATTCCAACTCTCAAAAATCACATTTGACCATACCTTTTAGGATATATAAAAATATATAGGTTTACTTACAGAAATAATGATCAAGTAATAAAAGAATGCCACATAGACATTTACAGTCACTTTAATTAAATAATATAAAAAGGTTAAACCGTATTAAATTGTGACACCACTTTAAATCATATTCCCATGTACTGAAATATGTGGTGATGACATGTATCAACATGATCCCATGTTTGAGTTGGAGAATATTAAATCTTAAGTAGTTTTTCAATGAGTAGAAATTACTTTTCTCAAAATAAAATAAACGGGACAAGTGCTTTAATCTTGTAATGTTAGTGATGATGATGGATCACCTAGTGTGAACCTTTGTGTGATGATTAGAAATAGTTAAGTATTGTTTGGTGATTGTGTACCTCGTATTTATTTATAGACGCTAGTACCAACCATTGACCATTAGTATTTACCCCCACTTGTAGATGTCAGTGCTAAGCATAAAACTTTATCAACTTTAGATGGGAATACTTGGTGAAAATGGTATGAAAACCTTAGAATGATGAGTCATTCTACTGAAATGTTTTGACATGTGTTCTTGAACACCAAATGATTTTGATGATGAAAATGTTGAGGCATGAGCCTTAGCCCTTTATTGTTCCCGACGGATGTATCGAATGTTGTGGTGAAAGTGTACAAATCTCTACAGATTGTCAAACTATTCGAATAGCCGCATCCGCGGTGATGGATAGTTGGAGTGGCCATACTGTTCTATCATCAGATGTTTTCAAAGTGACTTATGAAATGGTTTATGACTTTGACTTGACCACAACAGAGTTGTGATATGAAATTCAAGTTCCCACTTAGGTGTTATAACACTTTCAACTAGCTTTCTTTGCTTTCAAACTTAGTAGAGTAAATCTGGCTTTTGCAAAACAACCCTAGAGCTGAGTATATCCTATTCAAAAACCCTTCACTTATTAGTATTAGTTTGCGAGTACTTAAAGAGTACTCATGGCTTTGTCCCTGGATATTCCCGTGTCCAGACTATGAAGAGGAGTATCAGGATGACGAACCACAGGAAGGTTACGACAACTAGGATCATCTCCCATCGTCAGCATTGCCTGTGACCCTGAAGATGGAGCTTCGCCTACGCTATCGTTATTATTATGTTATTCCGCTGCTTGAGTTGTATTAAGTACTGGATCATGAGATCCTTATTTGTGCAAGACCTTATGTATGGTTTGTAATGGATGATGTACTATGATATCCAAATCTGTTATGTCTCGCAAAAATGGTAATCCTGGGATTGCGATGTATGGCATAACAGTCATCTGGGATTAAAAATCCGGGTGTTGACAAGTTGGTATCAGAGCCAGGTTGACCATGGGAGACCCTAGTTAGAATGGACGTTTGAATCAAAAACTTAGTTTCAAAACCAAAGGAAGTGAGTATTTACAAAAACTTATTCTCATTATTATCACTTGGATTCTTTCATGAAAATTCATGTTCCTCAATTTTTTTGCAAAGTACATAAAATTTGACACACTTGATCACTCTACTAACTTACTCATCCTATATTATTATAGATGGACGTGAGGTACAACAAGTTTTATCAGTTGGGGAATGGAGGAGACCTCATCTTTGAGCATGACTTGGACCATATGTCGGAGATGCTGGAGCATCCGCACCCCGAGTTCTTCGGAGCTCAGCTCAATGATCAGGAAGGAGAAGATATGCATTGGCTAGTTGTTGCAAGTCTCCGAGGAAAGATTGAGCCTCCCACTACAGAGGGAATTCAGTTCACCTTAAGAGAGAACAACTGGCTCGATGGACTGGCCACGGCAATGCAAGAAGGTCTTGCCCGTTTGTGTGGGCAGAGTATCAATCAAATCAAGGGTACCCGTTTTAAGTTCTACCCAAGGCGTGATGTTATGGGACAGCCACTGGAGGCCCCATATCACCACAAGCTGAAGAGTCAATTGGACCACCTCAGCTTCATGATGTATGACCGTCTGAAGGAGCTAGACAATCCCCATTCCTACGCCAACCACAAGTACGCCATCGCCGCCAAGAAGGATCAGACCATCTCCATGCTAGTGAAGGATCGCAAGTCTCGTCGCCGTCAGCTCGACCAAAAGGAGCGCATCATTGCCCGTCTTCGCCACCGGATCACAGATTTGGAGGAGACCATCCACAGAGAGACATGCAGTTGGAGGAGAGGAGAATGCGGGAAGACCGTGGAGACCCCTACTCCTATCTCAGCGATGATGATGACTTTCTGGAGGATCAGTCCATGGAATTCTTCACCGATGAGGATGACTTCGCCTTCATCGATGATGATGATGATGAGGAGGAGGATGATGATGATGAGGACACTGACTCCGAGGAGTAGTAGCACCTGAGCACTAGCGTTAGTGAGTTGTATTTAGTCCCAACTATATCGTAGTTTCATAGAGTGGTTCTTAAAACCATCTGTTCTTCTTTGTTGTGGTGTGTGTTTGTATTGTGTGCTATGAATGAATGAATGAATGAAAAGCAAGTTGCTAGAAAAATCTGAGTCAAACTTTTCAAAAAAACCTGAACCTTAGAATTTTCCCTCTTTTCTCATGATCTACCTCAATCTTCAGATGCCTCGCGGAGGAAGCAACTCAGCCCTAGACCCGATGTTGCAACTCTTGCAAATGTTGGTTTCTGACTACGAAGCCGAAAGAGTCGAACGGCAAGCCAACTTTGCCACCCTTCAACAGATAGCTCAGATGGCCAACAACAATCAAGGCCATGGAAATCAGGACAACCATGGATCTAAGCTCAAGAATTTCCAGAACACCAATCCACCTGTTTTCACTAAGTCACAAGATTCCCTAGATGCAGATGACTGGTTGCAAACCATGGAGAACAATCTGGAAGTTGCAAGAGTGGAAGCTAACGAGAAAGTATTGTTTGCCACCCACTATCTGGCCGGAGATGCAAGAGCATGGTGGAATAGCGTTTGTGCGATGACAGGAGGTCAGCTGATGACTTGGGAAGAGTTCAAAGTCAAGTTCAGCCGAACCCATGTGCCATCGGGTTTGATCAAGAGGATGAGAGATGAATTCATGGAACTGAAGCAAGGAAGGATGATAGTAATGGAATACCGTGACAAATTCTTGTCATTGGCTAGGTATTCACCAGATGAGATCGACACAGAAGCCAAGAAGGAAGAGAGATTACTGAATGGTCTGCACGATGAAATGCAGACAGTGTTAGTCAATATCCCCATTACAGATATTGAAGCCTTAGTTGACTCTACCATTCAAATAGAAGGAAAGATCAACCAAGCTAATGAGAACCGCAAGCGTCGCATGATGCATCAACCAGGAACCCACCATACACCCAAGTATCGCCCCAACCCATCTCCAGGATTTGCCCCAAGAAACAACAGACCCCCAATGAACCGTCCGACCTATCCCAACCGTGGAAACCCAAGGCCCCGAGGAAACCCCAACAACCCTGTGTGATACCCTGGTGCATGGCTCAATAGGATTGATAGGAAACACATACCAACAAGTTGCAACTTCTTTTCTGGAAGCTCATTCGAAAAGAACTCTAAGGTTAAGCATGCTTGGCCTAGAGCAATTCTAGGATGGGTGACCGACCGGGAAGTGGATAACTGGGTGCGCACGAGTGAGGACAAAGTGCGCAGAAAAGACTAGTGTTAGTCTGTGGGGTTAGTCTAGAGATCCTATTAAGCTGCCAGAAGTGACAGTCTTCGATCCGGAGTGACCGAGGGTGTTACAAATTGGTATCAGAGCCGACCCTCGCGGTTAAACGGGCGTGTGCGGGTCAGTGGCGGACATGTGCCGCATGGCCCGTGTGGCCCAGAGTGGACACGGCATGGCACATGTGCCGGCACTGGACGCACAGACGTGTGCCAAGAGGGGACATTCCTGGCTTGTGGTTGATCGACGAGGACGTCGATCTTCTAAGGGTGGGTGTATGTGAGACCCTGGCGCATGGCTCAATAGGATTGATAGGAAATCCATACCAACAAGTTGCAACTTCTTTTCCAGAAGCTCATTCGAAAAGAACTCCAAGGTTAAGCGTGCTTGGCCTAGAGCAATTCTAGGATGGGTGACCGACCGGGAAGTGGAGTAGCGTGCGCAGTGAGTACAAAGTGCTAAAAGACTAGTGTTAGTCTGTGGGGTTAGTCTAGAGATCCTATTGAGCTGCCGAAGTGGTAGTCGATGCAGGTGACCAGGTGTTACACCGGCAACTCCAGCAATTTCAACTGCACCACCCAAGTTCAACAACAACAATGCCGCCACAACACCAACACTTCCCCAAGGATCGGAAGCAATGTTGTGCAAAAGCGAAGGACAAATTGCAAGTGACTTGTTATGAATGTGGAACCAAGGGTCACTATTCCAATGAGTGCCCAAAGAAGATTGCCGCAGCCCCCAATGCAAATGCCCCAGCTCAGCAGCAGCGTCGTGTTCACCCCGAAAGAAGGTTTGCCCCAGGGAACTCGCTCAACCGCAACGGCCGTCTCTTTCTCATGCATGTCAAGAAGCCCAGAAGCGCCAGATGTCGTGCTGGGTATGTTTTCTGTTAACTCAGTACTTGCAAGAGTGTTACTAAAGAATTTGTTACTAAAGAATTTGCATGCACTAGTAAGATTCAACCAACCAAATTGAAGCATGTTATGATTGTTCAAATACCCGATTCAACCACCAAAGCTAGGCAAATTTGCAAAGCCGTCCCTATCCGAATCCATGGCATAGATTTTTATGCTAATCTAATAGTACTCGGAACTAAAGGTTTGGAAGTAGTACTAGGAATGGATTGGATGAACAAACACAAAGGATTAAATGACCATGCCAAGAAAGCCATAACCATGACCAATACAGCTGGAATATCAGTCGAGCATGTATCTGAAACCATGCCCCGTCCATTCAAGTGCAACAAGAGTATAGCCGAACCAACCATTGACCAAGTCTGGATAGTCTGTGAATACCTCGATGTATTTCCAGATGTTTTCCCCGGTATGCCCCTAGATCGGGATATCGAGTTTATCATTGAACTAATCCCTGGAACCGGACCCATAGCCCAGAGACCATATAGTATGAACCCATCGGAACTAGAAGAACTGAAGAAGCAATTGGATGCCATGTTGGAAATTGGACTGATTCAACCAAGTGCGTCACCATGGAGATCACCTGTTTTGTTCATGGACAAGAAAGATGGAGGTAACCATTTGTGTACGGATTATCGAAAGTTGAATGATGTCACCATCAAGAACAAGTACTCGTTGCCAAAAATAGAAGACTGTTTGACTAGGTTGACTGGTGCCAAAATGTTTTCTATGATTGATCCTAGAACTGGCTATCATCAACTCAAGATTCGCGCAGAGGATATTCCAAAGACTGCCTTTACCACCCGATATGGATTATATGAGTATATTGTCATGTCTTTTGGATTAACCAATGCCCCGTCTTATTTCATGAATCTCATGAATAAGATTTTTATGGACTCCCTGGATAAGTTTGTCGTTGTTTTTATCGATGACATTCTGATTTATTCCAAATCAGAAGAAGAACATGAGCTACACCTAAGGACCATTCTTGGAACCCTTAGAGAGCATCAGCTATATGCCAAGTTTAGCAAATGAATTCTGGTTACAAGAGGTAGGATTCTCGGACATATTGTGTCGACGGAGGAATTGTCGTTGACCCTGCTAAGGTGAAGGATGTTGAAGATTGGAAAGCCCCAACCACTCAAACCCACGTTCGTGCATTTCTTGGATTAGCGGGATACTACCGCAAGTTCGTAGAAGGATTCTCGAGTATTGCAAGACCCATTACCCAATTCTCAAGAAGGACAAGAAGTTTGAATGGACAAAATGTGAAGCGAGTTTTCAAGAACTCAAGAGGAGATTGATTTCAGCCCCAATCTTGATCATGTCGGATATCACGAAGCCCTTTGATGTGTATTGTGACGCATCCAAGATCGGTCTCGGATGTGTGCTAATGCAAGAAGGCAAAGTTATATCTTATCTATCCCGACAACTGAAACAGCATGAATAAAACTATCCAACCCATGACCTTGAACTAGCAGCCGTAGTTCTAGCCCTGAAGACATGGAGGCATTACCTTATGGGTAACCGTTCTGATATTTATTTGGATCACAAGAAACTGAAGTATATATTCAGATAGAAAGAGATGAATATGAGGCATATAAGATGGATTGAGCTAATCAAGGACTATGACCTGGACATTCACTATCACCCCGGTAAAGCCAGTGTGGTAGCAGATGCCCTCAGCAGATTGCCGTGCCGCTTGAACTCCATGATTTTGAAGGAGAAACCTAGTTTGCACAAAGAGATGGAAGACTTCCGAATGGAATTAGTGAGTGAAGCATTTTTGGCTAGCATAGAACTTCAACCCACTTTGATCAATCAGATCAAAGAGGCGCAGAAAGGAAATGCTAGTATCGACGGAATCAAACGTCGTATCGGTACAGGCAAAGTACCCGGATTTACCGAAGACGAAGAAGGAATTATGTGGTACAAAGGACGTCTCTGTGTACCAGCAGATTCGGAGTTTAAAGAAGTTATTTTGAAAGAGGCCCATGATACTCTTTATTCTATCCACCCCGGAGGAACAAAGATGTATCAGAATTTGAAGGAACAATTGTGGTGGCATAAGATGAAGAGAGAAATCGGAAGCTATATCGCCAAGTGTGATATATGTCAGAGAGTCAAGGCGGGACATCAAAGATCCGCAGGACTGTTGCAACCATTACAGATTCTGGAATTGAAATGAGATTCAGTTGGAATGGACTTTATCACCGGATTACCTACTTCTAGTAGGGGAAATGACTCTATCTGGGTCATAGTTGACAGATTGTCCAAAGTCGCCCATTTCTTACCAGTCAAGACCACATACCAGAGTTCGAAGCTAGCAGAGTTGTACATCGCTAGAATCGTCAGTTTGCACGGAGTTCCCAAGAACATTGTATCGGATCGAGGAACTCAGTTTACCTCGAGATTCTGGAAGAAACTCCAAGAAGGTTTAGGAACCCGACTGGATTTTAGCACATCGTATCACCCTCAGACCGATGGACAAACGGAGCGAGTAAATCAAATACTCGAAGATATGTTGAGAGCATGTGTGCTAGAGTATGGATCTAAATGGGAAGACTGTCTGCCTTTCACAGAATTTTCATACAACAACAGTTATCAAGCTAGTTTGTAAATGGCCCCATTTGAGTTCATGTATGGAAGGAAGTGTCGCACCCCTTTAAATTGGTCGGAAGTAGGAGAGTCAGATTTTCGGACCCGACATCCTACGAGAAGCAGAAGAGAAAGTTCACAAGATTCGTGAGCACCTCAAGACCGCCCAGTCAAGACAGAAGAGTTACACCGACAAGATACGTCGAGACCTCTCTTTCAATATCGGAGATTCTGTGTATCTCAAAGTATCGCCTTTGAAGGGAATGCAACGTTTCTAGCTCAAAGGAAAGTTAGCCCCCAGATATATCAGAACTTTCAAGATTCTAAATTGTAGAGGAGGAGTATCATATCAATTGGAACTGCCTGAGGAAATGTCAGCAGTGCACAATGTGTTCCATATATCGTTACTTCGCAAATGCCTTGAAGTTTCGGAGAAGACTGAAGTTTTCAAGAACATTGACCACCGGACCATAGAGATCAACGATGACCTGACGTATCCCGAGGTACCCATCCATATTTTGGAAGAAGATTTCAGAACCACTAGGACCCTAAGCATCAAGTTTCTCAAGATTCAGTGGAGCAACCACACTGAAAAATAAGCTACCTAGGAGCGCGAAGATCACATCAGGACAGAGTTTCTCGATCTTTTTAAATCCTAGGTAATCTTTTTTCTTCTTTTTTAAATCTCGGGACGAGATTTTGTTTAAGGGGGAAAGGTTTGTAACATCCCAAAAATATAAAACAATGATCATCAAACTCTAATCACTAAAATTAGGGTTAACAAAACATTGAGTAATTAAAATCTTATGAATGCATGTGTGTATGTGATGATTTGATAAATGCATGAATGATCTTGTGTGATTAACCTAAATATCAAGAAATGGTTTAAAGATGAAAATAACATCATATAAAACATTTCCAAGCAGAAACAAATAAATAAAAAATCAAAAACAAATCAATTAAGGAAAATGGTCATTTTTGCCAATCTTGCTCACTAGGTCACTTTGAGTGTTTCTAGTCCAAGATTTCAAAAAGAAACTTTTCCAATTCTTTTCACCCCTTGCTAGACCAAGTAAAAGTGAAGCAAAGCCCACCTTTCAAACTTGCAGAAACATTTGACAACCTCATTCAAATGACAATTCAAAATTGAATCTTTATCATATGTGAAGATAACACATTTTCAAAACCCAACCAAACCAGTGCCAGTTGACTAATCCAACTAACCAGAGACTCCCTAGTATGTGCCTAGCAAACCCACCAAGTTTGAATCCAAAATTCAAATTTGAATTTCTTTCGGCCATTTCATCAAACACCTTGTTTGCAGCAAACAAACAAACAACAAACACTATAGTGAGCAGTGAATTTGGCCAACCTTGTTCCCTCTCTAGCTCTCACTACACTCTCGTTAGATGATCTAGCCCAATTAACAAGCCTTAGCACCACTATGAGCTTGGCATAGCCATTAATGGTGACCATGTCGAGCCCATTTGTCAACCCCAATGTCGCCAGCGAGCTAGAGGAAAAACTAGCCCCGCCAACCTTGTCTGGAACACGCAGCACCATCTACCGCCACTCCCTGTCCCAGCCCCGAGCGCAGCCAACCACTGGACCACCCGCCAAGCACGCGCCCAGCCTCTCTGCGTGCGAGCCGAGAGCGCGCCAGTGCGCCACACTCGACCAGCACCCACAGACCACGCGCCGCCCTCGCCGCTTGCGTGCGTGATCGCCAACACTCCAGCACCCCGCCAGACAACCTCGTTCGCCGTCGCGCGACCAGGAGCACCCGTGCGCCATTAAATTTGTCGTCGGACCAACCCAGAGCATCGATGCGTTCCGACCTGTCAGCACCGCCCCACGCCTCGCCACCACGCCATTGAGATTCGCCAGGGAGCACAACACCGCTTCCTACCGCCGCCCATGCCATTAGCCCTCTATGTCGTCGACCACGACGAGCTCAGCCCGCGCCCGTCGGTCCCCTTAAGCCACTATAAAAGGAGACCTCCCCCGCTTGTTTTCTTCACACCAGTTCACTCCCCACCTCTTATTGATCACACCCACTTACTCCCGGAGCAAGGCGAGCACCAGGTGGCTGGAATTTCACCGGAGTTCGCCACTGAAAAAAGGAGGAGAGGCGCCGTCGATTGGAGCTTCCCCAGGAGAAGCTGCCGGTACCAGGAGAACTGCCGTCGTCGACTTCGTTCGCCCCCGTCGCCGACCATCGCCTGAGCCCCGGTGAGCCTCCCACGACACCCACCTTCCGTGCTAGGGTTCTGTCTCACCGGTGCTGCCCGACGTGGACGATGAACCAGAGCGGTTCGATTAGAATTAGATCGTGCGGCCTAGATCACCCTCAGACCGTCCCTCACTGTCTTGCTGACAAGTGGGGATAGCCACTTAACCAGCTTGTGCATAGTGGGCCGGCCCAGTTAAACATCCCGCGCGACCCAACAATTCAAATTTAGTTTTATTCATTTAATTTCAAACACAGTTTTGTACCTAGATTCAAAAATCAACCCAGATCGATTCACTGAACCAAAATGCATGAAACCAATTTCGTTAGAAAGGTACTGGAAATCTTAATCCAAGCCCGTTGGATTCAAACCATTTAGAATTGTAGATCACCCATGGTAAAAATAACAAGGCAGAAGCTTTTTTGCATTCAAACATTTTTCAAAATTCAACCATAAAAGCTTTTGAGTTGATTCCAACTCTCAAATATCACATTTGACCATACATTTTAGGATATATAAAAATATATAGGTTTACTTACAGAAATAATGATCAAGTAATAAAAGAATGCCACATAGACATTTCCAGTCACTTTAATTAAATAATATAAAAAGGTTAAACCATATTAAATTGTGACACCACTTTAAATCATATTCCCATGTACTGAAATATGTGGTGATGACATGTGTCAACATGATCCCATGTTTGAGTTGGAGAATATTAAATCTTAAGTAGTTTTTCAATGAGTAGAAATTACTTTTCTCAAAATAAAATAAACGGGACAAGTGCTTTAATCTTGTAATGTTAGTGATGATGATAGATCACCTAGTGTGAACCTTTGTGTGATGATTAGAAATAGTTAAGTATTGTTTGGTGATTGTGTACCTTCTATTTATTTATAGACGCTAGTACTGACCAAGGATACGAGGAAGAAGAAGGATACTACGAGGAAGAAGCCGAGGAGAACTTCAACCACTGTTCTACACAAGGCAAGCTAACACTTGCAAGATACCCTAGTTATGCAAGCTACTACTTGCTTGTTACTATGCCAACTATATGCCTTAAGGATATGTGATTATACCCACTTGACACACCATCCTAGTTTTACTTGTAAGCTTAGTATTTTAGTTTCTTTATTAAAAGCTTTCTATCAAAAGTTTACTTAGTGACTTGTAGATTCTAGAAAGATAATGGAAGGTAGCATAAAGAGCATAAAACTTGGCCTAAGTTAGATAATCTTAATGTCATCCTGAGGCATGAGATTTACTTAGATAAGATAAACTTGTTTATTACCCACCATTAGTATTTACCCCTACTTGTAGATGCCAGTGCTAAGCATAAAATTTGATCAACTTTAGATGGGAATACTTGGTGAAAATGGTTATGAAAACCTTAGAATGATGAGTCATTCTACTGAAATGTTTTGACATGTGTTCTTAAACACGAGATGATTTTGATGATGAAAATGTTGAGGCATAAGCGTTAGCCCTTTATAAAACCGATGGTTGTCTTGATGCCATACCATTCCAATTTTACCGTACAACCACAATACCCAAAAATTGGGTAGGGCTTGACTGGAAATTTATATACCTTAGTATGGGTTTCCTTGCAGCCAAGGTCTGAGCTGAGGCTACCTTGTAAATATTATCCACTTGTGCAGTTCCCAAGATGACAGTTGGTCATGGTTGGGAGGCCAAACTCACAGGAGATGTGCCTATACTAGGGCGTATATTAAAGGTTAGGATTGATTATCCGCATCGAGTATGGTGAATTCAGATTGTTCTGACGGATGTATCGAATGTTGTGGTGAAAGTGTACAATCTCTGCAGTGTCAAACTATTCAATAGTCAACCTTGATTATGGACAGTTGGAGTGGCCATACTGTTCTATCGTCAGATGTTTTCAAAGTGACTTATGAAATGGTTTATGACTTTGAATTGACCACAACAGAGTTGTGATATGAAATTCAAGTTCCCATTTAGGTGTTATAACACTTTCAACTAGCTTTCTTTGCTTTTGAACTTAGTAGAGTAAATCCGGCTTTTGCAAAACAACCCTAGAGATGAGTATATCCTATTCAAAAACCCTTCACTTATTAGTATTAGTTTGCGAGTACTTAAAGAGTACTCATGGATTTGTCCCTGGCTATTCCCGTGGCCAAACTATGAAGAGGAGTATCAGGATGATGGACCGCAGGAAGGTTACGACAACTAGGATCATCTCCCATCGTCAGTATTGCCTGTGACCTTGAAGATGGAGCTTTTCCTACGCTGTCGTTATTAATACATTATTCTGCTGCTTGAGTTGTATTAAGGACTGGATCATGAGATCCTTATTTGTGTAAGACCTTATGTATGGTTTGTAATGGATGATGTACTGTGATATCCAAATCTGTTATGTCTCGCAAAAATGGTAATCCTGGGATTGCGATGTATGGCATAACAGGCATCTGGGATTAAAAATCCGGGTGTTGACAAGCTTCTTATGTTTTGGGCATAGAAATTCACCGAGATAGAAAGAATGGAGTGTTAGAACTGTCGCAGAAGGCATATTGTGAAAAGATTCTAAATAAATACAATATGCATGCGAGTAATGCCACACCTGCTCCCATAGTGAAGGGCGGCAGTTTTGGAAAATTTCAATGTCAAAGAACCAATATGAGATCGATCAAATGAAAGCAGTGACATATGCTTCGACAGTTGGAAGCTTGCAGTATGCACAAGTGTGCACTCGCCATGACTTAGCTTTTATCACCAGGGTACTCGATAGATATCAAGAGAATCCAGGCATAGAGCACTTGAAAATGGTAAAGAAAGCTTTGCGTTATGTGCAAGATACAAAAGGCCTCATGCTAACATATAAAAGATCTGATTCACTAGAAATAAGAGGGTATTCAGATGCAGATTTTGCAGGAGATAAAGATGATAGAAAGTCCACAACAGGATATGTCTTTACTCTCGCAGGAGGTGCTATTTCATGGAGAAGCGCCAAACAGTCAATAGTTGCATTATCTACGATATATGCAGAATTTATAGCATGCTATGAGGCCATGGGGCAGGCGTTATGGCTAAAGAAATTTCTACCCGACTTGAGAGTGGCAGACTGCATTAGCAGGCCACTAAAGATGTACTGTGACAACGAGCCCGCAGTATTCTATGCTCATAACAAGAAGTCGAGTAATGCTACAAAGTCAATAGATTTAAAGTATTATGTTGTGAAAGATAAAGTCCATGATCAAACTATAAGTCTCGAGCATATAAGGACAAAGGATATGCTTGCGGATCCGCTAACAAAAGGCTTACCTCCCAATGTGTTCAAGGAACACTTATCCGACATGGGATTAAGGGAAAGCCTATGATTTCTGAACTACAGAGGACCAAAAGTAACATGATTTGTTTCAAAATAGAAAAGTGTGTAGTGGTTGTCTGATTCTATCGGCAATTGAGCTATGACGATGAAACATGCTCTATGTACTGATCCATGATGAAACGAGTAAAGTATGAAGTATAAAGTTAAAAGAGAAGTCGAGATCAAGGGGGAGAATGTTAGGTTGATCTCTCCCGTACGAGCCCAGCGGCTCGAACGGAATCCCTCATCTGCGCCCTGATCGGAGGTGCCCAACCTCCTCATGGTTGGTGGGCCCCTGTCGCCAGCGCATATAAAGAGGTGGGGGGCCAGACGCACACGGAACGAGGTTCACCGTGCGCCACAACCCCCCACCGACACACCCACCGTTAGGATTTTGCGCTAGGCCGACGGGAAGCTCCGCCCCCGCCACTCTCAACCACACCCACGCCCACGCCGTCGCCCCTCTCCGCCATGGCCACCACCTCTGGCATCCCCTCTGGCTCGTGTTCCTCGAGCCAAGGCGCAGGTAGTCTCTCTCCCCTCTCAACAATCCCTTCCTCTCTCATTACATGATCAAGATCGATAGAGTCTACTTTGATTATCTAGACTAGAAGACCCAAAGCGAATTTAACAATAACACAAGTCAGACCCGCCCCGCCCCGCCCCGCCCAAGATGACAGGAGATGTTCGAAACAGTATAAACTTCACAAGTGTTGTAGGCCAAGTGAGAACAGTTTTGGATTATTAGGTGGCCATGTTGAAATGGTGTAAAATTCGGGTCCGTTTAAACTGCCTTTGATTTTGGTCATCAGTCTCCTTGATTGTCCTCTCTTTTTAAGAGAAAGGAAGCTTCATGCCATTCACGCGCATTGACGTCTTGGAGGCCTAGCCAATCTTTTATGTTTGACCACACTCTTCTTGTGAATCGTCAAATTGAAAAGAAGGTGAGCAGCGGACTATGTGTTTGATTACAAAGCTTGCAATTGCCACAATTTTATGTGTACATTTTGTGTGGTACTGTACTATCTCCAGCCCAAGAATTTCACCTTTGACCATAATCACAGCCAGGAGAAATTGTCTACCTAATGCAAGTGTTACTCAAAGGAGGGGCGTTGGACGCTGGGTGGTTCGCGGAAGAATAATGTTACAGGACGGTTGTAATATTTGTTGAATAAAAGTTGTAGGAAAACTGGGTATTGCTGTATGTTAAGAAGTAAGAACATAAGCTACAGCCCCTACAGGTAGATTTTGTAACAAAAAAATTCATTTGAATGGGTAGGAACTCTAGATGTCCCCATAATATGCAGCCCCTGGATGGCAAAATTTCAATTCGTCTGAAGATCAAAAGTAACAGCAACAATCCTACCTCTAAATTTCGTTTCATCTAAAGATGACAAAATGTAAATTCGAGTCTAGAAACTAGATGTCTCTCCTACAGCTGGAACTGATTAAATTCAGCACTTGTTCTAACCTGTCAATCCTACAATGGAAACATTGCATTCGACGTCACCAGATCAAAACAGCAACAATAAACATAGAAATGTGCACAAGACAGCCAGCCTGTGCAGCAACATTCAAATACTAGTATAATAGTCAAACCCATACTTCACAATAAGCAAGTCTAGCAAACATAGGGAATTTCAAATCATACGGATCAGACATCAGACATATATTAAGCTCTGGACTCTAAAATGAATCAACACAATGTTCAGTCACAGCCAAGCCAAGCGGACGACGACCACGGTGTGTTGGCCCTTATTGATAACCAGCCTCACTCTTCCATTCTTAGGCAGACGCAGAACCAGTGAAGACCACGAGCTTGGTATGGATCTCATCCTTCTTGCCACCAACGACCGTGTGGACCTTCTCACCGTCCTTGATGAACAGGAAGGTCGGCATTGCCTCAACCCGTATTCTTCAGCGACGTTCTGTTGAATAGCATATTAGTTCACTGTCACAAGGGGGACTTGTTCTAGAGGATTATGGGGGACTGCGCTTACCTTCAGCTCGTCAACATCCACCTTCAGGAAGATGGCACCAGGGAACTTCTTGGCGTACTCAGCGAACACTGGGGCGATGACACGACAAGGGCCGCACCATGAAGCAGTGAAGTCAATGATCACCTGTGAGACAAACGAGTGCAGAACATCTGTCGTAAGGTTGGGGAGCATACCGAGTCAAATGTACTGAAGATTATAATGACATCATGACAGCTTCAGTGACATCAAGTACCAATTCTAGAGTACTCTACTACTAAGCATGTGACAATACTATTATATGGTCAAATCCTTGTGCTGTATGTTCGTCGCAGATACTCCGTAGCAAATATCATAACTGAAAAAATACCAAGGTTGCTTTCAACAGATACCTGAATTACCATTTCAACAACGCTACTAACAATTCCAAATTACATCTTAGTTTTTAGACTGAAAATTACATCTTAGTTAGCCTACAACAAACTGAAGTAGTGGTATCTCGTACAAATTTCAGCATCTCTCCGAGCAATCCAAAAGAAATTGCCTACAAAGTAGAAGAATTTTCATAAGCAGCAAAATCCGCTGCAAGTTTTTTTTATAAATTAGACATCGGCTCTCCAATTCTCCCAATAATCATGCCAATGTATAGTGAGTACACAATCAGCCAGAGATTAAAAAGGATTATGCATGACTAGAAAGTTGTCAAGCATCTTATAGTAATCCGATGCAAACCTTAAACAACCGTTGGCCTCTTACCTGACATCTGCTCGCAAAAACCACATGGTCAAATCAACAAATAGAATGCAACATAGGGGCATCACACACAGACAGACAGACAGTACAAAGCTACAGATCCAATCTGTGCTACCCATGAGATAAAATCCATACTATTTTAGTACCAACCAAAAAAAAATAAGAAATCGCGCCTATCGGAAAATCATCCGCCGTAACCGCCCAAAGTAAAGTACTTCCCTGGGCTACTGCGCCGCAAGCCCGCACGCGACACAGATTAAGTCAGATTTCTATAATAGTGCGTCGGTGCCGCCACGAATCGGGGATAACCTAGCATCCCCAAATCTTAGAAGTTAGCGGGGGGAGAACTAGATGGGATCGGGAATCGCGTGCGCGTACCAGCTTGCCGGTGTCCTTGCCCTTGGCCATGGGCGTCGAACTCGTCCTTGGTGTGGCAGGCGATCACGGTTCCCTCCTCGGCCGCCATTCCTCTCCTTCTCCTCCTTCCTGGGTGAGATCAAGGGTGCTTCGGTGTGCGTGTGAATAAGGTTTTCTCCTGGGGTTCGATCTGCTAGATTGAGTTCTCCACGGCACAGGTGGGTCGCATTTATAGAACGGACCGTGGACGGAATTTACAAGGGTGCCCTCGGGAGATGTCGTGTTCAAAGTTCAAACACGAACCGACCCCCGGACCGCGTAGACCAACGTCACGGCGCTCGTCTCCGCTCGGATGCGGACGCGTCCTTCTGGAATATTCGGCAACAATTTTCCTTATCGCCGTCGTGTTCCATGAATTCACGGAGCCTCGGCAAGTACGTGAGTGATTACCTCTGTCTTTCTATTTTGTTTTCTTCAGAACGAATACACAATGAAAATAGTTGCCCAATTGTTTGGTGAAACAACCCCAAGTTATAATCGGAATATATGTTTTTTTAGCGCATAGCCTATCCACCGTTGATTCTATCCTCTTTGATATAGTGAGATATGTATCCGCACCGTGATTTGTCTAAAACCTAACGCCGTTAGTGTTCCTTTGACATGCATGCATGAAGCCCTAGCAAAACAAAGCTTGTCTAATTTCGTTTGTATGAGGCAAACCCTAACGAGCAACATGCAAAACAAAGCTTGTCTAATTTCGTTTGCATGAGGCAAACCCTAACGAGCAACATGCAAAACAAAGCTTGTCTAATTTCGCTTTGCATGAGGCAAACCCTAACGAGCAACATGCAAAACAAAGCTTGTCTAATTTCGTTTGCATGAGGCAAACCCTAACGAGCAACATGCAAAACAAAACTTATATAATTTCGTTTAGGCGAGGCAAACCCTAACGAACAACATGCAAAACAAAGCTTATCTAATTTCGTTTAGGTGAGACAAATCCTAACGAACAACATGCTGAGAAACCCTAACTTATTTAGTCAAACCTAACTTATTTAGTCTCTCTTCAACTTTTCTTGCTCATTTGAAAAACTAGGTGGAACCGGTTATTGCTTTCTTCCCTCTACTCATCCCTCCTCGTGCACTTTTGTTTGGTACGTACCATTGCTTTCTCTAATCACAAGCTATTGTTTTACATCGTTATTATGGACCGGTTATTGTTTTACAAAAAAATGTGGAGGGATGCGCGCGATAAGTAACTCTCTCCCGCCAAAAAAAACAAGACACTAAACCACTTAGATGAAAATTTAGGGTTTGCATAGTACCACAAACCTTCACTAGAGTTTGCATACTATGTAGAACTCATTTTAATCCTTGTTGACTTATCTTTCTATTTTAGATGCTAAAAGTTTCTTTGCCAAACAGCGAGCTAAAATTTTTAGGGTTTTCACGAGCCCCTAGGCATTGCATGCATGTACACACACGCGGTGCTGCAAATGCCGTTAGGAACCGTTACTACTTTCAAGAGCCAGCCATTACCATCTAAACTAGTAGTATATGTGATCTCTTTATCCAACGGTCCTAAGCCTATGCGCAGCTATGCCCGTGTGTAGAAAATCCGTGTCGATATATATATAAACACAGGCGTAGCTGCGTATAGCCTATCCATCGTTGATTCTCTCCCTTTTGATATAGGGAGCACATGTATCCAGATCCAGGATGTTGGCTCAATAGTAACGTCGTTAGTGTTCCTTGCATGCATAAAGCCCTAGCAAAACAAAGCTTATCAAATTTCATTTAGGTGAGGCAAACCCTTATATACAACATGCGGTAAACCCCGACCCTAATATACTACATGCATGAAGCCCTAGCAAAACAAAGCTTATCAAATATACTACATGGTAAACCCTAACCCTAATATACTACATGCATGATGCCCTAGCAAAACAAATCTTATCAAATTTCATTTAGGTGAGACAAACTCTAATATACTACATGTAGTAAACCCTAACCAAACTAAGCCTTATTTCATTGCGTTGAATCCAGTGTGTAATGCAAAAACCCATACCAAAACAACCTTTGTTTCGTTTCCTTCACATTCTCATGGATGCATGCGGCCACCAAACACATACCAAAACAACCTTTGTTAGGGCACTCTTTTGCATGGCGCATAGTCTAAAGCTTCTGCATGCAAAACCTGTTTTAATCCTTGTTCTCAATCCCTTCTCATTTTAGATGCTAAAACTTTTATAGCTAAAACAGTGTGCTAAATTGGAACCCATGCCAAACCCTAGATTCTTGCATGCATGCACAAAACTAACACCGATATCTCAGCCATGTTCCAACCCACTTCCATCTAGAGGTTGCATGCATTTGATCCCTAAATCCAACGGTGCTCTGCCTATGCGCAGCTACGCCTGTGAGTAGCAAATCCGCGTCGATATATATATATCGAAGGAACACTAACGGCGTTACTATTGAGCCAACATCCTGGGTCTGGATACATGTGCTCCCTATATCAAAAGGGGAGAGAATCAACGGTGGATATGCTATGCGCAGCTATACCTGTGTTTAGCTGGCTATTTCCCATATATATATTATATATATACACGACAGGATTATTCAGAAACATTCCCTTAAGAGGTTCCTAGATAAGCTTATTCAGGAACCCCCAACCTAACTACACTCTCCCACCTAACCACTTTCTTCCTCGTCACATCTAACCCCCCACGCCGCCGACCACACACCCTACCTGTACACGCAACACCACGACGACGCCTCCACCTCGCGGTCAAACTCTGGCCCCACCTCCCGCCCTCACCAACCCACCCGCAATCGCGTGAATCCTGCACCACCCGACACACCAGACAAGGTCCTCCTTCGATCCCCTCGCGAGCCCCACCTTCCCCCGTCGCCCTCTCTCGCTTCGCTCGCGAGCAGCCTCTGCAACCCCAGGTCACCCTGCCTCCCTCTCTCGGCCGCCCTTCTCCCCGTAGAGCGCCGCCACCAGGAGAACTCTGTCGCCTTCCCCTTTCTTCCCTACGGCCTCCTTCACTGCACTGCTGCCTCGCCACGGAGTCTCGCTCTGCCGCTGCTCGCCCGCCTCCTGCCGCCTGCCACTGTCGCTTCCTCGGGCTTGCTTCGGCCAGCCGGGCGCCATGCCGTCGCCGCGTGGTCCCATCTCCCCCCGGATCCTCTACCTTGCCCCCGCCAGCGGACGCCTCCTCCTCGTCCTCAACCCCGTCGTCCTCATCTCCTGCTGTCGCCCGGCTCTCCTCACCAGCCCCGCCTTCCAGCTGTCCCCATCCTCCAGAAGGCCCGGCCGGCTCCTCGCCATCTGTCAGTCCTCCGCATCCGCCGCCCGCCTGGCTCCACTCGACCTCCCGCCCACCACCGGTGCCCTTCCCTGTCATGCCCAGGCGCCACCGCTTCTCCCCCTGGGTTCCCTCGCCGGCAAGCACGAGTCTAGTACCAGCTGCGTGTCCTCGACCTAGGTTCCTCCTCCGCACCAGGTATCGCTGCACCCTCCTCCCCGCGTGCCACCGTGGAATCCTCTGCCCCGCGTGTAGCCGGCCTCCTCCATTCTCACCTAACCCGCGCGTCGCCGACCTCCTTCGCCCTACTCGCCGCCGGCCTCCTCCGCACCAGGCGCCACCGTGCCCTCCTCCTCGCGCGCCACCGCAGCCACCTCCGCCTCACAGATCCAACCTCCTTTGCGCCTCCTCCCCGTGTGGCCAGCCTCCTCCGCCCAGCGTGCCGTCAGGAAGTTAACTAGTAGAAAAGAGGGAGTTAACTTGTACAGACGGGAAAGTTAAGAAGGGTCGCAGAAGTTAACTTGCACATGCGGAAGTTAACATTCAGTCCATGAAAAAACACACACAAAATCGATTGTCCGTCAGGAAGTTAACTAGCATAGAAAGAGGGGGTTAACTTGTACACACGGGACAACTAAAATGTTTACGGAAGCTAACTTGCATAGGTGAAAGTTAAGAAAGAGGTAGTTAACTTGCGCACATGAGAAAGTTAAGAATGGTCGTGGAAGTTAACTTACACAGTTAAAGTTAACATTCACTATTACTGTTACATACTGGAAGTTAACTTAGAAAGAAAAAGAAGTTAACTCGTGCTCGCCTGGAAGTTAACAGAGGGTTCCTTCACGTAACAGTAACAGCGAGTTCTTGAATAACAGAGTTTCAGAAAACATGAAAAATCGATGTTCGCCAAAGCACTAGCATAGAAGAGGTAGTTAACTTGCGCACATGAGGAAGTTAAGAATGGTCGGAAGTTAACTTACACAGTGAAAGTTAACATTCACTATTTTATCATACACCGGAAGTTAACTTAGAAAGAAAAAGAAGTTAACTCGTGCTCGCCTGGAAGTTAACAGAGGGTTCCTGGTGTTCACGTGAACAGTAACAGGGGTTCCTGAATAGTTATTCAGGAAGTGGTTCTTGAATAGTATATATATATATATATACGACGCGGATTTGCTACTCACGGGCGTAGCTGCGCATAGGCAGAGCACCGTTGGATTTAGGGATCAAATGCATGCAACCTCTAGATGGAAGTGGGGTGGAACATGGATGAGCTAACGATGTTAGTTTGTGCATGCATGCAAGAATCTAGGGTTTGGCATGGGTTCCAAATTAACACACTATTTTGGCTACAAAAATTTTAGCATATAAAATGAGAAGGGATTGAGAACAAGGATTAAATAAGTTAGGGTTTCTCAGCATGTTGTCCGTTAGGGTTTGCCTCACCTAAACGAAATTAGATAAGCTTTGTTTTGCATGTTGCTCGTTAGGGTTTGCCTCATGCAAACGAAATTAGACAAGCTTTGTTTTGCTAGGGCTTCATGCATGTAGTATATTAGGGTTAGGGTTTACTCATGTTGTATATTAGGGTTTGCCTAACCAAAATGAAATTAGATAAGCTTTGTTCTGTTAGGGCTTCATGCACGTAGTATATTACGGTTTACCGTGTAGTATATTTGGTTTAGTGTTTAACGCATGTTGCTCGTTAGGGTTTGCCTCATGCAAACGAAATTAGATAAGGTTTATTTTGCTAGAGCTTCATGCATGCATGCCAAATAAACACTAACGGCGTTAGTTCTTAGACAAATCCTGGGTCTGGATACATGTGCTCCCTATATCAAAAGAGGATAGAATCAACGGTGGATAGGCTATGCGCAGCTATGCCCGTGTTTAGCAGGCTATTTCCCTATATATATATATGGGGAAAATAGTGGGCTATCTAGGATGCTATCTGTACATACTAATTCAACCATTGGATATTCTATAGAGAGCATGAAGTTGAGCAGTAGGAACACAAAATATCTAACGGAAAACATCACCCTCGTTACATCAAGATCATTTTTTGCATGCATTGCTAGTACATGCAAGTACACATGCAAGCTAGCATATGCATACAAACTAGCAACAGCTCACGCATGCATGCGAGCTAGCAATACTAGTAGACCACTGAACTGGCTAAAATTTCAGCATGCATTCTAGCAATACTAGCTTTTATACCGAAAAAATCTAGCGGGAACGGACGCGGGAAGCACCGCGCTAAAACGAAAGCCACGCGAAAATATTGGTCAAATTGCTGCAACCTAGAACGATGATAACTTGCTTGATATGTTGGTCTACTCCCACGGTTGGTTTTTTAAAGAAATTTTGTATGTTTTCATGCTAGATTTATGCTAACATGCATACATCCCCATCAACTAGTAATGGCTAGTCAGGTCTAGTGCATGCAAATACAACTAGCAACCGCGTAGTTTGTAGAAATAATATAGGCTGGTTGGTATGCTACAATACAGTCTGATCTTGCCATACTACAAATGGTAAATAACACCGTTAACTGCATGCAAGATTTTGTCTCTCGCCTCGACAACTAGTTCATTTCTCTGTATCTAACGTCAACGCTTGCATTCATTGGTACCATCCTAGATAGCAAAATAAGAGGGGCACTGCCTGGGCACCAATACACACGGCTGCTTGGGTCAACCCGTTAGTGCATTTTGATTTGAGTCAAGAGTGGACCAGGTTTGATTTACTTTCTAGTTATTTTGGATACAATTGTTTCCATACGCTGACAACGCGTATCAAGCTTTCAATGGTTTCCTAAATAAACGCCTCTTCTTTTATTTGCTTTCCTACTTTTCATGCATGCTTAAATAGATTAAATAGAGGTCTAGATAAAAAAGATCGCATGTTATGTATGCACCTCGGCCGGCCGGCCGCCGGCCGGCCAAGCCGCCACCTCTAGACGAATACCTCAAGCTTGACGCAATTGGCTATGTGGGAATCAGGTATGTCTTGTGATTTTAAAATGAATCAGTATGTACGGTATCATGTACCATATCCCGTCAAATTATTCTTTTCATTGTTGGTTCTTATTATATCATGTATCATATCGCGCGCGGTGCCTAAACATACCCCGCAATGAGAAGCATATCACCGGGTATGACATACTGAGTATGAACAATCGATGCATCATGTATGAGAGACATCAATATTACATACCTTGGGTATCACATACCAAGTATGTTATCAACGACAATTAATATAAGAAGAGAGTAGCATATACTATGAGTATGCTGACCAATGCATCGGGTATGTGATATCCATTCCCATCTAGTGTAAGCATCAGTCACAAAATTGGGTGAAGTGCCTTCTCAGAAAGCTCACGTTCTGAATAATCAACAATATCTCGGGGTATGACATACTGAGTATGAGAAATTGATGTCCTAGGCATGTGATAAGGATGTCCTGAGTATGTGACATCGATGCCTCGGCTATGCAAAAGAGTGATGTAAACATAGAAGTAGGAGACGTTGGGTATGTGACAGCAAAAAAGGTATGGACATACCTAAGAATTTACAAAGTACGTCATATAACAAATAAATTATATGTATGATACTCCAAATAATTTTCACACAACTACAATTTCCAAGGTATGCCATACCCATTACTACTTGTATATGCATACCTGAGAATTTCCAAGGTATGCCATATAAAAAATAAAGGTATGCTAATCCAAAGTATATGCATCGGTCTCTTTTAAAAGATCAGGTACGCATATACCTGAAGTAGTAATGGGTATGTAAAATTATTTGTTCACGTGTTTTTATACCTATAATATTGAAAAAAAATCTAGGTATGGTACCCGATGACTGGTGCACCTTGGTGAGCATGATACGCATAAATTCTCTTTAAACTAGACATACCTGAAGGTATACATACCTAGGTATCACATACCTAAGATATAGATACCTAAGTTACATATACCTAGATATCACATACCTAATGTATATTTATCCTGCATACGTGAATATATATATAACTTGGGTACGATGCTTTAGGTATGTGATACCTTGGATATATGTAACTAGGATACATATAACTTAGGTATGTAGAAGTTAGGTATGCGAATTTTGCGTACGTACACCATCAGGTATGTAAGAATTTTAATGAAATACAGGTATGGTGACCAGACACCATGGTGTCCCATATGAGCGGATTTGCTACCCACCATGCTACCTGCGCATGCATGTACTGTCATCTGATATAGTCACCATATGATTCGCAATATCTATATCGCTGGTTGATGACATTATTCTGCTAACGCGCTCTTCGCCATCCGTCAAGATTCTGCTAAGAATAGGCTAAAGGAGATGTCATTTGTTCTTTCACTTGTGTATTAGCCACCATTCTCATATGGTTATGGTTTTCCTTTGGGTCTTAGACACTATGGTTACATCGTCATGGTTTTTAACATATGAACCACAATCAACTGTTTTGTGATTTCTAGAGGATGGTACACTTGATACCAAGTATGTTTGTTTGTGGCTTGCCCGTCAACTGGCTTTATTATTTTTACCGTGCTTTTATCCATCGCTTCGTGAAAGCTACATGACACTACATATATGCCAAGTGAACATGAGGTACCGCAAAAAGCTAACAAACACCACACCTGTATCATTTCTCACGACATGCAGCTCGCACGAAAAATCTGCCACCATGGTTGATCTTGTGTGATATGACGATATCCTTGGCTTGTGTGTTCTATCATGTGTGACATGCGGAAAATAAATGTTGTTATCGTAAGATTTAAAGTTAGATGGAGATAACATTTGTGTGTGGATGAGTAATACCGTAGGGAAGAACTCATGTGTGGATGGCATGGATAACACTGTAGAAAAAAATCATATGTGTGAATGACATGCCATTTATATAATAAATCAACCTCATGCTTCCGATACAACGGACGTTAGTTTTTCTAATAGGTTTATATCACATCTGTTAATCGGATTATGCTCTCGTCTTCTTATCCTACGGGGTTGCAAGCATGCGCAGCTAGCCGGGTAAGTAGCCCACTATATATATATATATATATAGTCGCTTATTTGATTCGGTGTAGAATAGTTATTCTACACCCACTCTCTATCTTTAGAACCGTATATTATTTTTACGTCACGTAAATTTTGACTTACTTTATAAGTCGAGAAAAACATAATAAAATTTAGAAATGACATAATTTTTTTGTTTACATGCAGTATAAAAATTCGACGTAAAATACATATTTTTGGTGTTTTTTACACTATAATGACACATAAACTCTATTTTTTTGTCGATTATTGTTGTTGGGGTGAATATATGGACATAATTATCCATATACAAAACATTATTTTTTCAATCTAACAACATAAAATATGTTGAGTGCACAATAACCATTCTACAACCCCAAGCGCTGAACATGATTTATATATATATTTATATTTATATATATATATATATATATATAACTGCACCTTGGTGTCCATGATACGTATAAATCATATGGGACAGTAAGGTGCCCGGGCACCAAACATGTATTTTATTCAAATTTTTATATACCTGATGGTGTACGTAGGCAAATTTTATATATGTAACATATACATATTTAAGTTATATGTATCCTAGTTTCATATACCCAAGATATCACATATCTAAAGCATATGTATCCAAATTATATATATATTCACGTATGCAGGATACGTACATATTAGGTATGTGATACCTTAATTATATGTAACTTAGATATCTATATCCTAGGTATATGATATATAGGTATGTGTAACTTAGGTATGTACTAGGAAACAAGCCCGTACGTTGTTACGGGAAATAAAAATCTATTCAATTGAGCTACAGATAAAACAGTAATGATTGATATAAAATAAGTGTCCAACTTATTGAAAATTATTATAAGTCTAGGCATCATAGCAGCATTATACGTTCTTTGTATGGTGAAAGACACGAGTACCATGCAGATAATCAGAGGTATCCGATTAAAAACAACATTTAGCTTTTGAAAAATAAAATAAAATAAACTTTGTTAGGCTAATATGGTGTAATAATAAAAACCGTATGTAAATTAATTCACCTGTAAAATCAATGTTAACTTGGTGCCATACCGTATGGACTCTTTGGTGTTGCTTGAGGCCACTGCAAAATCTTACTTGCCTCTCTTTGAAAAACAGATAATCAAGTCTGAGTTACACATGTACTAATGTACAGAGCCAATGCTTTCTTGATTAAATGATAGGATCCGACCAAGATGATTAAGTACTTCATGAATTTAATATGAAAATACACAGTGACAGCCTCCCTGGCGGTAGTAGTTGGATTCAGTAATTCACGTGAAAAAAGACGCTGCAACGCAGTATGGTTGGAACTTGCAACCTAGAGAGATTAAAAATTGAGAATAAGAGGATAAGCTTTTAAGAGCATCGCAAATCCTTCTGTTTATTCAGACGAGAGCTACAAGGGCCGTGGATGACAAAAAATAATTCGTCTTTTATTTCACAAAAAAATAATGTCAAGGCGTTGCCACGACTCTTGCTATTTCTTTACTCAGAGAGAAGTTGTGCATGCAAAGTTAGCGCCGGTGAACAAATTCAGATGTGTATCTACAATGCTGCAGACTAAACAAATGCCATCAGCCATGTTGTTTCGTTTTTCGTATCTATTTCAGCAGTGGCATCACATACTAATTCGGACAATACCCTGGGGCAACATGTCTCCTCGAGCATCTTTGGCTCCAATCCTTCGTCCACCTAGAAAACACACTTGTTGGCGTACATATGATTCAAGGATTTGACGACGGGTTCGAGCCGGACTTCCTTGAATTTTTTTGGCCTGATGAAGGAACGGACAAAAGCGACACGTACCCTGCCGGTCCGTTCTTTCTTCCGACTTACCGGTGGCATTGTTTATAATATAGAATTTGGTAGAAGACTAAATTGGTTAAAAAAGAGTTGGACCGGAAGAAACACTTCGTCCTTTATTAGGTATATATATATATATCTTTATGTATGTCTGGTTCAAAGAGAATTTATGCGATCATGCTTGGTGCCTAGGCACCAAGGTGCACCAGTTATTTTACCTATATATATGTAAAATATATATAAAAATGATTCTATTCCTCCGAAGACTCAACTCGTGACACACATCCTTGCCTGTGGTAGATAGATGCGCCCAAGGATCCACCATACCGTCTTATCCCTTTCGACTCGTTCTTCTCCATCGTTCCTTTTCTTTCCCCCTTTCTTCTCTCCCCCGCCCACAAAAGTTTCGTTCCCCACTGCCCACCACAATCGTCCATGGCGTCGCCTGCTGCACCAAGTGCGAGCCCTCCACCTCCTCGTCCTTCGCCGTGCCCCTAAACTCGAGTGGGGGCAACAACCACCTGCCCCAATCCCCTATGAGCGAGATCTTAAACTCCACGACCTACATCCGCCTCTTCCGCCACCCCGCCCATGTCTCAACTTCTTCGCTTCTCGCTGAGAGTGCTGCTATAGGTGGAGGTGTTGCTGCTAGTGCTGACCAGCGAGCTACTATCCATGGGGCGGTGGTGCACCTGTGCTGGGAGGAGCGCCATGAAGCTAAAGGTGTTGGGGGCGGTGATGCTGCTAGCGGTGGTCGTCGTTGCTGCAAACGCCGGAGGCACTACTATCTCGTGGCTTTGGGCCATAGGGAGAAAATCTACTACAACTGTACTGTGGATTTCCATCTAGGGAGGACCTTTTTTGCTTTATGGATATGCATTAGAGGATTTTTTTGCTACGACCTTTCTTTGTATTTGCATCTTAATTTTTTTGCTACTATCGTTATATGGATTTGCATCCGAGGAAGAATGTTTTTGCTAGAATTTTTATATATTTGTATCATACTAAGAGATAGTTTGCTACTTTCGTTCTGCATTTTTGCACCAAATGAATCACCTCCCCATGACGGCACCACCACCGCAGCCGCAGCTTCTCCGGCAACGGTGGTGGTGCCGCCATTGGAGGGCGGCGGTGCTGTTAGCGAGTCCTTCCAAGAGGGAGGTGGTGCCTTTAGGGGAGGGTTGGACGTGATGCGTACCCTCACTCGCCAGAAGACCGCACCGAGAGTATTTTTCAGCGGCGGCGGTATGTGTTGGGGATATGCTAAATGGGTATCACCATTGCATGTCTCTAATTCAGATAACTCGGGTGGTCCACAGTTGGTAGCAAGGCTCATGGCCTGCTGGGCGGCCCAGTTAGATGGATCCAGAGGGGAGGCCATGCCGGATAAAGGAAGGCTATGGAGGATTCACCAGCGTACCCGGAGCCTTGGAGTGCAAGACACGTTAGACTAGTTGTGTACCGTGTAGGACTCAGAACCTGTCCACTAGGACTTTGCTCAGAACCCTAGGATCTGGCGACTATATAAGCCTGACCAGCGGTAGCCTTTAGGGATAACTCAACTCATATCGCATCACGGCTAAAACAATCCTCAGAATTCGGCGATTGCTATTATAATGATTTATAGCAAGAGTAGGATTCCGCCACCATCGTGGATCTCAACCCGTAAGTTGTGTTACTGTTAGATATGCTATATGGGTATCCTCATAGCATGTCTCCTATCCGGATAACCCGGTGACCCACAATTGGTAGCATGGCCCATGGGCTGGCGGCCCGCTTAGATGGATCTAGAATGGGGCCCATGTCGATAAAGGAAGGATACGTTGGAGTAACCGACGATCCGAGCCTTGGAGTACAAGACACACAAGACTAGTAATAGGCGGTGTAGGACTCAGAACTGTCCGCTAGGACTTTTCCTTGTAATCCTAGGACTGGCGACTATATAAGTTGGGCCTATGGGAGCCTTTAGAACACGATCAAGTAGCGATAGCACACACCTCGCAATGAACAGTCCCTCAGAATTTCCAGTGTCCCTTATAGTGATTTATAGCGAGAGTAGGATTCCGCCACTGCTGTGGGATCCGAACTCGTAAGTGTTACCTCGCACCCGCCAACCGTCCGCCTTCCCCACGCCTCTAAACACGCACTATGAGGACCCCTCCATGGCGTACTCGCAATACCACGACAGCTTGGCGCCACCATGGGGCAAGAGGCGCTTCAGGCTCTTCAATGGCGAGGACCAAAATCTTGCGAATCGCGAAACCATGGCCATCGGTCGCTTCTCTTCTCCAAAGAACATTCCAATCGCCCCGACGAAGTTCTGGATCCCCAAGACGAACCCTACATCGTGTTCGATCGTTCCTATAGGAGACATCCACCTCTTCATTGGCGAACCGACCGGCACTAGTGCCCTGGGAGTCGGAGGAGCATCAAGGCTTGCACGGACCGCCTATGGGCAGTATACGTTCGCGGAAGGATCGATGTCGGATCTCTCTTCGGGGTTTGCCGGCAAAGATCGGAAAAATTCAAGGCCCACCCAAACCGCCCCTATGCAGGATATAAAGGTGGAAGATCGATGCAAGTCCGCCGCCTGCAAGGCCCTGGACAGCAGAGATCCAAGTTCGCCGGCGTGGTTACCATCTTCGATCCGCGCTGCGTTCAGAGAGGGCGAAACCCGCGATTACCTGGCCAGTGGTTCGCGATACGAGCCGATCTGGCCCACTACCCCAATGATGATGCTATGTATCACTTTGTGGAAGGACTAGACCATGGCACGCTTCTCCGGCATTCTCTAAGACGGCAGCAGGCGTTAGGATGCCTTACTTTCGAAGGCATGGTGAGCACCATCAACAACTACGCAGAGGCCGAAGCGGCAGCGGGCGCTACGCCCATTGACGAGCTCCTCCGATTCAGCCACCGCCACCACCGCCTCGCCGCCATCTTCGCAAGGCGTCGCCACCTCCAGTTATCGTCGCTGCTGTTGCACCTCCACCGCCCGTCATTCTCTATTATTGACGCGCTCTATGCCAACTTCAGTGCAGATTCAGAGGAGATAGATTTCAGTCGAGAGGAACTAGACTCTGCCATGCAGGAGATGGAGGAGGAGTACACGCGGGACGAGCAAGCCAACAACACCGTCACGTCTCGAGAGGTGTTCGCCACCATTGGGATGGCGATGGATGAATATCAACGACGAGCTCCTACATACCGAAAAGGGAAGGGCCACTTATTGCTTTGATTTACGATGATCGCGCAAAGGTCATGCCTCCTCCTCCCAACCCAGTTGAAGCAGCCACAGGAACTCGGCACCGCCCGAGCAACAACAACATCAAGAACTTGCCGCCCCGCATCTACGCCCCGCTGCCCAAGTTACTCCAGCTGATAGAGTAATGTACGACAATCTCCTCGTTGAGCCACTGACCGTAGCTCATATCCGGAACGTGACTCAGCTCGACGAGAAGCGCCAGTAGCTACTAGAGGAGGCGCAGGCTATCACGGAACAAGGCGCTAAGCTGGATCGAGATCTAGTCAACGCAGAAGTCCATAGAGAAAGCTAGAGCAATGGAGGCCGAGTACAAGACTCTGCTGCAGCAGCAGAAGGCCAAGAAAGCTCTGGCTCACTTCATCAAAGATCCTGGTGTACGGAAACCTAGGATGGGCTCCTCAAAGCCAAAGACAAAGCAACCCATACATTGACAGTGAAGGCAAACATATGATGCCCACCCCAATCCTTAACCTCGCCGTCGCCAAGACCCTTCTGGAGCAGGATAGATCGCCCGAGGCAGTGGAACAGGTCTATGACCTAGTGGACAAGGCGGTGAAGCAGCAAGAAAAGGCCACCTCTCAGAGGCTTGAGTTCGACCCAGCACTTTGCCAGTCTAGCCACTATAAACCGCCAAGGGACAGATCTCCTCTTGATGTCAGGTCCCAAACGGGTTCATCAGAGCGAAGACGGAGGGATGCGCGCATGAAGGATGCTATCCCCATATCCCCACCACGGAGACAAGGCCCAACCTCACGCCTATCGCCACCGTCCCGATCTCCCCGACATCGCGAAGATCCCAAAGCTCACCATTGTACGGATATGCCTCCGCCAAAGCAGTGCAGCATCGTCATCCGCGACAACACGGAGCAGACCCGTCATGACGGAGAGCGTAACCAAGGACACAAGAGCAGGTCACGCCATGACCCTCCGCGTCCGACAAGCAACCGTGATGGCGTGAGGCGCCGAGAGGGTAACGGCAAGAAGGCTAACCCACCGCCACCTCTGCCTCTGTCACCACCTAGCAGTCACCATGGCGGAGGAGGCCCGCGTCATTCACGTAGCCCATATGTTGGAATTATGCCCTAGAGGCAATAATAAAGATGTTATTATTATGATTCTTATTCATGATAAAGTTTATATTCCATGCTAGAATTGTATTAAGCAGAAACTTTGATACTTGTGTGGTTTAACACCGTGTCCCTAGTACGCCTCTATGGACTAGCTCATTGATTAATGATGGTTAAGGTTTCCTAACCATAGACATGAGTTGTCGATTAATAATGAGATCATATCACTGGGAGAATGATATGATGGACATACCCAAATCAAGCAGAGTAATTAGATCGTGTCATCGTGTTCATCTTTGCGAAGCTTTTATTATGTCAAATATTGCATTCCTTAGACCATGAGATAATGCAACTCCCTGGTATCGGAAGAAAGCTTTGAGGTCATCAAATGTCATCCTATGAGAGGGTGATCATAAAGGTGTCTCTCAGGTGATCGGAAAGTACTTGTTGGGTTGTATGTATCGAGATGGGATTTGTCCCTCCCAAGTCGGAGAGATATACTTTGGGCCCACTCGTAATCGATATCAACACCGCTTGCACGTGGTTAAGGAGTTAATCACAAAGTGATATTGATTACGGAACGAGTAAAGTACTTCTTGTGAACGAGATTGAACTAGGTATGCCGATACCGACGATCAATCTCGGCAAGTAAAATATCGCGTGGAAGGGAATATATATATGGGATTGATTGAATCGGCATCATGGTTCATCCGATATGATCATCGATGAATGTGTGGAGTCAATATGGGTTTCGCACTCACCGTTGATTATTGATAGAAGATCATGTCCGCATATTCTCGAACTCAGAGGGTCACACACTTAACGTGTTTCACGCTAGGATAGAATGGATAATTGGTTTATGAGTTTTGTTCAGAGTCTCAATGAGATCCAGCACGTCACGAGAGGTTCCTAATGCTCCAGAATAAGATTCATATAAGGGAAAGCAGTTTTTGGATTTCGAATTGTTTCAGATTGTTGGATTGTACCGAAGCTTCTAGAACCTTCCTGAGTGGGGACCAACGTGGCCCCACTTGTCGGGAGGGGCCGTGGCTCACGAGGGAGTGCCCTGGTCGCATTGGGCCAGGGGCACAAGGCCCCATAGGCCCAGCTGCCAAGCCCTAGGGGAAACCCTAGGGAGAGCTTCTAGAAGGAGGGGGAAAACTTGCCCCCCACTCCAACCCTTGGGGCCGCCACCCTAGGGCTTGGAGGAGGGGCCAAGGGGGACGGCCAGCCCCCTATATATAGAGGGCAGGGGCGCATCCCTCCTCCCCCACCTCCTTAAGCCCTAGCCGCCTAGCTGCTGCCCTCCTCTCTCCCGATTGCGCGTAGGCGAAGCCCTGCCGCAGAAACTCTCCACCGTTTGCACCACGCTATCGTGTTGTAGATACAATCTATCTCTCCACCCCACTTGCTGGACCTAGGAAGGAGGAGACGTCGAGGTGCCGTACGTGTGCATCTCGGAGGCATCGCCACTTGTGTTGGATCGGATCGGATCACGAGGAGGAGAAGCTAGTACGACTACATCAACCACGCCCGCTGAACGCTCATGCAGCGTAATCTTCAAGGGTATGAAGATCTCATCTATCCCCTCGTTGTTTGCATCTCCTAGATTAGATCTTGGCTTTCCGCTCGCATCCGTAGAATTTTTTGATTTACTATGCCGAAACCCTTCGGGTATCGAGCTAGATCTATGCGTAGATGTGTTTCACGAGTAGAACGCAACATGCTTGTTGCGGGCATTGATGTTTTCTGGGTAAGCCTCTTGTTTGTGTACTTCTTATGACGCGATAGTGAGATCGAAGCGGTCCAGCCAACTTTACGCGACTGCTCATGTAGACCGGCTCCGCACTTGACGTGTGGCTTGTTCCACACATGCGGCTGGTGGATGCCAGTTTCTCTCACTATAGTTGTCATGAGATTTACACCGGATGTTGGAAACCATAATATCACCGTTGTGGCTTTCCGTAGGTAAGAATCGTTCTTAGCTTATTACTCCCATAAGCCACGTAAAACATGCAACAACAAAGTAGAGGCGCTAACTTGTTTTTGCAGGAGTGTTTCTGTGATATGGTATGGCCCAAGATGTGATATGTATGTTGTATGCAATGATCATGTTTTGTAATGTTTCACAACTTGCATGTCGATGAGTACACAACCGGCAGGAGCCATATGGTTGTCTTTATAATTGTGTCTGACCTGTCTGTCAACTTCTTATACGCCATGTAATAGCTTTACTTTATCGCTAAGTAGTTAGCAATAGTTGTAGTTGCTATTCGTGGTGGATGCAATCATGGTGGAGTGATGGAGATCATGCCGGCACGCACAAGATGGAGATCATTGCGGAGATTGGCTATACCATGTCGCATAAAATTATATGCATGTGATGTTTATCCTTTTATGTATCTTATTATGCTTAGATCGCGACGGTAGCATTATAAGATGATTCCTCACTTAAAGATCAAGATAAAATTGTGTTCTCCCCATGTATGCACCGTTGCGAAAGTTCGTCGTGTTCAAGCATCACGTGATGATCGGGTGCTATAAACTCTACATTCACATACAACGGTGCAAGCCGCTTTGCACACGCGAAATACTTGGGTTTGACTTGACGAGCCTAGCATGTAGACATGGCCTCGTAACACACGAACCGAAGGTTAAGCATGAGTCATATGAATGATATGATCGACACTTTGTTGTCCACCATTGAAACCACATCTCTTCTCGTGAAGATCGGATTAGGTGTGGTGAATTTGGATCATGTTCACTAAACAACTTGAGGGATGTTGAATTTAGTGGGAGTTAATCTAGTAATTTGATTAAGTTGAACTAGTTATCATGAACATAGTCTAAATTGTACTTGCAAATTTTGTAGATCAAATGGCTAAGTCCAACTTCAACTTCAACGCTTTTGCGAGAAAGAAAAGCTTAAGAATAATGGGTCTAACTTCACCAACCGTTCCGCAATCTGAGAATCATTCTCTCTCATGACAAAAGGACTATGTCCTTGAGAAAGCGCTTAGGTGACGCCTCACCAGAGATGCTACCGATGAGAAAGCTATTTATGGTGTGATTAAGAGCACCATGTTGTTTGCTATGGAATCGGACCTTCAAAATCGTTTTGAGGAGTTCCCCGGGCCCTTTGAGATTCTTGAGGAACTGAAAACTATGTTTCGTGATCAGTCTGCTCGAGAGATATGAGATCTCTGAGAAATTCTTTAACTGCAAGATGGAGGAAGGGAGTTCCGTTAGTGAGCACGCCATTAAGATGTCGGGCTAAACTCAACGCCTTGAGCAACTGGACTGCAAGATTCCAAAGGAGCTCAAGATTGACAGAGTTCTGCAATCACTCCCTCCTAGATACAAAGGTTTTGTAGTTACTCATAATTAGATTGGTTCCACTGATACGATCACTGAGCTCTTCGCAAAGCTGAAAGCTGCGGAGGTGGACATCAAGAAAGATAATCATGTGTTGATGGTCAACAAGCCCCCCAGCTTTAAGAAAGGTAAGGGTGCAAAGAAGCCCTTAAAGAAGGGCAGCGGCAAGCGCGTTGCCCCTGCAGAGAAGAAGCTCAAGTATGGACCTAAGCTGGACACTGAATGCTTCTATTGCAAGGACAAGGGTCACTGGAAGCGCAACTGTCCGAAGTACTTGGCGGACAAGAAGGCTGGCACCATCAAAGGTATATTTGATATACATGTTATTGATGTTTTCCTTACTAGCCCTCGCTAGTGCCGGTATTTGATACCGGTTCGGCCTAATATTTGTAACTCAAACAGAGCTACGGAATAGATGGCGGCTAGCGAGGGATGAGGATATGCGCCGCTGGCAACGGATCAAGAGTTGATGTGATGGCCGCTTTGACGCCTCCTTAGTTTTACCTTCGGATTAGTTTTAAACCTCAATAAATGTTATTATGTGCCTGCGTTGAGCATGAACATCATATCTGGATCGTGTCTATTGCAAGACGGTTATTCATTTAAATCGGAGAATAATGGTTGTTCTATTTATATGAGTAACATCTTTTATGGTCATGCACCTGCTATGAATGGTTTATTTCTTCCTAATCTCGAAGCAATGAAACGCACATCCATAACATTGAGGCTAAGAGATGCAAGGTAGATAGTGATAATACGACTTATTTGTGGCACCGCCGCTAGGTCATATTGGTGTAAACGATGAAGAAACTCCATTCGATGGACTTTTAGAGTCTTTGATTTTGAATCATTTGACACGTGTGAGCCATGCCTCATGGGCAAGATGATCAAAACCCGTTCTCCTAATAATGGAGCGAGCAATGACTTGTTGGAAATCATACATACCGATGTATGCGACCAATGAGTGTTTCAACGCGTGGGTATCGCTATTTTCTCACTTTTATCGATGACTTAAGTAGATATGGGTATATCTATTTAATGAAACATAAATCTGAAACATTTGAAAAGTTCAAAGAATTTCAGAACGAAGTGGAAAACCATCGTAATGTGAAAATTAAATTTCTACGATCCGATCGTGGAGGTGAATATTTGAGTTATGATTTTCTCACGCATCTTAAAGCAAGCGTAATCGCTTTCAAGAACTCACGCCACCCGAACACCACAAAGAATGGTGTGTCCGAACACCTAATCGAACTCTATTAGATATGGTGCGATCAATGATGTCTCTTATAGATTTGTTATCATTTTGGGGTTATGCATTAGAAACCGCTGCATTCACTTTAAATAGGGCACCATCTAAATTGCTGAGACGACACCGTATGACCTGTGGTTTTGTTGCTAAACCTAAGTTGTCGCTTAAAGTTTGGGGATGTGAAGCTTACGCCAAGAAGTTGATGCCGACAAGCTCGAACCCAAAGCGAGAAATGCGCCTTCATAGGATACCCTAAGGTAACGATTGGGTATACCTTCTATCACTGATCCGAAGGCAAAGTGTTTGTCGCAAAGAACATATCCTTTCTTGAGAAGGAGTTTCTCTTGAAAGAAGTGAGTGGGAGGAAAGTAGAGATAGACGAGGTTATTGAACCTTCTCTAGAGTTGGAGAGTAGCGCAGCACCTGAAATTGTTCCAAAGGTCGCTCGCACCAATAATAGAGGAAGCTAATGACAAGGATCATGAAGCTTCTGACGATGTTACTATCGAACGCCGCAGTCGACAAGGTCACGTGCCCCTCCCGAGTGGTACGACAACCCCTGTCTTAACTGCCTTGTTAGTAGACAACAAAGTGAATCTGCGAACTATGAGGAAGCAATGATGAGCCCAGACTCGAGAAATGGCTAGAGGCCATGAACCAATTGGGATTCATGAGCGAAAACCAAGTATGGACTTTCGGACCTCCTAGCGCACCGAAAGGCCGTTGAGTGCAAATGGATTTTCAAGAGGAAAATGGACGATGGTAATGTTATCGTTTATAAAGCACGGCTTGTCGCGAAGGTTTTCGAAGTTCAAGGTGTCGATTACTACGGCGAGACTTTATCTCCGTGAGCGATGTTTAAGTCCATTCGATTTTATTAGCAATTGCTGCGCTTCATGATTATGAAATATTGCGTATGGATGTCAAGATCGCTCTCAATGGAAACATTGATGAAGAGTTTTATATGATGCAACCAAGGTTTTGTTTATCCTAAGGATGTTGATAAGGTGTGCAAGCTTCAGCTCCATTTATGGACCAAGCAAGCATCTCGAGTTGAACCTTCGCTTTGATCAAGTGATCAAGAGCTTTGGATTTGTTCCAAATTGCTACGCTTGTATCTACAAGAAAGTGAGTGGGAGCTCAGTGACATTTTTGGTACTATATGTGGATGACATATTGATTATCGGAAATGACATTGACATGCTTAACGATGTGAAGAGTTATTTGAACAAATGTTTTTCAATGAAAGACCTAGGGGAAGCTGCTTATATATTAGGCATCAAAATCTATAGAGATAGACAAAGACGCCTAATAGCTTTAAGCCAAAGTACATACCTAGACAAAGTTCTGAAAAGGTTCAGAATGGATAAGGCAAAGAAAGGTTCAGTGCCCATGTTGTCAGGTAAGATATTGAGCAAGGCTCAGTGTCCAGCTACGGTAAACGATAGAGAAACCATGAGCAAAGTGCCTTATGCCTCGGCCATAGGTTCTATCATGTATGCCATGCTGTGTACTAGATCGGATGTATCCAATGCTCTTAGTTTGACGAGCATATACCAAAGTGATCTAGGAGTGGAACACTGGACAGCCATGAATAACATCCTAAAGTATTTAAAATAGGACTAAAGAAATGTTCTTAGTCTATGGAGGTGATGAACAGCTCATCGAAAGGGTTACGTCGACGCTAGTTTCGATAATCGACAAGGATGATTCTAAATCTCGCATCGGATACGCTTATATTTTGAATGGAGGAGCTGTGAGTCGAGAAGTGCAAGCAAAGCATGATCACGGGATCTACAAGAGAAGTGGAATACATGGCTGCCGCAGGGCCAAGTGAAGGAGTTTGGATCGTGAACTTCATCATCGAGCTTGGTGGTTCCAAGTGCCTTGGACCCACTGGAGATATTGTGTGACAACACTGGCGCCATAGCACTGGCTAAGGAACCAAGATATCATCCAAAGACCAAGCATATCAACCGCCAGTTTCATATATTTTGAGATTATATAACAGATGGAGATCTGAAGATTAGCAAAGTACATATGGATATGAATGTCGCAGATCCGTTGACTAAACCTCTTCCACGAAAGCAAAACATGATCAACACCTTAGTGCCATGGGTGTTAGATTGTTGCCGATGTAAACTAGATTATTGACTTAGTGCAAGTGGGAGACTGTTGGAATTATGACCTAGAGGCAATAATAAAGATGTTATTATTATAATTCTTGTTCATGATAAAGTTTATATTCCATGCTAGAATTGTAAGCGGAAACTTTGATACTTGTGTGGTTTATGAACAACACCGTGTCCCTAGTACTTCATGGACTAGCTCATTGATTAATGATGGTTAAGGTTTCCTAACCATAGACATGAGTTGTCGACATTAATGAGATCATATCATTGGGAGAATGATATGATGGATGTAATTCAAATCAAGCGTAGCAATTAGATCGTGTCATCGTGTTCATCTTTGAAGCTTTTCTTATGTCAAATATTGTATTCCTTAGACCATGAGATAATGCAACTCGGCATCGAAGAAAGCTTTGAGGTCATCAAACGCCATCCTATGAGAGGGTGATCATAAAGGTGTTCTCAGTGATCGGAAAGTAATTGTTGGGTTGTATGTATCGAGATGGGATTTGTCCTCCCAAGTCGTAGAGATATACTGGCCCACTCGGTAATCGATATCAACACCGATTGCAAGCACGTGGTTAAGGAGTTAATCACAGAGTTATATCTGATTACAGAACGATTAAATTATTTGCTGTGAACGAGATTGAACTAGGTATGCCGATACCGACGATCGAATCTCGGGCAAGTAAAATATCGCGTGACGAAGGGAATATATATGGGATTGATTGAATCGTGGCATCGTGGTTCATCCGATATGATCATTGATGAATGTGTGGGAGTCAATATGGGTTTCCATACCCCGCTGTTGATTATTGATAGAAGATCATGTCTGCATATTCTCGAACCCGAAGGGTCACACACTTAACGTGTCTTGACGCTAGGATAGAATGGATAATTGGTTTATGAGTTTTTGTTCGGAGTCTCGGATGATATCTAGGACGTCACGAGAGGTTCCGGAATGGTTCAGAGAATAAGATTCATATAAGGGAAAGCATTTTTTGGATTTCGAAATTGTTTCGGATTGTTCGGTGTGTACCTAAGCTTCTAGAACCTTCCGGAGTGGGACCAACGTGGCCCCACTTGTCGGGAGGGGGCGTGGGCCTACGAGGGAGTGACCTGGCCGCATTGGGCCAGGGGCACAAGGCCCCATAGGCCAGCCGGCCAAGCCCTAGGGGAAACCCAGGGAGAGCTTCTAGAAGGAGGGGGAAAACTTGCCCCCCACTCCAACCCTTGGGGCCGCCACCCTAGGGCTTGGAGGAGGGGCCAACGGGCCGGCCAGCCCCCTATATATAGAGGGCAGGGGCGCAGATCTCCTCCCCCACCTCCTTAATCCCTAGCCGCCTAGATGCTGCCCTCCTCTCTCCCTCTCTCCCGATTGCCAGAGGCGGCCCCGCAGTAAACTCTCCACCTTGCACCACGCCGTGTTGTAGATCCAATCTATCTCTCCACCCCACTTGCTGGACCTAGGAAGGAGGAGACGCCGAGGTGCCGACGTGCATCTCTCGGAGGCATCTCCACTTGCGGTGTTGGATCGGATCGGATCGGATCGAGGAGGAGAAGCTAGTACGACTACATCAACCACGTTCCGTTGAACGTTCCGCTGTGCGAATATTAAAGTGTATGAAGATCTCATCTATCCCCCCTCATTGTTTGCATCTCCTAGATTAGATCTTAGCTTTCCCATTCGCATCCGTAGAATTTTTTTGATTTATTATGCTGCGAAACCCTTCACCATCCCCTGTTGACAAGAAGAAGAATCCGAGCCATACGATGCACGCTCATGATCGATAAGATCCACGAGGCCCGGAAGGACCATACCAGGACCACGTTGCTTTGGACATGCAATACGGTCCGCAACTTACCCCAAAGGTTTCCGGATTGACAAGACCATCAAGCCCTATGACAACACCGCCAAGCCAGCCACATGGTTGCGTGATTACGAGAACGCGTGGAGATTGCCGGAGGCAACCCCAATGTCGCCGTCAAGTACCTCCCGTTAATGTTGGCGGGCACGGCCCGTCAATGGATCGACAACTTGCCGGAGAAATCCATCTGCAACTGGTTGTACATGCAAGAAGAGTTCAACAAGAACTTTGAGGGTACGTACAAACGTCCCTGCATTGTCGGCGATCTACAGCGGTGCGTGCAAAAGAAAGACGAGTCATCTCGCGCCTACCTCTCCCGCTGGCTGGACATGAAGAATTCCTGCCAGGAGTGCACGCCGACCGCCATGGCGGCCTTCATCGATGGGTTGGAAAGGGCACGTTGTTCGACATAAGCTGAAGTGCTTATGGACAATCACCGCTTGACTTGAACCAGATGATTCAGCTGGCGTTGAGTTCGCGAAGCCGCATACGACGATGTCGCGGCTCCTTGCGTTTGCAACGGCCATTCCAACTCAAGTTCGAGGAACATTAGTACAAAGAGGAAAACCGCCCAGAAGAAAAGCACCCACCGACATGGTCGCTATGACTTTGCAGACGAGGTGATGGCGGACAAACGTGCCGAGGATGTGGAGCTGGTCGTGGTCAGCAACGAGGAAGTGAAACTACCTCGGCGCCGCTCCGTGTTCCCCAAACCTACGAGGAGTACCGCGATATACCATGCCTCGTACACCTCGATGTCAACGACAAGGCCACTCATACCAATCGACACTGTAAGTTCATCAACAACCTCAAGGAAGACCCGGAGTCCGGCTACAAGCAAAGTCGGAAGAATGATCACGATGCAAGGGCAAGGGAAGAAGAAGGAGGATGAGTCCAAGGATTCAAGTGACATGGACGAGGATGTTGACCAAGCATGCCGCCAAGGGCTTAATGACAAGGGCAAGAACCCTTCGTGAAGAAGGCGCCACTACCACACTTTCCTTGGCACCCCCACCGTCCGGACAATGAAGACCTCTATGAGGATCCTGATGGCTACTCTACCCCGGTTCCTAGTACTGCGTTGGTCGGAGGTTCCATTTACTTGGGACAGACGACTACCTAGACCTTATTCCTACGGAGAACCAATACGCCATAGTAATCAACCCCTTGATCGACGGCGGAGTTCACCAAGTGTATGGTGGATAGTGGAAGCAGCATCAACATCATGTACCGGATACACCGCAGAAAAAATGAACTTGACGGAGGCAAACCTATAGGCGGACCAGCACCATCTTCCACGTAGTTCCTGGTCGAGGCTCGGTCCCTTGGGTGCATTACACTTCAGGTTGCCTTTGGTGATGTTAATAATTACCGCCAAGAGCGCATGACCTTGAGGTGGTCCCTTCAAGAGCGTGTACCACGCCATATTCCACACGCTCATGGCCAAGCCATGCTTCGTCTACAACAAACTCAAGATACGGGACCAAACGGTGTCATCACCATATCCGAAGCTTTACCAAGGCAAGGGACTGCGAGATTAACGGGCCATCACGAAGCTATCCTCTACAATAAGAATTCAACGAGATCCAGAGAAAGGTCGATGACTTAGAGATGCCCGCGTCAAGAAACAGATCTCCGACTCCCGCATTCAAGGCCGCCATCGAGACCAAGCCGGTGGAACTTGTGGTAGGCGATGCCTCCAAGGTCACCGCCATTGGGACGAACCTGGATCCCAAATAGAAAGGCTTCGCCGTGTTCCTCCGTGAGAATAGGGACATCTTTGCCTAGCAACTCCGACATGAAAGGTGTAGCTAGGGAACTTGCCGAGCATAGCTTAAACATTGATCCAAAATGCAAACCAGTGAAACAACCTCTACAACGCTTCAGAGACGAGAAGAGACGCGCCATTGGCAAAGAGATATCTAGGTTACTTAAGGCTAGATTTATCCTAGAAGTCCTTCACACCCGATGGGTGGCCAATCCTGTACTTGTCCCCAAAAAGGGAATCAGAATACCCTCAGATTCGACCCTATGCAAGTTTTAGCTTAAACCCGCCAAACCCGATAGAACGATTCAAAGGTGCCCACCAGCACTTGCATGGGTGGAAACGGCAATAACATTACACAACAGTCCTCGATGGGACCCACAGAACAGATATATTTACAACACGACTCCATGAGTCAAGAATACAGATATACGGTACAAAGATCCAAATCACCTTGAAAACGATAGAGCGTCCAGCTACGGATAAGATGCAAATGGGGCTAAGAGCCCTGAAGAATAACCACGATGCGTCCATAACTCCGCTTAGGCCAAGCTTCTAAGGGTAACCTCGCTAACGACGTCGATCTCAAAACCTGCTTAAACAAAAAGGTGCCACAAGGGCAAAGGAAAAGAGAGAGCGTCAAGACGAGGCCAAGACAGCGAGACTAGACCAAGTCCTCGCCACATAGGTATGGTGGATCAAGCAGCGGCGAGATGCGCTAAACAACCTATAGAGACTACGCAACTGGCGCTATCAGAGAGGGGTAAGAAAGACCTAATCGAACCAACCTGATACTACCATCAAAAACCCATCTGGCGCTTTCCCTCGAGACCAAACGAAGTCAACCGAGGAACTCACCACAGTTGGCGCTTTATTTATTCAGTTATCGTTGCAGCAATTACTAGTCGGTATAGATAATCATCCCGATAAAATAAGCATGGGCCATTTTAGTTATCCATTCCGTAGAAGGTAACACTTACTAGTCAAATACAATTAGCATGAGATAACCCCAAAACCCAAAGAATTGTTGGTACTTCACTTAGCCATTCCGTTGTAGTGAAACTGATTACTAGTCATATCGGATACAAGTCAATTTATAACAATAAACTTTAGTTATAGTTGTCTATGATCAAACCTTTGTGCTCCAAGTCGCATCCATAACACGCGACTTTATTACGGCTTCTCGAAAAGATTTAACCGCAGGGTGCACCAAAGTATCCACAAGCACTTCACCCTTTTGCGGATCGGTTAACATACACCCATCGGTATGTCGGCGGGGCCTAAGTCATGACGTTTCAGACAAAACAAGTACATGGGGCCACCCACTAAGTCGAACCATAGCAAAGTCGGCGGTCTCCGAGACGGACTTGGGGTTTGCGCCGATGGGGCTTTAAACGACAAAGAAATCCCAAAATGGGACTGCCGATACCGCGAAAACACTCCGCTCCTAAAACCTGTGATAAAGGTGCTATCCATCGCACAATTTAAATAAAGCGAGAAAGCGTGGCATAAGTACAGGATAGTAAATAAAACCTCAAACTAGTTTGTGGCCCCAAAGACAATACTTTGAAATCAGGTACTAATCAATGGGGGCCCATATCTCCCACAATTGTGGTTAGCGCTACTCGATCTCTAAAATGTCAAGAACTCGGGTCCTACGGGACACAAGTGGGCGATCGAAACCAACATTATCTATCACCCAACCGATGCCTCCGCTACTTACTTCAATTTTAGTTGTTAAACAGTAATTAAAGTGAACGAAAAGTAAAGCCATGATCATCTCCAACATCCACATGCGGCAATTACTCCAACCTGTGGTATGACAACACGCAACATCACTTGAGCAAGCGACGACGACGCAGTCCACTATCTACCAAACAACGGTAATAGGCGGTGTCCAAGGCAATATAAGGCTGCAAGGGATATCACCGTACGAAAACTAGAGCATCGCAACACGTATAGCAATAGATCAACAGGAGGGAATAAAGACTATAAAAAGTAAGATAGGTAGAAAGGGGAGATTCTCGCTTGAAAACATTGTCGAAGATTCAACCAAGCTCGGGTCGACACTCGCATCAACTCAACGGCCTTATTCGCGAAGAAGCAAAACACTAGAATAAACAACGGATGCACTATTTAACACAACAGCAGAAGATCGGGCATGATGCATGCATGTTGTATGGCATGGCAAAGATGCGATGCAATTAGGTTTATTAAGCGGAACCGGGGTCCCGACAATTAATTAGATGGTTCAAGTTGTTTAACTACCCCGCAAATTAAATGTTATAATAACAAGGCAAGATATGATAGCGGTTCGATGCACAAATTTAAATGAGGCCAATATGAGATTAGATTTGCCCGCATATGGGCCCCATATTTAATTATGCGAATCGGCATAGTGCCCCCAAACCACGATAATATGAATGCATGAACAATTTAATATCGACAAGTTGTATTGTATTATAAAATAGGGTTTCGTGAAGGTTTCACACATTAGGGTTCGACGATCTTGGGGTTCCGGTTCGGGGTTCGGTCTCGGGGTTCGACCGAGGGAGCGGCTCGTGAGATCGACTGGTTCTAAGACGTGCGGGGAGAAGGTCTTGTATGCATGACCGGATACTCGGACGGTTAGTTGGCATCGAAGCTGCATCGGATTTCCAAGAGTGGTGTCGTTGCATGTCGAGGCGAAAGACTCTTGGTCGGTCCATACCGCCAGTCCGCTGCCATCGAGTCGGTCTTGGCATTCGAGTGTAGAACTTGGCGTTTAATGCTTATTAAATGCGAAATGTTTGGTCGCACTTACATGCTTCTTGGCGGTCTTCGTGTCGAGACTTCGCTTCTTGAAATTGAAACAGTCTTGAAGTCTCGGCATTTAACTGGGGTTCCTTGGCTGTCTCCGTCGTGGATCTTGGCATCCGGTTCTCGGTCATCGGATTCAGAGAGGATCTTGGTGTCCGTGCAGCAGATCTTGTCGATGGTTCTTATAGCTATCTTCCAGGTTTTGCTTACGGTTTTGGAAATCTTGTCGTTGGACTCAAAGGCGTTTTGGAGAACATCGCTGACAAACACACAAGCTTACGTGGCGGGGAGGAGCCTTGAGTCTTGCCGAGATGCAGGGCCAGCAGCGAAATTGACACACAACCCGGTCCGGCGGCTTCGGCCGACGGCCGACTGGGACGCGCAGGAGGCCGGAGAGTGGTAGGTGGCTGCGGCCACCATGGCCGAGGAGTCCGAGGTCGCCAGCAGTGAGAGCCGGAGGTCGACCCGCTTGGGCATGCCGGGCGACTAGGTCAGGAGGCTCAAGTGACTCACCGGAGGGGCGAGAGGGAGGAGGTGGCGTGCTGAAAGCGAGGCTTCCGCCCCAGAGGGAGAAGCGCAGGCCGGGCGAGGTGGTTGGCTTCCCGAGCGTAAGACGGCCCCGGTGGTGCGAGGACTTGCGCCAGCACTGCTGGACCTTGACGCCGGCTCTAAGCGAGGGGCCCTGCGCGCGTGTTGTGTTGGCCAGATGGAGGCGGGCGATGGTGAGGGCTGGTCGGAGAGGGAAGGGGAGGCGGTGGCGGTCAGTGAGGCTCTGAGAGGGGAGGAGGGAGGAGAGAGGCGGGCCGGGCGAGCTAGAGGGAGGTGAGGCGGATGGGCCTTGTGACTCTTGGCACATGGGCCAGAGAGGGAGGAGGGCCGAGGCGAGGGGTGGGCTCGTCCGGGGAAGAGAGAGAGAAGCGAGAGGGGAAGAAGAGGAGGAAGGAGAAAGCGTAGGCACGGGAGGAGGGACGGGGAGTAGGTGGGGAGGGTCGCCTGGGGTGGGCCAAGGTGCGGTTGGGGCCAGAAGGGGAAGTGGAGGGCCCGAGGATGGGGGCCCGGCCGGCGGGTGGAGTCCCGGCCGGTCCGGGGAGAGAGGTGAGGGAGGGGGTCACATGGGGGCCGAGTGGGATGAGGGTAGGACCAGAGGCGTGTGTGGGTGGCGGGGTGAGAGAGAGGAGGGAGAGAGAGTTGGGGGTGTGAGGTGGCATTGTTTGGTTGGGTGGGAAAAGGGCAGGTGGCAGTATGCGACCCGAGGGATTGGTACACGGGTGTGAGGTGGAGGAGAGGTGGGTAGAATAGGGACTGGTAGTTTTAGGATTCTGGTGGACCGATTTGTCTTTGGGGGGGTGGTCGATGGGTCGAATCGGCCCGTTACGACCGGCCTTCCAGCTAAAAATAATTAAATGTTTTATTTATTTCAAAATATATTGCAAACCGATATGCAGTACAAAACAAAATAATCGAGGAGACCCGGTTTTCGCGTTTGAACAAAGACGGAAGCGTTTTAGAAAACACAAAATAGGTTTTTTACACCAAATAGTTTTATGCAAGCAAATGCAAGATGATGACGATGCTCAAATGCAATAATGGCATGATGACATGAGCATGCGGTCATGATGATGCAATGCACAAAAACAACGCGATTTTCTAGTAGTGGTTTTGCGGGATGCCACAGGAACCAAAGAATTAAGAATGTGTGTTGATTACACCGGCTTGAACAAAGCATGTCCCAAAGATCCGTTTGCTTTGCCTCGCATTGATCAAGTCATTGACTCGACAGCTGGCTCGGAACTTTTGTGTTTTCTTGTGATGCATACTCGAGGATACCACCAGATCAAGATGAGGAAGTCCGGACCAAATTGGCCCGTTTCGTTCACTACCCCCATACGACATTTTTGGCTATGTTACGATGCCCTTTGGGCTGAAAAGCGCAGAGTGCTACGTACCAGCGGACAATGCAACTTATTTTCCTTCACGCACCAAATTGGTGAGCAGTTTCACGCCTATGTGGGCCGATATGCATTGGTGATGTCTAAAAAATTCAAATGACTTAATCTCCAAATTAAAAGAAACCTTTTTATAATCTCGGGAAATACAACATGATGCTCAACTCCTAAGAAATGCGTCTTGAGTGGTTCCAGCCGAAACGAGAATTGTTGGGTTTCATCGTTTCCCGCAGATGGGAATCCGAGGTCAACTCGGAGAAAATCAAGGCCATCTTAAGCATAAACCATCGACATGCCTAGCGACATTCAATGACTAACGAGGTTGTGTTGTAGCAATTAGTCGGTTAAATCGCTATTCGACTTGGAGAAAGAAGGCTACCAACTGGTCATTGCATACAAGCATTCTTTGAAGAAAGGCGGACAAATTCACATGGACTTGACGAGTAGATGCGTGACATTGAAGCAGCTCAAGGATATTCTTTCCTCAAGCGCCCATCCCTTTGCAGCACCCGAGCCTTTGGAGAGACCTTGTTAATATACATGGCGGCAACCAACGGGTAATCAACATAAATCGTCGTGGTAGAAGCCGGAAGAACCGAGCTATGGAGAACGCGAGTTCAACGACCCGATTTACTATGTGGCCGAGTCTTGATGGGTCAAGCAGAGTTGCGTTACCCGCACTACGTAAGATAGCTTATGGAGTATTCCTTTGCTTGCTTCACCGGAAGGCTGAGGCATTACTTTCAGGGAGCACCCAATGCACGGTGGTGACAACACTCCACCTGGTGCGACATTATCAACAACAACGGCCTTCTGAGGAAGGGAGTGGCGCCAAGTGAGGGCATTGAACTTTCCGCCTTACGAGATCACCACTACAAGAGGCAGCGACGCTATCAAGTCCTACAAGCCTTGGCCGGATTTTGATTGTTGCGTATTGAGCGGAAAATGCCGGATGCTACTCCGTGGCCTGAACCAAGTAGTAATGGGTGATGCACTTTGACGGGATCAAAGCTGCTCAACAGCTCGAGGGCACAGTGTATCATTACTACGCTCACCTACCGGAGACAAGCTACACTATGTTACTGCAGATCCGCCCGAGGCTACAAACAACATGGCGGTATGAAGCACTCATTCACGGACTACATGTAGCCAAGAGATATTGGCATCAAGCGCATAGGTTCTTTGTGGAGATTCCGACTTGAGTTTCCATGCAGTGGTGGCACACGGAATCTTGTGAACCTTATGATGGCGGCATATCGGAGGCCGAAGTGGACGAGATATCCAAGAGCTTTGGGCTACAGCCGGTCAGAGTATGTACCTAGAGCAAAAGCGAGGCCCGGATGATCTGCTATCTAAGCTTGGATCCAGAGTATGCTAGAAGAATTCCGCTAGGAGTTTTCTAGAGCATCTACATACACCATCCGTGAAGGGGAGCCGACATCGACAACCCTGGATAGAGCCGACTCTTTCGTCAAGATGGTGACAAAGATCCCTCCGGCTTGAGACAAAACCGTTCATGGAATATCTCGAACCGGAACTTTGCCCGACGACAAGGTCAAAGGAAGACTGTGGCCAAATAGTACGTAGCGACATGTGGTTATACCATAATCAATGGACAACTCTACAAAAGGAGCACCACTTGGTGTATACCTTAAGTGTGTCTTCTCAGCTAAGAAAGCGTATAAATCCTATCAAATCCATCTCGAGATAGCGGGCATCATGCCGCTCCTCGATCGATTGGTCGCTTGAAAGCTTTTCCGCAAAAAGGATTCTAACTTGGCTAACCGCTGGCTGCTTGAAACGCCCGACAAGCTGGTTGAGACATGCATGGGATGCCGTGATTATGCCCTTGATAAACCACATGTTCTGCTGAAGAATTGGCGTAACAATACCAATAACTTGGCCATTTGCGATTAGGGGCTAGGACATGGTGGGACCAGATTCTGACGGCACCATGTGGGTTTACATCCGCTTGTAGCAATCGATAAATTCACTAAATGGATAAGCTAAACCCATTAGAAAGCTTGATGGGCAACCGCGCCTCAGTTTGTCTGGGATCTAGCGGTGAGATTTGGTCTCCATAGAATTATCACCGCGATAATGGCAGCAACTTATCACTTCCGGAGAAGTGGAGGATTATTGTTGGGAGAAGGACATCCCGGACTTCCGATTCTTGCAGTATCTATGGCACACCCAACAATCCAACGGGTCAGGTTGAAGCGAGCTAATGGATAAATTCTGTAGGGGAATCAAGCCCACGCCTTGAGGCACTGCCATACAGAGGCCTGGAGCTCGGGCGGAAGAATTGCCATCCTGTGGATGGAGTTTTACGAACTACACCCAATGATCCATCGCTCACACCCATTACTTCATGGTATATGGAGCAGAAGCCATCCCACCTTCCGACATACTTCACGATGCACCAAGAGTCGCCACCACGCATTTAAGATGACGTCAAGAATCTGTGATGCATGATGTGGACCTTCTCGAGGAGGAGCGTTTTGGCATTCCAAAGATCCACCATCTGGCCAAAGGTGGTTATGTGCAGCTGCTACTATAGCCAAGTGCTCGCATCATTGCTTAAATAGGGGGATTTGCGTCCGATTTCTGCTGGTATATAGTCACACAAATTATCCCCACCATGGAAGGACCGTTCATCATAAGGCGCTTGCTCAATGGGTCTTACTACCTCGTTGACAATCGCGGAATCAAGGATATACCCAACAAGGATCATAAGCATTAGCTAATATGACCCGATGATGACTACCCGGAGCTTGATCGGCCATGGAACATAGCACAACCACGCCCTTTTACACTTAGCATTTTATCTAATTAATTCTTTATATGATCAAATGAAATAAAGCTCTCTAGTTCACTCCATATTTTAGTGCCTTTACCTCCTTTAGTGTTCATTTAGATCATGTAAACCTTTATGCACAAGTTTTATGATTGCACTTGTGAAAAATTTCCGCCTACGCTTAGGCCAAGCTCGGGTCTACACGTTTTGTCGCTTTTTATGTGATTCTCGAGTAGTGACTTTCGACACTTATTGTTTCCAAGTATTTTGTGCTTAGGTTATTGATTTGCCATTGGCATCATCACCGGTTATGTTCGATAACGAGTCTTTTCATCACGGTGTTAAGCATAAGAACCAAAGTAATGATAAGCCAGCACTTGCTTAAAAAAAATATATACATGCCGGAAATCGTTCTTAAGTAGCAGTGATACAACATTGTTTTCCGGCTTAAGTTAAATACATAGTTTTTTCCAGATACGATCAAAGGTGAAACAAATGACATAAAAATTGTTTTTCATTCCTCATGCAGCCACTGGAAGAAGTGTCATTCCAGAAAGCGTGGAGAACCACCTCAAAGTCACGCAGGAAGGGACTCAGAGGAGCTTTGTTGCCGCTTATTGATGGTATTTATCGCCATCAAGACGCTGACGCCGACTAACTCGGCAACTGTGAAATAGTACCATGAAAGGACGCATAAGATGGATTCAACATTAATCTCTTTTCCATCGCCATCTACCTCGAAGCAGAGGTCAGGTCGCATTTCGGCGATCTTGTAGTGTGCCTTTACCATCGATGCTATCCTGCACCAAATTGCACATGAAGCTTCCACCTTGTGATACGCTGGGATCTGTGATCCAGCACTTAGAGCGTTGATCTCGAGGGCTTATAATATTCTGCTTGCGCTGATGAAGTGTTGATGAAGTTGCTTGCGAAGAACCATGCATTCCTTTGTTGGAGGAGGCGACTGGTTAAACCTATAGGATCTGCAAATTCACAAGGAGCACAAGGAGTTCAAAAAATCGTGAGTATCTAGACTATATAAATCCAAGACGCGAGAATTACCATCAAGATGCTAGCCTCACTTGTTAAAGAGTATCCGCCATGAGTCCTTTTCTTGTTGAGGAGCCAGATGCCTCATGATGGCGCTTTGATTCCGCCATCGGCAACTTTCTTATGATCTTTAAGATCGTAGATCTCCTTCAAGCGCCTTCATCTCCTAAGTGGGCGGAGTCCTGCGGTAGGCTTTCATGGATTCTTCACATCTTTTAGCATGTCCTTCCTCTCCTCAGTGATCTTTGCTTCTCGCTATCCGCCTCCCGAATGTGCTTTGGATTGTCGACAATGTCTCATTTTGGCAATGGTTTCGTAAATCGAGAAAGCAAAGTACACAAAGGAGTACCGGAGAATGTGGGCATTAAAATCAGAACACTTTAATCACCCTATAAAAGTTTTAGCGCTTCTCGCCAAATACGACATAGAACGTATTCAAAGGTGCCTCACTGTATATTCTGCTGTGGAAAACGAAGTGAAATACACAATAGTCCAATGATGGGAACCCACCTCAACGACATAATACAATACCTACCTATGAGTCAAGAATACAGATATATAGTACAAAGATCCAAATCACCTTGAAAACGAGCATGGTCTCGACGACAAGATGCAAATTGAGCTAAGAGCCTCAAGAATAACCAATGGCGTCTTATAACTCGCTTTCAAAGCCAGCCGGTTAACTCGCTAACGACGCCGACCTCAAAACTCGCTTAACAAAAGGGTGTCATAAAAGTTAAGGAAAAGAGAGCGGTCAAGATTAAGGCCAAGACATTTTAGACCAGACCTGCTGGCCCGCCACATAGGTATGGTGGATCACGGCAGTCAAGAAGACATACTCAAACAACCTATAGAGACTCGACATAACCGCCGGATACTGAGAGGACAAGAAAGACCTATTCGAACCAACCTAATACTACTACTAAACATACCCATCTCCGGTATTTCCCTCTAGACCAAATGAGGAAGTCAACCGAGGAACCCACACAATTGGCGCTTTATTCATTTCAAGAGAAGGCGGAAATTACTAGTCGACATAGATAGTATTGAAACATCCTGATATAATAAGCAAGCAGTTTTAATTAACCATTCTGGTTAGAATAGTACTTACCAGTCGACATAGCATGAGGTATCCTAAAACCCAAAGCAGCTTGTTGGTACTTTTATTTAGCCATTCCGCTAGAAGCTGCAACATTTACTAATGATACACAATGGTAGTGACAACCCAACAAGCAATTGTTGGCACTTTATTTAGCCATTCCATATAGTGAAGCTGATTACTAGTCATTATAAAATCAAATTTATAGTACTACTAGCAGGAAGCTTTATGATCGTAGATATCAGGTTCAAGTCGCCCATAAATCAGTGGACACGGTCAGAAGTTTTACCTCGTAGGCACAATAGCAAATACACGCATCGACACCCTTTGTAGAAACCAACAAAAACTCCAACAGGCATCAGCTTACAGAAAGCAATTGCAAGATTCATATAAATTCTGTGGGGGCCACCCCACCAAGCTACCTGGCCATTTAAGTCACGTGTCTACTTGACCCAGGTTTGTGGACTACCACAAATGACCGAACCCAAAATGTGATTCGGGCTTATTGATACCACAAAAATGTCCAAATAGCATAGCCCACTTTATCATAATAAAGCAAAGAAAGGCGGCATGGGCACAGATAGTAATAAAGCCTCAAACTACTTTGTAATGTCTCAAGAAATAAGATATGACTCAAGCTCGCTAGGGGATCATGGTCCCACATGGATAGTGCATATTCAAAGAACAGTATCAAGTACTCGGTCCTACGGACACAAGTGGACGTTAAAAACCAATAACATCTATCGCTTCAATTAAAAGTTTCCCAAGATTATTTACCTACTAATTTTAGTTATTAAAATGGTACTAAAGTTATAATCATCTCCAACATTAAACATGCAAGGCATACCCAACAATCGGAACACGACAAAGCGACGCAACACCCTGCTAAGCAAATCTGCGACTCGCATATCGATTTCATCTACTTCAAAACAATGTGTAATAGGATGTGTCCAAGGCAATTTAATGGCTGCAAGGGATATCGGTACAAAAATCCAGGGAGCATCGATCATGCAGGAAAATAGATCAACATGAGGAAATAAAGACTAGAAATGTAAAATAGGTAGAAAAGGGGGAGAATGCTCGCTCGAAAAAATAACATTGCTGGTTGTCTATCTAAGATCGTCGACTCTCGTGATCAACTCATCGGCCTATCCGGTGAAGAAGCCAAAGCACTAGAAGAAACAATCGGATGCAATTATTTAATATCACGCATGTGAAGATCGTGCATGATGCATGTACAGGTATGACATGGCAAAGATGCGTTATTAGGCAATATTGCTTTAACTGGGTCCCGAGTATTTAATTAAATAGTTCATGCTATTTAGATACTCCCGCAATTTAAATGTTGTCTTAACAAGGCAAAAATTATGTCACCATTTGATGCACAAATTTAAATGGGACCAATATTATACTAAATTCGTCCGCATATGGCTCCAGTATTTACTTTCTTTAGGTGAATCGGCTACAATGTCCCCAAACCACATGATATGATGCGGCATGACAATTTATATGCTAAGACATATCACGACAAAAATAGGGGCTTAGGGTCACACATTGGAGGGGCTCACGATCTTGGGGTCTCGGGGTCTGGCGAGGTTCGCCCTTCGACTGCCGCTCAACGCTATTCGGCTCCATGTCGGGTCTTGGAATTCTACAATGATGGCCTCCCAAGTGGTAATTTCAGAGGATCTGTCGCCATAATCGATGTTCTGTCCAACTTATCGATCGAGGTCGCCATTGTTGTTGTAGTAGCAGCCATACCCCAATATTCATCATCAATTGGACACCTTTGGGGCAAACGCATGTAGGCTTCACCAGACATCACACACGCGAAGTGAGGTGCTGGGGCAGGAGAACTCGCCAGGCCAAGGATGGCAAGGAACCGAGATGCGTATCGAGGCAGGGGCCTCGAGAGGAGCCTGGGAAAGGAGTAGCACTGTGCGCAGGGCTTGGCTGCACCAAAAGAGGTGTTTCTCGATGGGCTTCCCCGCGACGCTGAATGGTGATGCAGGACTGCTGCTGCAGGAGGCGCAGAGGCCGGGCGAGGAGGGTGGCCGTCAGGCTCGGCGTGAGAGGTGGGCGCAGAGCAGAGGGTGGCCGCAGACATGGGAGGCGGCGGCCACCGAACTGAGGAGGTCACGCTGGCACGACTGCTGCGGAGGAGGACGCCACATGCTATAATGTAGGGCAGCTCGGCCTACGCTGACGCGGGAAGGAGGAGCCGGGATGGCCGGATAATGCTGCAGCCACGAGAGGGTCGTGAGTGCCAGGAGAGGAAGCTCCCGAGGATGGGAGGGCCTCGGCAGCGCGCGACCGGGAAAGAGGACACGGCTCGTGAATGGGAGAGACGGTGGGTGGCTGGTGGCACGGGCGGCGGCTCATGAGAGAGGCAGGAGAAGGCGCAGGGCGCGGGAGGACTGCGTGAGCGAGAGGCGGCCCAACTCCTGGAGCTGCAAGTAGGGAGTTCGTGACGGGACCGGAGCTGCATGAGCATGGTGGTGGGCCCAGGGAGCGCTAAGAGTTGGAGGGGAATCGCGGGTTCGGATGCCAGGGGTACGTTGACCCGATCAAAGGGTTGGTGAGCGGGCTGGGTGTTCTGCACAGCGGCGGCGGGTGGGAAGGGGTGAGGGAGTGGGATTAGGGTTTAGAGATAGGGTTTGGTTTAGTGGGCTGTTGGGTGGGCCTTTGGGCCCTGGACGACTGGCTGCCTTCCCACAAAATAGTTTTAATATATATTTAGTTGTAAAAATATTTTTGTAATTATTTAGACAAAACAAAATATTCGAACAGATCGTATTTTGCAGTTGAAATAAAGAGGGAGGTAAATAGAAACAGATAGGTTTTTGGAGAAATAGCTTTTAGGTTAAAAGATGCATGATGGTATCATGATGATGCAAAAATAAAAACAACATCGATTTTCTAGTACTGGTTTTACCCGGGGTGCTACAAAAACCAAGTCAGAATGCGAAAAAGAAAACAGATGCTTGCTCTTGGTGATATGTTCCTTCAAGAAGGCAGTTTTACCCTTTTCAGCTTCCAAGTCTCAAGGCATCTTCCGACATACTTGTCGTTGGCCATGCCCTCCGAGCATTATCGCTCGTGGAAAAGGGAAAAGTTAAACGTTTGTTTGCTTGGGAGCATCTAGTCGAAAAATTCCACCTAGACGCTCGGGGGCTAAAACGAGAGTTTTTAACTTAGCAATATGCTTAGTCTTTCTTTAAGAATCTAGTCGGAACTAATTTAGTTTTCGATTAGAATCTTGGGGGCTACAGTATAAAGTTTTTAACTATATAAGCTTAGATTTTCTAAGCATCTAGTCAACTAATTGTTACAACTAGAGGCTTGGGGCTACACTATTGAAATTTATACACATCACAGATGTTACTCTTTAAAGCATCTAGTCGTAATAATTCATTCCACCTATATGCTTGGGTCTACAAAGGAGAAGTTTTCTCGCTTAGTCACCTAGAGCATCTAGACGCAAAGACCTATGGTTTTCCGCTCAAACTCGTGGGCTACAAGGGATATTCATGAAATGCAAAAGGAAAATAAAACTTACAAGTGCAATGATCTTGAGGTTTGTAGCACTGCCAGCAGCTTTGCCAAAGGATACGCTGCTTCCTTTCAAGATCTCTCGCTTGTCGAGAGCTCCTCTAGACCAAGACGTCGAGATGTCGGGCTGCCAAGACTGGAACTGAGCAAAGCATACCTGGCGTAAGTACCGGATAGACTATCTTGGATACTCTATGGTTTTCT